>CM023615.1:6035506-6483006 GCA_013358685.1 Antennarius maculatus
CACCCTTGTGTCCTATTTACTGTGGCATCTGGTGCTTTTATTTTCCCAATTCTTTATCATAAAGATCGAGACTTTCCAGAAATCCAGCCTACACTTATCTCTGGGTACTTTTTTTAAAAATGTTTTACCGAGCAACTGAAAAGCCTTCCACTAAGTTCAAACACAAGGGGAGTGGAGGAAATGGGGTAGATGACATTGTTTCAGTGATATGGATGTGCAACTTAAAGACAAAAGTGGTGGTTGAATGTTGTCATGTCAATAAGCCATCAGTCGCACTGCTAACAATAAGTTAATGATTCCCCGGCAGTAATACATTTATGAATAGAGAAGTGTCTCCTGCCCAGCGGGTGTGACCATTAAAACTGTGCATGAACAAAATAATTGTGATTTGCAGATAAAATCCACTTCAGAATGGGATTCCGACTGAGGAATTGTTGAAAAAGCTGTAATTTTCCACTAAAATGTGACTCGCTGGAGCCCTGTGTGTGTGTGTGTGTGTGTGTGTGTGTGTGTGTGTGTGTGTGCGTGTGTGTGTGTGTGTGTGTGAGAGAGAGCGAGAGAGAGAGAGAGAGAGAGACAGAGAGAGAGAGAGAGAGAGCGGTGGGGAGATAAAGTGTGTCTGTATTTGCACTAAACAAATTAAATCCTAGTGACTACATTTAGTGAGGAACAGTTTCTTTGTTTAAAGTCTAAGACAACGATGCTATTCACCTTATATAAAGTAGACGTATGACTCTTGTTCTAAAACATCATGAAGACTCTTTTGGGGAACAAGGTGATCTGTTCTGATGTTTAATGCAACCGCAGCAATTTCCAAATATTTTTATAAGTACCGATTATACATGTTATCTGAAGATTTGGTGTCGTAAGATGCTGTAAAGTATTCATCCAACCACCGTCTTGTTACATGAGTTCGCACCTATAGAGGCTATAATAATATACTGTAGTGTCAAGGTGGATAAAGTGAACACAGAATTCACAGTGAGTCACATCCAGTAACTCTGCCATTCACATACGTATCAAAGGATTAATTGTTTATTAGTAGTCATTCATTATTGGAAGAGAAAATAAGAAAAATAAAACATGAAGATGTGATATTTCCATCATAATTTCCATCATATTTGTTTTGTTGTTTATGGTCTAACAAGCATGCCACTGAGTTGTGTTGTTGAATCAATTTCAGCCAATTATCTAATTGGCAGAAATACAATAACAATTTTAAACTAAGCTTTTAGGTATTGGCTAAACACGTAGAACATATGAATGTCACGTGTAAAGGGGCCTTTACCACCATGTACAATCTCTGTGACTCCACATAAGTCACTGCAGGTGTTAGTTGTCTTAGAAACAAGTTGCTATTGAACATTTCTGATTGGCAGTGATCTGGTAAACCAAAGTGACCTAATCGAGGAAGATGAATATGTCAGTTTGCCCAAATATGTAAGCCTCTCAGCAGGCATGTCTATACACAAGGATAAGGCCATTGTTTTGGTGATTTGGCCGACTAATAAAAAGTCTAGACACCAACTAACATGAATTTCCCAAAAGAATTAGTGTCATCAGTGTGAGAGCCCTGAGCTGCACTCCGGGGTGCAGTTTAAAATACTGTCTTTTAAATCAATGCTCACCTCTCCACTCTTCTTTTAATTGAACTTTGTTGCCTCCTGTCTCAGACACTTTGTGTGACAAACCAGGTCTTTGCTGAAATCAAGCTTTTCAAACTTCTGTCTGTATTTAATTGTGACTAGTTGCACAGGATCTACAAAATGTGATTTTCATAAGCCAATATTTTCTTGTTAACTAATTAAATGTTTTTTTTTCTCTTTTTTTTTAAATTTCCTGCATAATTCCTTATTAGCAAGTATAAAAATAAATTAGCACTTTAATGCTTAAGTGTTTTGCCTGAACTGTGTGCAGAATGATGATGTTCTATCAGAAAACAAACAGCACTCACATCGACTGTGGTGACTAATGACTGGAGGAGTATGTTTGATGCCTCAGAATTGGGAAACGAACAGCAACACCAAAACAAAATAAATGTAGCAACCAAGACATATTGAGGTCATTTAGAAATGGTCCTTTTATTAACATTTTTTTTTTCATCCTTTTTACTTTCAAGTATTGGCAGTTTGGAGCAAAGTCTACGCAAAGCGTCTCCATCTATCTCGCTGGCTGGGTTTCCATGCCGGTGTTATTGACATAGTAAATTAAAGGAGGCACACGTCAGGTAGCTGACAAGGTCTGATGCATCAACAGGAAACTTAGAACTGCCGCTCTGTCACAATGGGTGAGTATTATTTATTTTTGCTTTTGACCCCAAAGTGGAACTTGTCATGAAAAATGTATTTTTAATGGATGTACAAAAATACTCCTGATCTATTCAATTTATTATTACGATCATTAGTATGGAATTTTATTTGATTTACCACGTTTATTGGACATTTTAAGAATGTTACCATAAACAGCATGAAGTAATATATATATATATATATATATATATATATATATATATATATATATATATATATATATATATATATATATATATATATATATATATATATATATATATATATATATATATATATATATATATATATATATATATATATAACTAACATGTATTTTCTTTGTCTGTCAAAGCTATACCTCACTTCTAGCGTTAAAAATTTTTTTGTTAGACAAGTTGAAACCTGCAATTTACTTCATAGCCAAATTAGGTTAAAAATAAGTGAAAATTCTGCCCTTTTGCATATCAACACTTGACCTTCTTGTGTCTTACAATAGCATTTACCTGCGGTGAAAAGCCTCTTTAGTCGTTCCACTTGTAAAAACTTTCCAGTGAAACTTCAGCTCAGGAATGCGATGTAAAGACATGTGTTTCGGTCTCGTCTGTTTCTGTAAGAGGAATTATTTGTGTCAGTTCCAATTCTAGTGTCCTTCTGCAGATTATGATTTATGAGTTGCAACTATTGTGTGACACAAGGCCTTTCGTTTTTGATTATGCTCTGCAACACTTTCGTTTCTGAAGTGTATCAGAGGCGAGAGTGCTCTGCATATTACAGACTATAGTTGATTGTTGTTGAAGATGTTTGCTTTTTGTTATATTATCATGTTATGCAACATATTTTGGCATAAGATGAATTTTTTTATGCCCCTTTTGAAACAATCATGGAGGCTGAAAAACTTTAATGGCTTTGAACTGAGGATGTGCATCAATGAGGGACTTGGAAAAATACTTTTATGTCAGAGCTTGGATCCTCTAAATGGCATGGCAAACTGCCCTGGTTACCATGGTTATGAGAGGGTTTGAGAGCACATTAATCACAACGATTTAGGTTTCTTTGTCTTTTAGTTTTCCAAAAAAAACAGAATTGCTCAGACGTCCTTTATTAAGCTGATTTATGATGTCCAATATCTGTGCGTGTAGATCATGGGAAGTGACTCCAAGAGGTAACGGTTTATGAGTGAGGGAAGAGAGGAGCAAACATTCTCTTTCCACGAACGCCTTGGTTGTCCAACATGTGTTTTAGTGGAACACAGCTATGTTAGGGCTAGAATTTTGATCTGCTGCAGAATTTTACAAGTAATCATGCCAAATCTCACAGCATTTGGTTTAGTATACATTTCCCGCATTTGTTCTTTTTAAGGGGTTATGCTGTGTCATGAGTGGATATAAATACACGAGAAGGGCAACATGGATGCATGTTTTATAGCTTAATGAAGATTAAATGTCTTGGAAAAGCTGTGGCATCAAAGGGTGTATTAATTTGCTACAATGGCCACATTTGGCTCCTACCCAGCCCCTTGTTAATTGTGCAATCTGGAACAAGTAGATGATGTCTGATGTGGCTGCACCCAGACTCTTGACTAAATGGAGCTCTTTGTGTCCACACATTTTACCTATGACAGGCAGCTGATAAAAATAAGATCATGCATAAAGAAGTGTCACTCTTGCTGTTGTGCTCCTTCTCAGCAGTGATTTTTTCCCTCTTCTTTTTTGGTCAGAGACAGCAGATTGATGATGGTGTGACAGAATGACATTGCATTCTGGGAACCCAGGACTATGGCCATAAATCCAAGGCAATTCAGCTTTACAATGGCCTACTGTCTAGCCATCGCTGGGTAGGAGGTTGTTACTGCATCACCCCAGTGAGCTGCTAGGGTACAACCATTCTGCTTTCTCGAGGGGGAGTTAAGACACAAGGGGGAAATAGTCTGGGATGGTAATGCATTATGAAAATCTAATAGATCCAAATAGAAAAAGAAGAAGACGTAGGCAAACTTCTTTGGGGAGTGGAAATTTCCCACGCTCTTTCAGCTTTAAAAAAAGCACGATGATTCTTTTCAAGATCTGTCATCAGAGCCTCAACTGCATTAGAAAGCAAATGAAACACATGGACAAATAAACACTCCAAGTTTCTTATTGACCTTGGAGAACCTGTGTTATGAGTACAGCTCAACCAGGAAAATCAGGAAATAAAAGCAGCACAACTTTATATTGTCGGCTCAGCATCCCCATCTGCTTTGTCTGGTTAATGATGAAATAATTTAAAAAAAAAACAACTCTTAAGACATCTAAAATTCAAGTAATAGTGTCTTACCTTTTGTTCAGCTTACTGCTAATGCATGGACGTATATAATGACTGAAGATGGTTGTGAATTGATGCTGTTTAATTTCAATGGGTCAGGAGAGTCAAAAGCTGCCGCTCCATTGGTATCTGTCCATCCATGGCGATGGTTTTAATTTCCCTGACACAATGAAGGCGAATGTTGCTTTAAAATATTAAAGAGCAGCAAAGTGGCTCGAATGGAAACTGCTGATGGCATGTTGAATTATCTGCAGTGAATGTAGTCACAACTCTATTGTCACTTCACTGCTTTGAGTAGCACAAATAATTCCACTCACCTCTGTTTTGTGTTGAGTTTCTTCAGATGTCACTTAAATTAAACCAAAACAGTTGCACGGCACATGTGCGTGTGCATGATTTGCGTAAAGCCACTCTTTAAAACACACAAAGGACTGTAAAAGCAATTAAATCCACATATTCTGATCACTAACCAACATTTTCCTCCTCAAGAATAAACAAGCGCAATCATTGAGGTGAAAATATGTTAGTCGTGCATCTGGTCACCACAGAGACCCAGAGAGTCATTCTGGTTGTGCTGGGTGCCATACCTATGGAGCTGGAAGCAGCTCTCCAATCGTCTTCCTGCACGACCAAACCAGCAATCCTTGTCATCTCCCTGGTGGCGGCTTAGATTTTTCAATTTTTGGGTTAATTAATCAAAACTGATTTCTTTTCTCATTAGCTATGCAGTTGGTTTGCAATCTGCAAAATCAATGTTTTACAGATGTTTCCCTGGGTTTTGTTTTTCGAGACGGTGCTGATTTTTATTGGGTATAGATTTAAGAGGGTGCTGAGGGATTGTGAGTTAACTCAGCCACATGCAATCACACGGACACAGCCACAGATACACTAAATGCATAGTCTGCGTAGTCACACGCTCACATAAACACCAATACACTACAAATGCAGCAGGAAACAGACACAAACACCAAACCAGGACTACTTCTTACTCCCTTTTATGACCTGGGATCTCAGCGAAAACCCTGTGTCGCATGTAATCCGTTCATTTATCTGATGCGGACGCCAGTTCTGCTCTGTCCTCCATTTTGGTTTGCCTATTTGATCATTGCCAAACCCAGAGGGTTGAGCCACACACAAACTCTCTCTCTGGGTAGCACTCTTTAATCACATAACAGCTCCTGGTTCTAGTTCCTGTTGGCTGTAAACAAATGTAATGTTGCATTTCCTGCAGTCTAGACATAACAACTAACCTGGCAGAACCAAAGAGGGGAGTGATTGCGGTTGCTAAGGAGTGGTTGGCACAAGTCGGCAACAAACCAAGCTTTGAGATATAGAGTATGAAACATTCAGACGGATGCAGCAGTGCTCTTGATCTTTGGTTTTATTTGACCTTTGCATCACTAGGGAGGATGACGCATCTTTGGTAAAGTGAATTGTTAATACTTGTTGTGTTAAAGACAGATTTAAGATTCTCCTCATTCAAACCAAAGAATCATAAATGTATTGAAACTTGATTGGTGATCATTTCACATTCCTGGTTGAGGAATTGTTTCGTGTAAACTTTTCGGATCCTCAAAATTGCCCTTAATACCATCTGCTGAACAGTTGTGTATGGTTGTATCTCCGTGGGTGTGACTGGTCGCCTGCATTTCTGTGTACACCAGTCCCCACCCACCGTTCCACTCAAATACACAGGAAAAAGAAGATGAAGCTGAGGAGCAAAAGAGCCCAAACAGAAATTATTATTGATTTAATCACATAATCAGCTGCAAACACTTGAGGCCAAGATAGCAAATCCATAACAGCCTCCCCACATAACCACCCTTACAAATTTACCATCAAAGCCCTCTGCGCACACACTGCAAACACAGGAACCAAGGGTCACCTTCAGTCGCAGGGAAAATATTGACGTTCTTAATGCGTCTATATGTTTTTGAGTTAAGCGTTATCAATCACCGATAAGGGCCCAATGTCTCTGAAACATAACTGCTGCGACAGAGGGATTACAACATCACTTTTTTTGTCATAATCTAAGCATATCTTTTCAGACAAAAGGAGAGGACGGTAAAATCAATGTTGTCAGAGGCAGACATTTCCCACTGTGGCTGCTCCAGTCACTCTTAGGATGAGACACAGAACTGCTTTTCTCCGCTGTGGGACATCAAGATTTACCATAACAAAAGTGTTTCTTTAACCATTAAAAAAAAAAAAAAAAAGAAAAAAAGATTTTATTTAAAATAATTTATTTAATGATCTTTCATAAAAAAAATTCCCTTTAAAATTTACATTAACTGTAAAACTCCTCGTACAGTTGTGTTCAAATGTCTTCTTTCTGCTTTTTCTTTCGGCTTTTCCGTTAAGGGGTTGGGACAAAAAAAAAGAAGATTTTTCAGCCTTTTTTGCTTCCCTAAGTTGTGCATACATTAAACCTGTGAATTGCCTCTATGCAATATTAATGAACACAGTTACAGGTTTTCATTTTAACCTCAGTCTCTACCGATGCTGTCTGAAAATCTCAAAGCATGTTTGAACAATGATTGATCATGTTTCAAGGCTCAAAATTTGGTTATTACTATAATATTATATTGTGATTCAGTAAAGTCACCATGGAATATCATCTGTTGATTTCTTCCAGTCATCTTGACAATATTTTAGTTCTTATTTTCAATGAAAGCATTTTCTAGTTGTGTACGAGGGAATTATAGGGAAAGACACAGCAGCCAAATGTTCACTGACAGTATTACAGTTAGCATTCAAAGTTTCCACCACAGTGCGCCCTCAGGCATTCACGCATCAACGCTTGTGACTCCACCTCATCGCGGATTTTTGGTAGGCAGTCACGTGATACCATACACGCATTCTATTGGCTGACGGCATCCAAAAGTGTTCTCTGCTCCGTGAATCTCGGACTTGCGTGAGATACAAAAATGGTTTAAACAGTCTTTCAGAGTGTGGGGGAAAAGGTAATACAGATAGAAGGTGGTTTAATATCAGTATGGGGAGGGTTCATAAACGTTTAAATTGCTGTAAATAACAAGATAAATAGTTTGTCGCTCTATCACGGAATTCATTAATCGTGTGCAGTTCCTGGAACGCATTAACCGTGAGGACCGTGGGCGCACTGTATTTTATCATAAAAAAGAAAGAGAAGAGTCATGAATTTTTGTTCTTCTTCTACATATTATCTGTATTTGTTATCAAAAGGAAAACATCATATTGGGAGTCAGTACCACTAAATCTCTAACATTTGCCAAACTTCTCTGTTTGGCACAAGGAGAGCAATGACTGGTCTAATCTTCCCTGGCTATAGAACGATGACTTTAATTCAGATTTGAACACTCCCTTAACATCCATCTTTCCAGCAATCTATTCATTCAGTTGCCTATCCTTGTCCATCTAGCCCAGGGCTATAGAAGCCTAATTGTTTACCAAAGGGTTGCGGCTCATTTGCTCCTGGAGATTGGGCCTAATTAACACTAACTTGTCTGAACACAGAGGAGTGCTGTCCACTCCACTTTAATCTAATCTGTACTCTTTCAAAAAATAATGAGATCATTTACACCTCATTAACGAGCAATGTAATGCCTGGGAATTAATCATAATGATTGCTTATCATTTCACTTTGCAATATTATCTCCTCTAATGAAACTGTTCACACAACTGCCAAGAGTGCCTTAATTGGTCGTATGAAATCACAGAGCACCCGGCAGCTTGCCGCGACGTGTGTGAAGTTCTAATTTGCATGGGTAGAGTGTGTATGTGTGTCTGTGCACGTGAGGGCGGTGGCATCAGTTAGGAAAACATACATTCATTCACACACACACACGAACACACATACACACACACAGGCACAGTGAGGTGCATTAAAAAGTAATGGGATTCTTGAAGGAAATGTGTAGTTTGTACTGTATGCAGAGAAAGATATACACAAAACAAATAATTTATTTGACTGCTTTACACACAGACACACACACACATGACAACACACACACACACACACACACACACACACACACACACACACACACACACACACACACACACATGCTGTAGCAATTCACTACATTTTACTCTCAAGTCATTGTGAAACAGTAGTCTTGAACTAAATGTACGCCACCGGTGTCCAACAGTCCTCTCCTTGGCACAAGATCCACGCCAGTGGTGGATGTCATTACCCAAGTTACATGCAATCCAGACTGATCCCAGCTTTGTGCCGCCACCGTGAAGCAGAGACATGAAGAACACCCATCTAATATTCCAGCTGTTGAAATGAGCCCTCCGTGTCCACTGTATATACATCCAGGTGGTCATCTCCAGCACCACCACCTCCAGGAGGGAGGCTACATTTCAAACAGCGTGGACCACCTAAAGAGGCCATGCTTTACTGGAGGGGAGAGAGCAGGGAGGCTGCTCTGGCTCACCAGGCTTAGAAGGGCTTAGGTGTGGATGTCATTTGCTCTTTTTCCCTGGACAGAGTGGCTAGCTGCTAATTGTGGCCTCTGGTCTGTTTAGCTTGTGTAGCCGAAGAGAATAGACTTGCCCGAATTGAAATTTGGGTAGTGTGTCTGGAAATCGTGATGATTTCTACTCCACCATGGGTGAGGCGAAACACGGTTATAATTCCCTCAGGACCAGTATCACCATTCAAAGAAATATTATTATTTTGTACATTAACTATGTAAACCTCTATCTGTTCTCTTGCTTTACCCATTTCACTGTTCATTAGATCATTTTTGCAGACATAAGACCAGAACCAGCTAAAGTCCAAGAACAACACAAAAATGAGAAACTAAGAAGTAGGGATGAGCGAGTACACCACTATCTGTATCTGTTCAACCATCTAAATTATCTGTATCCATAGCTGTACTCGTAATGGGCGGGGCTTAAACCGGAAGTAGGTATGGTTTGACCGGAAATGGGTGGGGCTTAAATTGTTACATTATTTTAAGTCGGAAATTGATATGGATTGATCAGAAGTTGCTATATTCATTGTTTATTTTAAAGCTATTCACGGAACAGCCTCAAAATTGAGATTCAAATCAATGTTTTTGATCACAAAAGTAAGAGAACTATTTACAGAACAAGTTTTTCATGAACATGAAGTGCATTAATGAATACAACAAATGCAATAGGAAATTATGAACTACAAAGTGTGCATGAACAAGAATTGTGATCCTCGACACAACTCTTTAATTTTTCTAATTTTTCAACTTTGTAATTTAATTTTTATGATCAAATTGTTTTCTTTTCTTTTCAATCATTTATTTATTTTTACCACCTTATGTTCTTGCCATTGTTTTTCACACGAAGTTAAACAATGTTGATTAACACTAGAACTCCAAAGACAGTCATTTTGACTGCTTTCAAAATCTGCCATGTTATAAATTGGTTTTAAAAAAACATATGTAGCAATAGGAGCCTGACTTTTCTTAAATGTGTGTATATTTTACTCTGACATTGTTTAATCATTCAAATTTCAAAACACAAAAGAAATCTGAGTATTACTACCCAGAACTACCATAGGAAGTTATTTTGACTGCTCGGACATTATTTGTATATAATTTGGATTATAATTAAAATATCCAAGAATAAATTAGTGGAATAGGTAAAAACACATCAGGACACTAAATCAAAACTACAATTATTGAATGTTTTATTTATTTAATTGACACAACATAGCTTCTCTGCAATTACACATCCAAATTCTAACTTTGAAATAAAAACAAATGTATCCCGCTTCAAAATAGGTTGGTGCCATCATTAGACCGTAACAATTAAAATTATTAATTATTATGAACAATCCAAAATGCTGTGATGGCTGCCAGCCAGCTGGAGACACTGATGTTAAGAAGCCAAGATGGTTTGCTTATGGCTCCCAATCACTCACAGTGTACACAGGTAACCTGTACCTTCCTTGTGCAGCTCCCACTTCTTTTCCTTTTGGCTTTTCCCTTCAGGGGTCGCCACAGCGAATCAACCGCCTCCATCTAACCCTGTCCTTTGCATCCTCTTCTCTCACACCAACTACCTTCATGTCCTCTTTCACTACATCCATAAACCTCCTCTTTGGTCTTCCTCTAGGCCTCCTGCCTGGCAGTTCAAAACTCAGCATCCTTCTACCAATATATTCACTATCTCTCCTCTGGACATGTCCAAACCATCTCAGTCTGGCCTCTCTGACTTTATCTCCAAAACCTCTAACATGTGCTGTCCCTCTGATGTACTCATTCCTGATCCTATCCTTCCTGGTCACTCCCAGAGAGAACCTCAGCATCTTCATCTCTGCTACCTCCATCTCTGCCTCCTGTCTTTTCCTCAGTGACACTGTCTCTAGGCCAAACAACATCGCTGGTCTCACCACAGTTTTGTACACCTTTCCTTTCATTTTAGCTGAAACTCTTCTATCACACATCACACCTGACACTTTTCTCCACCCATTCCATCCTGCCTGGACACGCTTCTTCACCTCTTTTCCCCACTCTCCATTGCTCTGGACTGTTGACCCCAAGTACTTAAAATCCTCCACCTTCTTGATCTCTTCTCCCTGTAACCTCACTCTTCCACTTGGGTCCCTCTCATTCACACACATGTACTCTGTCTTACTGCGGCTAACCTTCATCCCTCTCCTTTCCAGGACAAACCTCCACCTCTCTAGCTTCTCCTCCACCTCGTCCCTACTCTCACTGCAGATCACAATGTCATCTGCAAACATCATAGTCCATGGAGATTCCTGTCTAACCTCGTCTGTCAGCCTGTCCATCACCATAGCGAACAAGAAGGGGCTCAGAGCTGATCCCTGATGCAGTCCCACCTCCACCTTGAACTCCTCTGTCACACCTACAGCACACCTCACCACTGTCTTACAGTCCTCATACATGTCCTGCACCGCTCTAACATACTTCTCTGCCACTCCAGACTTCCTCATACAATACCACAGTTCCTCTCTGGGCACCCTGTCATAAGCTTTCTCCAGATCTACAAAAACACAATGCAGCTCCCTCTGGCCTTCTCTGTACTTCTCTATCAACATCCTCAAAGCAAATACTGCATCTGTAGTACTCTTTTTTGGCATGAAACCATACTGCTGCTCACAAATGCTCACTTCTGCCCTTAGTCTAGCTTCCACTACTCTTTCCCATAACTTCATTGTATGGCTCATCAGCTTTATTCCTCTGTAGTTGCCACAACTCTGCACATCTCCCTTGTTCTTAAAAATGGGCACCAGCACACTTCTCCTCCACTCCTCAGGCATCTTCTCACTATCTAAGATCCTGTTGAACAACCCAGTCAGAAACTCTACTGCCACCTCTCCTAGACACTTCCAAACCTCTACAGGTATATCATCAGGACCGAGTGCCTTTCCACTCTTCATCCTCTTCAGTGCTCTCCTCACTTCATCCTGGCTAATCTTTGCTACATCCTGGTCCACAACAGTCACCTCTTCTAGTCTTTGTTCTCTCTCATTTTCCACGTTCATCAACTCCTCAAAGTACTCTTTCCATCTTCCCATCACACTGCTGGCACCTGTCAATAGACTTCCATCCCTATCCTTAATCACCCTAACCTGCTGCACGTCCTTCCCATCTCTATCTCTCTGTCTTGCCAGCCTGTATAGATCAGTCTCTCCCTCCTTACTGTCCAACCTAGCATACAAGTCATCATAAGCTTCTTGTTTGGCCTTTGCTACCTCTACCTTCACCTTACGCTGTATCTCCCTGTACTCCTGTCTACTCTCCTCAGTCCTCTCAGTGTCCCACTTCTTCTTAGCTAACCTCTTTCTTTGTATACACTCCTGTACCTCCTCATTCCACCACCAAGTCTCCTTATCTACTTTCCTTCCAGATGACACACCAAATACTCTCCTACCTGTCTCCCTGATCACATTAGCTGTAGTTGTCCAGTCATCTGGAAGCACCTCCTGACCACCCAGAGCCTGTCTTAACTCCTTCCTAAAGGTCATGCAACACTCTTCCTTTTTTAGCTTCCACCATTTCGTCTTCTGCTCTGTCTTTGTCCTCTTCATCTTCCTCACCACCAGAGTCATCCTACACACCACCATTCTATGCTGTTTGGCTACACTCTCGCCTACCACTACTTTGCAGTCACTGATCTCCTTCAGGTTACATCGTCTACACAAGATGTAGTCTACCTGTGTGCTCCTACCACCACTCTTATAGGTCACCCTATGTTCCTGCCTCTTCTGGAAGAAAGTATTCACTACAGCCATTTCCATCCTTTTTGCAAAGTCAACTACCATCTGTCCTTCTGCGTTCCTCTCCTGGATACCAAACCTGCCCATCACTTCCTCATCACCTCTGTTACCTGCACCAACATGTCCATTGAAGTCTGCACCGATGACAACTCTCTCACTTCTAGGTATGCTCTGCATCACTTCATCAAAGTCCAACCAGAATTTCTCCTTCTCCTCCAGCTCACATCCTACCTGTGGGGCATACCCACTAACAACATTGAACATCACACCTTCTATTTCTAGCTTCAGACTCATCACTCTATCCGACACTCTTTTTACCTCCAGGACATTCCTAACAAACTCCTCCTTCAAGATAACTCCTACTCCATTTCTCTTTCTATCTACACCATGATAGAACAACTTGAACCCTGCTCCTAAACTTCTAGCCTTGCTACCTTTCCACTTGGTCTCCTGGACACACAGTATGTCTACCTTCCTCCTCTGCATCATGTCGACCAACTCTCTACCTTTTCCTGTCATAGTTCCAACATTCAACGTCCCTACTCTTAGTCCTATACTCTTGGTGCTCCTCTTCTCTTTCTTCGTGCGAACGCACTTTCCTCCTCTCCTTCTTCGACCAACAGTAATCCAATTTCCACCGGCGCCCTGTAGGTCAACAGCGCCGATGGCGGTCGTTGTTAACCCGGGCCTCGACCGATCCGGTATGGAAGTCATATGTTTGATTCGCATCTTTGATTTGGCAAAAGTTTTACGCCGGATGCCCTTCCTGACGCAACCCTCTGTATTTATCCGGGCTTGGGACCGGCACAATAAGACACTGGCTTGTGCCCTCTTGCGGCTACATTCTTGTGCAGCTCCCACTACCTTATGAAATTTGACACAACTATCCTTTGCTTTATTTTTCTTACACATTTGCTTTATTTTTCTTACACATTCTTCACTTGGCACTGCCTTCTCCTCTCCATCTTCTACTGCCCCAAATGGGGCTCTTGGCTTTTGCTTTCATGTTTCCTGAGAAAAGTTCCTTTGCCAGTCGCATTATGAGGTTCCTCTGTGACATCATCTTATTGGTGCACTTCTTGAACAGGATCGAAGCATTTATGGCAGCCAGGTTAGGAATATTGTGGAACACCACCAATTGCCATCATCATGTAGGAGCTTACACTGAATATTTCCTCCCTGTTTGATCAAGCACATCTACTCCAACCTTGGTTCTGTTGTGGTTCTGTACGTAACAGTCTCCAGTTTAGCCTCGTGGCCACTTGTGATGTTGACAGCTGTGTGGATTGTGATTTGAATGGAGATATTTTTCCTTGGTTAGCATTGATAGACTGTTAGGGTTGTACTGTCACATTTCAGCCCCTCTTTAGTGTGCAGGGCCCTTTGCTCCTCTACAGATGGAGCAAGCAAGCTCTTGTCTACTCTTATTTACTGGACCAACCAGGCTGGTTTTCTTGGCCTTTAGTGCCTTGGAAAGTTCAAGAGAAGTAAAGAAGTTATCAGTAGTGATATTCCCCCCCTCCAAGACAAGTTACCTGAGTTGAATGTGGGTTAGGGTTAGCTACAGTGAAGCCATGTACAGAGAGATCAGTCAATGTCTGTGTGAGACTGGGGCAGCGACACTAGCTGCAGCCTCTGTTTTAATTTTTTTTTTTTTTTAATGTGATTTCTCTTTTTGTCTTTTGTTTTTTTTGATTTGTCACTGTATTTTCCTATTAGCCATTGCGATTTGAACTTAAGGCCCATGAGGCTGATTCCCTGAATCTGAACTCTACCACCCAACTCCATGACCTAGCCTTTACTTTTATCTAGGCATGAATCAAACATTACAGTCATGAGGTAATTACAACATTTGTAAAGGTTGGTCGGACCTAGACAGAAAGGATGGCATCGGTATTTATCAGCTCAAGAATACACCAGCAGTGACGTAAATGTGACACTTGAGCAAAAAAGCTAATTTTCTTATTAAAGTTGAGGTCATTGGAGCAATGTTTTTCTGTTCAAATCAGTTCAAGGTTTACTTGAGAATCACACAGTCAATGTGTGAACAATCTATAGTAATATTCACCTTGCTATTGACCTCTACAATAATTCCTCTCATTATCAGATCGTCATTAATTAATACTTTTAAAGTTAAAGTGAGTTTTTCTGGATGCAGTCTAATAAAGTACAAACTGTTCCATCTGCTATTTTTGACCTTTTTTTTTCAGCATTTCTGTGACACTGAAGCTAACATTTATCTACTGGTATTGGCAAAGGAGTCAACCAGCTACTTTTGGAGTTAATTAGAACTTGCATAGAGGCACACGTTTTGATATAAAATGGTATTAGTGTACTCCTCGCCCACTATCAATCCTCCCTGTCATACCCACTCGTCTCTCTTGCCATTCTTCATTGTGAAGTTAACTGTCAGCTCCTCTCCAGTTTATTAAAGGAGTCAAACGGCTGCGCTGCCATAACCACGTGCTGATATGATTTATTCTCTCCCCCGGAGGACCCTTCTAATGAACAGAGATGTATGCTCGGAAGCCCTGTACATGTAACCTCCGTGTGCTCAGAGGACAGCCCTGCTGTAATATGATAAGTGCCTTGTCGATAAGCTGTATGATATGCTAATCATACTAAAACACGGTGCCCCAGGCTCTCTCCTTGTTTGTTTATGAAGGCTTGACCTGAGGGAGAGCAATAATCGGCTTTTCTCTGAACTCTCTAACCTGGGGAGCCAAGGGAACCGCCAATCACACACATTTGAGTCCCATAATTCCCCCCCACCTCTCTCTCTCCGTTCCCCCTCAACTCGAGCTGAAATGGTTAATTTATGCAAACAGCGTGGTGCGCGCATTTTCCTGCCCACATTTGTCCGGGGCGCATGTCAAGCACCCAAATCATTAAACTAATTATTAATTGGGACTGACGTAAACAAGCTGTCAGCAGCCTGCCAACCTGACTGTTTAGTCAGCACAGCAAATATAAATATTCACCTGGTATAAGACACATATAACACAACAATATTTGGTCATAAATAAATGTAATAATAAATAATATTATTACATAATTATTAATAATATTAATAATAAACACTTTGTTACAACCCAGCATTCTAGAAATCACACAAACAGTCAAGGTCATAACCTCTGTCTTAGTCTCTGGCATAGTCACATTATAATTAAGATTCAACCTGGCACATCATCACTGTACCATCATAGTCATTACGGTGACAGCACACTAATATATTTAGCACAAAATGACATTTGCTACCACACATATAAGAAAGGCCAGCTTAGCTTAGCTTCAGTGACTCTTGTCTTTGACTTTGACTGCTTCTGTCTGACTATAGATCGACTCCCCCTGAGTGCAGCTGTCCTGCCTCTGCAAACATAAGACTGTGCAAATATTTTTGAATGAAAAGAGTGGGTGGTTTGAATGATTTGTGAATGTGAGATGCAGTTTTTTCTTAATAATTTCCAGGCCGAAGATTTAACTTTCCATTTAAAAAAAAAAGTGTTTTTCTAAATTTCAGCCTACAATCACCTGCATTTTTATAGCAGTGCCCATCATCATTTTACAGTCTCAGTTTCAAAGTATTGAAAAAGTGCAAATGTGGGTTGGGGTGTAAATCAGTGCTGGGGCCTTGCATCTGTGAGCTAGGAAACAAAGGTTTGTTTGTGTGCCTCAATCACTCTTGCTCATGAAAGCAGACACTTGGAAAAAAAACTCTCTCTCTCTCTCTCTCTCTCTCTCTCTCTCTCTCTCTCTCTCTCTCTCTCTCTCTCTCTCTCTCTCTCTCTCTCTCTTTTTTTTTTTTTTTTTTTTCAGGGAAACACTCTAAACCAACATCCTGGGTATAAATTTGCAAAATGCAATACAGGCCTGAGTGTGTGTTGAGTAGATGTGGGGTGCATACGAATGGACCTTGTACCCCTTACTCTCTTCCCCTTCAAATAGTATCCTTCTCCCAGCCCCTTTGTTTTGTCATGCAGCCAAGGAAGTGATGCAAAAAAAAAAAAAAAAAAATCAATTATATACCTGTGACGGAATCTTACAAATTCTGGAAATTTGTGTCAACACCCCCTAAAAATAAAAGGGTGTTCTTTGCTGGTACCTGCTGTGTAATTTTAAAATCAAGCAACATGTCTTAACAGCGTCAGTTTAAGTCAATCCAGACTCTTCAGTGATCTCAAAGCATGACAACATTACACTTGTTGACATGAATAAGACGTGTGTAATGTCACATGACCAATACCACTTGCAGAGTATGGTGAAGAGTGAGCGGAAAAGCAGGGAACAAATGAAGCCTCGGCACTGACACCAGGTCAGCTCGTAGCAGCCCAAACCCTCAGCACCAGGTGTCCCCTGAATTCAAATGATACTCTTATTCATAGACTGCCCCAACTTGTGTATTAAAACTCAAAATTTGCAACTGAATGCTGATATAATCCTGGAAATATATGTCTCCATTAAAAAGTAGCCCATTGGAGGGACAAGGCAGTCTTTGTGTGAGGCTTTATGTATATTTATCAGGACGCTAAAAGGGACCCAGGGATAGGGGTTAAGGAGAGGTGGGGGGTAGCAGGGCAGACTTTCCAACTGTTTACATGTTAATTTAAAACTTAACAGCCCTTGTCCTGGAACTATTTATGCACCAAATGCAAATCTTTTTTTTTTTTCTCTATTTGATGTCGTCTTTTTCACAGACACTTGACTATTGATGGAAAAATGCTAATGAACGTATGGAAAGTTTTGTGACAAAATTATCCAGCTAGACTTGAGTGACAGATTCACTCAGTTGACTTGATGTAGCTTGTTCAGCTGAAAGTCAGCATTGGGTCTGACTGCAACAGGTGTCAGTTACACGAACTGTCCACAAGACAGTATTTCCAAAGAAAGGAAGTGGCTAATGCACCAATATTAGTCAGTGAGAAAGGGACAGGTTGGAGGCAACCAAACTCACATTGGCTGTGACAAAAATCAGCAGGAGGAGATGAAGCACTTTTAGCCAGTTATGTAGTTATTGTAAAAAAATCAAATAAAAAAAAAAATCAAGTTGTCCTTGATAATACATTTAGCTTCCCTCAAAGGGTCATTCCAGAATGAATTGCTGGAATATGCAGCCATTAAGACACAAAGGTAACTGGAACTGAGCTGTAAGGTTGTTTTTCCATTAGCTAATCAGTCATTTCCATAGAACCCCATCACCAAGAAAAATTACATGCATGCACGGATTATTTATATATTATTTAATGAGGAAATTTAAGCTGCAAAACACCACAATATAATAAAATACTCACTGAGAACATATGACTTTTTTTGTATGCTGATTCACTCTGGATAATACTAACTTATCCTAGTTATTTGACTATGAAATATGAAACCTGATGAGGATGATTTTGAATTATTTGTAGGTTTCATTAAATATATTTAATGTTTTTTTAACTATCGAGTTATTCTGGATTTGACACAAACAGGAAGAGTGTGAGAGAGGTGATACAAAGTGTTGTCACAGCTACAGTGAAATGGTCTCCAGTGGAGGAATGTGTCTAATGAAATGCAACAATACCACCCCGGACTCACCTGTCCCACCCCACCTCTCCCTTTCTGACTGACTGAGTGAGTGTGTTTTATAGTTGGAGTGCCGCTGCTTGACTGCAGCTTTGTTTGGACAAGTTTTTGATGTTTGCTTCATTATGTCTATGTTTTGCTGATTGATTTTCAGAAGGATTTGATTGAATAAAAAATGTCATTACTTTAGCGCTATCCTTCAAAGGCTTTTTATGCCAGTGTCAATAAGTGATAAAACATCTTTTCAGCATGAGTGCATATTTTTGGCCTTCTCTCTTTTTTTTGAGATGCAGGAAAAGACAAGGTCTCTTGGAGTGAATAGGACGCCAATTAATTATACAATCATTGTCAGAGTCACAAACCTTGTGATGTGAGTTAAATGTAAACCAGAGTGCAATACTCTTATGGTAAAGCAATTTGTGTGAAGGGTAAAAACACTCACGCATTTTTAATCATGAGTAGTTTGAGTGTTTCTTTGCCACTGCCATTTAGATTCAAACAGTAAAAAGAGTACAGAACACAGACCACGGAGGAACCAATGAGCAGCTCACTGATAATTATTTTATGCTAAATTTCTGATATAAATTAAGCTATAGCTCAGAAAATCTTCAATAACATCAAGTAATGAGGCTCTACTTAACTACTCAGGATTATAGTTGAAGTTGCACTAAAATCAGAACGACTGATGAAGTAATGATAAATGAGTCATTCAGTCGGTTCTCCAAGTAACAAATTTTATTCTCAATTCTTTAAATAACATAAATTAACGCATGAATTACCAGTTAGTTCCTGAAGAATTCTTCATCCATTCTTGATAAACTAATTTCAGTTTCCTCCACTGGACCCCTGAAGTGAAAGAAGTCCTCAACACCGCACTATAGAAATACTTTTATAATTAACAAACACATAGGACTCATTTCAACATCCTGATCAACTGTATCTGCTGGTAACTTGACAGCATCTCCACAGCAGTCAGTAAAGTTCTATTCTAAACCATAATAGTACATCATAACTTATGTGGGAATTAAATTTTGTATCATTAATATGAATTTACAAATTGAACATTAACATTTGAAATAAATATAGACCTCCCCCTGATTTGTAGTGGAGTAGAAGTATGACATATGGATCGATTGGAGTAAAAGTACTTAAAAAGTTCAGTGCTTTAGCAAATGCATTGTGCTGTTTTCCACCACTGATTATTCCACCTAATCATTCAAATTTTCCCAGTTGAGTATTTTAGGGAGACTTTATTTTTTGGATTAGTTAGTGCTTGAGTGCCTGAAACAAACACTCATATATCTGATTGAAATTCAGAGTTAATGGTGACAGGTTTTGTTGAATCTCTCCACACAAACCCTGCATAAATCAGTTACCACTGATGTGTCTTTCTTTCTCTGTGATTATGATGCTAATATCATCACTCTAAACAAAGAAACAATCGCAAAGACAGAAACGAGAGACATGCCGCTTTCGTTCACAAAAGCGGGAAAGTACATCCGTATTATGCAGAGCTGGATGGCTGTGGGGTGGAGGGCGATGCCGACAGAGAAGTGGCACCGGCCTGCTAACATGACCACCTGAATTATGCACAATCCATTGTGTTCAAATATCATAAATTGATGGGTGATCATCCAACCCCCTTCTCAGCACGGTTTGAAAATTATTATTTATGTGGCTGAGAAGCTGCAGAGAGACAATTAGTCATATTCGTATGCTGAAATTAATTGAGAGAGACGCGGGAGATAAAGAGGAAGAACAAAGACGGCTTTTTGTCACTTCTCCTCATCTGACAGGGATAATTAGATATATGAAATTGAAATTCCTCACCAGGGGTCCTGTTGACAACACCATTTTCTGTTCCGTTCCACTCCCCTTTTCCTTTTGTGTTCCTGTTTATGCTAATTTGGAACAAGTGTTTTTTGCTGACCTAAAAGCATCCTCCTCCACAGCCTGACGAAAGCATTCAGTGCATGGCAGAGACCGGCCCCTCACCAGATTGAGGGACCTATTAGCTGTAAAACTGTGACCTCTATATGTATGAATAAGAAATATGGTCATTCATGTCTGCATGGGGGTCCAAAGTGTTCAATGTTACACAAATAAAGAAGAGGTCATGAAGCTCTACTTTGCCACCAAACAGCCACACACCTTTTTTTTTTGAAGAGGTATTGACCCTGTGACACTGATTCACACAAGGCAAACACAGCAACTACCCCCACCCCCCACCCACTCCCAAAAAAAAGAAAAACACACAAAATAATCCCTTCATTGAAAATCACAAGGCTAATTATAAAACAGGGTCTTTAAGTAATAATACAAGCCTTCCATACTCCTTGTTTCTGATATGCATCATTTCAAACAAACAAGGTCGAAGTAAAAACATAGTTATATGATTTGGCAGTCATATAGTAGTCATGTAATTTATTTAATATTTAGGTTTTTTGCGGTTGGTATTTGTTTGTATTTACATCAGTTGAGACGTTTTTCATTGTCGTGTTGACAGTCCTCTCAGTAACACAGAGCAACATCTGATAAAAGAACATTGTGGTTTGAGTGGAATTATGGGTTATGTCACCTTTCACCACAAAACTAAAATGGGCCTCTCATACTCGTTTTCCGTTTATGAGAAACGACCGCTGTCATGTTTCTCACAGCTGACGAAGACAAAGTGGCGCATTACATCATAAATGGAGCCATGTATATATGTCTGAGTCCAGATGCTTGTTTACCTGGCATTAGAAATTGTAAAAGCGTTATTTTTGGTGAATGTTTTTTAAGTGGCATTTTTACAGCAGTGTTTATTAGTGAACATATCTGTGGTAAGAAAGAAGATCATGCTTGTGTTTTTCAAATGCAGAAGAACTGTGACATGACAGAACAGTTAACTAAGATGGTCATAGTGCTACATCTATGAGGACTTTACATTGCTTTGTTGGTATTACTATTGTGTGTGTATACACCAGTGAAAGCGTAGCAGATTAGCACTAAATCATTGCTGTTTTTAAGTGCTATAGGTTCCTTAATACATTTTTTTTTTTTTTTCTTTTTCAAAAAATTCAAAAAAAGCAAGTGACAAGGGGGAAAAAGTGAAGATGGAACATATTTGTAAGGAGGGGAAAGAAGGCAGGATGGAGATATGAATTGAACCGGAAAGAGCCTTGTGTCTAATGCTTGCCACATTTGCTCTTGAATGAAGGTCTAATTACCCATCGGTATTTGGTGCCAGTGTTCCCAGGTCCCGGCAGCCCCTGGGCCCGAGCAGGCACTGAGCATCCAGAGCCAGCTGCCTCCCAAACACTTGCAGGTACACAGACTGGGCTAATAGTCTGACCACAAGGGAGCCAGATGAAAGAGCAGGAAACTGCTGCCAGAAAAGCCTGAAAGGATTTCTATAAAGACAGGAGAGATGCGGAGATGCAGCAGCGGCTGAATCAACCTAAACACAAGGTACCTACCTATGTATGTGCTGAACAGTGTGCTGCATTTAATACCAGAGATAAACCTTTATGGCCTTAATCATGGGTATAAATTACAGATAATAGCATCAAGATGATGGAAGTTAGAGGTCTTTTACACTAAATATATTTATGAAGGCTTTTGGGAAGCGCAGGTCTTTGCATACAGTATACATAAATGTTAATAGTTTAATTTCTTTGAATATCCTCTGGAGGCTGAGAAAATGTTGTTGGCTGAGAGAAAAATAGCTCATAAACTGCAAATTCATTTACTCAGAAAAAACAACAAAAAAAAAAACCTCATGAGTAAGTCCAAACAAACTTTTTCCAATGAGTGTGATCAAAATCAAAGTAGTCAACATTGCCCTATCCTGAATTGTAACATGGCTGAAACTTTCAAAGACTTTTCTCACAATGTGATTCGACCATTTCTGTCTTGCGACATGCCGTCTCTTTCAAAACTCACAGTTATAACAAAATGTTCATGTCGAGAGTGTTTGATTCTCACTGTAGCCCTGATGACATCAACCAAAATCCCCTTCCAGAGTCATGGAGGATGTTTCACAAGTGTTTTTAGAGGCTGAGTAGGACTACTTACAATGAGTAAACTAAACGTCAGGCTTCAAATCAGTAAAGTGCATCTTTAAAATCAATACAATAAAATGTTTGCATGCTCATCATTGCAGTCTTACACATGGCAAAAACTTCTGCAATCATGTTCACTTGTGTCAGCGCGCATAGCTGTGTGAACGTTCACCTTACTGTTATTTGCAAATACAAACACACTGGCGTCTCGGAACGTCAGTGTTTCAATCTGAACAGAGAAAACATGAGTAATCATCTATCTGTGTGGGATGTGATTTCCATGAAAGAGGCCGGCAGGGTGGGATGGGAATGCCGCCAGTTGTGACGACTCCAGATCCATCCTGAGGAACAGGAATTCCCACAAGCTGGATAAACATAAAGTCTTTGATAGTCTGTCTCTCATCTTTAAACACTGACATTGTCAAGATTTCTTCATATTTTAGGATTAAGTGCATGTGACGCGCCCCATGTTCTACATTATTTTAGGTCATATAATGTCATGAATATTTGTGTCTTCATCAATTAAGAACGAAATGGTTCCATCTTGAGCACCACTGGGTTTTTCAGACTCTCTGTCATATCGAAGGGGACATGTTTTCTCACAAGTTGTCTGAGTTTGTTCAGCCTGTGTTGATCAGCTGTGTTGCATGAAGTCTGAGGGGATTAGTGGAGAGAGGGCTGCACTAGTAGGGAGGATTGGTGAGTCTAGTTTTTTAAGGCCTCCAGCATTACTTGTTTTCTTAAACGACATGCATCACTATTCAACGGGGAAGGAAGAATAGAAATAATACTGCAGTGGCGATGAGATGACAATGTGTAACTGATGTCTCCCACAGAAAGCGAGTTCTGCAGAGACTTTGAAGAACATGGGGTTAACCTTAACAAACACACATGTCAATGTTGTTGCCCTCAGGAATTTTTCGATGTTTTTTTTCCCTCCAGGGTGTAACTTTTTTTTGTGTTTAAGGCGAATGACTGACTGTATTTCTGTCAGCATCAGAATATCTAGTGTGTGCACTTCTGTGGCTATCTCTCAGCGAGCAAGCTTCAAACTTCACGCACACACATGGGCATTCTGTGTTTTCACAAGTAATTACTGTGAATCAACTCTTTGTGCATGGTTCAAGTCATAAAACAAGAGAGAAAGAACATCGTTATGCTAGTGGGGCACCTCACTAAAACGCTCCAGTGACAGAAAATGAAAAGCTGTAATTCCTCCTGTGAAGTGAAGTCTGACTTGTTGCAGCAAAGCACTTCCTATCCTTTTGTTCAGATCTCAAAGGGAATTATGGGGGAGAGAGTTAGATATGGCTGCTAATAAGACCACCGAGCCCTGACCAGATGAATGTCTAAGTGATATAGACCATGACGGTTGCGTTAAACTAACAAAACCTGATTATTTTAGTCTGAATATTCAGGAACCAGGTGGTTTTTAATGATATTTTCCTGATCACAAAATGACAAGAATCTTCATCCTACTCGGCTCGTCGCACCCCGGGACGCCTGACCATCAATCCCACGTATGTTTTGTTGTTGCGGAGACATCGGCAGACCGAAGGAACCGCATGTTTCTGCAGAGCCGATGCCATCAGTCCTCATATTGATAAGCAAAGTGGATGCAGAGGGTTGGGGCTGGGTGAGGAAGAGGATGGGCTGAAGAGGGTGGGGGTGGGGGTGGGGGGGGTGCATGGAGATCAATGGGCTAATAAAACAAATCAATGGAATGAAACCACAGAAAAAAGTGAAGTCATTAATTTGCAGAGACAGGATGATCCCACCAACCACATGCATTGATTAGAAATGAGGTCTGTGGAGAACCTTCGGGGGTATCATATTAGTGGAGGGAAACAATGGCCTGGTTGGAGGGATGTGGGGGCGAGAGTGGGGGTGAGGGCGACTTTCCTCTGAGGGTTTGCTGCTGTACTGATGTAGGAGAATAGGTTAACCGGTGGATCAATGGCCTCTTCAGCATAGCTCCAAGAAGACAGCGGCTCTGCGTTTTCCTCCCTGACGCACCGTCAACACAATATGTGCAGGTGTGATGTTTTCTCCGTGCGTATGAGTGCACTCTCATTGATTTTCTTTTCAAACCAAGCCTACTCAAGCATGATTATGATATTGAATACATCATAGAGTACAAAGAGGTCCGCAAATAAGGTCAGAGGTGAGGGCTAATGTTCCATTTTTATCAATATTATTATTGTTAATCATGATTTTTAATCAATAGTATTGGGTTGACTTATGCACACAGAAGCCTAATAGGAGGCGGTGTGAGCGTGGTTGTTGTGTGTGACTACATGTGCAGCCTCATCACTAGGTTTCATTTTTGAGCCCATCCACTGCAAAGTTCTCCATCGGTCAGGGTTCATCTGATCTGCAGACAGAGCATAGCTTTTCTGCTGCCATTATGGGTGGGTGGGGGGTGTGGGTGGAGAATAGCAGGTGATGTGAGATTGACGACTTAAATACTTCATCAATCAATGCTGCAGCCAATGTGTTGTTTGGTGATTGGTGGAGAATTCAGGCAATCCATCTTTCCTCCCGCCAAATGGCATTCAAGATTCTCCTCAGGTTCTCCTTGTAATGCCTTTATTTCTTTATATCCAGGTTTAACCTACGCTGCAGATATTTGTTCGTGTAACAGGGTCCATTTTAACCCTTCACCTGTTATTAGAGGTTGTTCCATGCTTATGCTGCAGGAAACTGTGCTCCACACGAGTAGACAGTCAATTCGCTATCACTGAAATTTGTAGCGATCGGTATAATTACTGTAATTATATGTAAATGAGATTATAACCAAGAAAACTGGTACTTTACATCAACTGCTGCACTTTATTTTACCCCGTGTGTCTCTATAAAAACCTTATTTCATTGTCAATATGAAGGAGACATATTGAGCCAAATGAAAAAATATAAGAACATAACTAGAGCCTTGTTTTCCAGCTGAAGCACAAGGTAAGTTCTTCCACATGATTAGAAATACGCTGTCATCATGGAAAGTGGCGGAAACAAATCACCTCCACTATTTTGCAGATCTTTAAAAAATAGATTCTAGTGTCAAAAGGTGACTATTTGTGACTATAATAAGCTGTCTTGTGTTACTGGTAGCAAGAGTAGCTGGATGCAGTTATGAATGCAATTATATAAAATAAAAAAAATATAAAATATTTATTAAATTAAAAAATTTGTAAAATTTATGTCAAATTAAAAAAAAAATAAATAAGAAAAGGGGGTCGCAGTGGCTCAATGGTAGAGCGGGCGGTAGAGCGGGTCGTCTAATGCTCCAAGATTGGCGGTTCGATTCCCGCTCCTGCCCAAAAAAACACCCGGAGTGTGAGCTGACAGTTGGAGGTGTCAGCTTACCTCCGGAGCACTGCGGAGGCGCCCTTGAGCAAGGCGCAGTCCCACCTCACAGGTTTCTCATTTAGGCGCACCAGGCAGGAGCTGCCCCGCCACTCTACCTCCCTCTGCATGCGTACAGGCCCCTTGTGTGTAGTTGTTTGTTCAGGGCCTGTACATTACTATATATACAGGTATATGCATGTAAATTACTAACACTAGAGTGTGCCACTAATTTCCCGTAAGGGATCATTCAAGTATGTAAAAATTTAAAAATATATATGTGTATATAGAGTGCGCCCTGATCCTTGGCGGTTAATAGAGCGACTATGTATTTATCTTATTATTTACAGTAATTTAAACTGATATTAAACCACCTTCTATCTGTATTACCTTTTCCCACACTCTTATCAACTGTTTAAAGCACTTTTGTGTCTCACGTAAGTCCGAGACTCACGGAACATGGCGCACTTTCCCAATGCCGTCAGCAAATAGAATGCGTGTACGGTATCACATGACTGCCTAACAAAAATCCGCAATGAGGTGAAGTCGCGAGGTTTGATGCGCGAATGCGCGAGAGCGCACTGTACATATCTTAATGACATAACATGTTCCCAGGTGCACTGATACATTTGTGGATAACAGTGGAGCAGGAGAATGATTGTAGAGATAGCATTTTTATTTACTTTGCTTTTTGACTTGACCCATCATCAATTGATTTTTGACAATAAAAAGATTAAAGATATCCTGCACTTGGGCAGTATTGCAGTTGGATTACTCAAGACTCGGTTTTGCTTCAAATGTAAATTTACTTAAATTCAACCACTTTTTTTTTTTTTTTTTACAGTGTATACAGCTTTTGGTGTTGGCCAGGAAACAATCTATTATTTGTACTTTACATAAATATTTCCTTTCTGCATATAATTATTATTATACATACACAAGTCCATTACAGTACTTTATGCTACAAAATAGAACAGTCAATACAAGACTGCATTATTTTTTAATTGTCTCACATTAACTTAATGCATCATGAGGTGTTACTTTAACCATTTAAATTCGTCTCCATCCTTTCCTCTCACTGTCTCCACCTTTGTGTGGTTATAGTGACGCTGAAGCCCCTGGGCTCCTTTAATTAAAGCACATCCTTTTTGTGTTCCCCCTCAGAGTCCAGTGGTAGAATAACTATGCAAGGGCTTTAGCTGCATTTAGCTCCTTGAGGAGTTAGCCAGTGTTGTGTCAGGCAGCCACTCACAGCTAAATCAACAAAGTCCTGCGAGAAGGGAAAGGGAGAGAGAGTGGAACAGTGAGCGAGCAACAAGGGGGGGGGGGGGGGGCCAAGACTAGGGTTATGGTGGGGGTGGGGATCCCACATTGTGTAAACCCTTAGCTTTTCACACTAAGCAACGTTTTCTTACTAAGCTGCGAGCTTGAACTGAAATCCTCTCGCTTATCCACAAATCCAAGATGAAATACTGTCAGATGGAGTGTGATCCAGGGATTGTGGTGGGAGACTGGAGGCAGGACACAGAAACCTATGAGGGGGTGACACTTGAGGTCTCGCATACACCTGATAGTGACACCTCCCAGGTCATCCAATCACAGTCAGACAGCTGGCATTACATTTGTGATCAGACCTCACACAAGTAAACAAACACAAATATGTTTTCAGTATGCACTGACCTGATTTGGTGTTGTTTTCACCCGTCAGTCCAGCAGTAGTGAACAACACTCTGGGACAATGTATGCACAGCATTCACTGAAATGTCACTGATCTCCCAGTGACTCATCGGTTCTCCCAGTAAGAGCTTCACAAAGTTTCTCCAAACCTAACCACTCATAAACATGTTTAAAGGAGTCAGTGACAAAGAATATGCTTTATTGCATCCAGTACGTCCCATGTTGTCTCCTTTCATAAATTAAGTTTACATGATGAAATAGTGTGAAATGGATGCTAAATTTATGAAAATCTAGACAGTTGGAAGAAAGATTATGAAGAGAGATACTGTAAAAAATGTTTGGTTTGGAAAGTTGAATTCACAGGAAGGTGTTTAGCAGGTAGGAGAGCCCAGACGTATCTTTTGTATCAGAGTGACCTTCTGTCCAAATGACGTCTCAGTGACACGACCTCAATCCATCGAGGACGCATCGCAGCTGTACTTTGACCTGTCCTCTTTTTGGACGAGTGTTTTTACTAGATATAAAGATGTGTGACTGTGTACACTTCTGTTTGTATGTGTGTGTTTGTGTGTGTGTAGGGGGATGTTAGGTGGGAGGAGTTTCACTGCGATGGCTCTTCAGTGACTCATGTTGCTTTGATACCTGATGACCACATAGGCTGCACCGTACTGTCCTTTCTGACATCATAGCTTTATACAGTATTGCTTGATCATGGCATGTGGTCTGGAACACATGTTGTGCAGTCAGATGTTTCATGCGTTTATGTTTTTTATGTACTCGGAGCGATATTTGAAGGGTGTGTACGTCCCTCATCTCTGAATAGCTCTAAGGCACAGGCGGGAAATGGAGTCCTGACATTTTGTTTTGCATCACTGCCCCTCTTTATTAGTGAGGAACAGAATCAGCATAGAATAATAATTGGAAAATTGTAAGCTTGCTTTCATTATAATTAGCAAGATCGCAGGATGCAATAAACCAATTATTTTACTTAAAAGCAAGTTTCCTCATCGCTCTGCCATGCGGCACGGGGTGCGTAACTTCATCCCACATGGACAAACTGCTAAAATGTGAAACTGTGTCCCACCTCTTCCTCCTCTTCCATGTAAACACCTGCATGCTTGAGTGTGCTCAGACAGCTGAACACACACTGACATATGAACACCATTTAGGGAGAGCATACACACGCATAAACACACACAGGCGTACACCTCAACAACATACAAATAATTGAGTAAGATTTGCTGGTACATTAAGTTTAATGTGTTTGACATTCGGCAGGGGATATTGTAGGCATGGAGCGGAGTCGCCGCACCAAGCCTTTCTTCAATCAGGGCACTGCAGGGCTTCATTTTACAACCCCGGCGAAAAACTGAGACCCGTCAAAGCTAATTAGAGCTGTTGCAAATGGATGCAGGTCGTGGCTCTCAGCCCATTGGTCCACATAGGGGTCACCAAAGGTCAAACCTCCAGTATGGAATGATATAAACAATCATCTGTGGACCCCAAACCAATCAATCCCTTTTAACACTATGCACTTCCTGGTTGACTGCTCTCAAAGGTCAGAGGTCAATGTACAAAAACGACAACTGAGGCACTGGGTTTGGGAGTGGGAGTCACATCCTCCTCATTATCTATTCATATGTGTATTGGCAATCAATACAGCAGCCAAATGTTCAAAATATTTGAATTAAATCTTTGAGGTGATCTGTTTTAAAGGAGGTTTTTTTTTTTCTTTCTCTCAGCTTCGTTAATCAAATCTAGTTCATTTAATTATCAAGTTGATTTTCATTGCAAAAAAAAAACAAAACAAAAAAAAGCCAAACAGGTTCATTCATATTATTTTAGACCAAGTGAAACTAAAAGGGAAGACACATGATTATCTGTGAATATTATAATTTGGTGGAGTTTACGTCATAAAAGTGTGTGTGTGTGTGTGTGTGTGTGTGTGTGTGTGTGTGTGTGTGTGTGTGTGTGTGTGTGTGTGTGTGTGTGTGTGTGTGTGTGTGTGTATGTGTGTGTGTGTGTGTTTTTGCACATTGAATAAAATTTCCTCAACATCAACGTGAAGTTCCACAATTAGCTGAGCAAAGAGAAAAGACAGACGGACTGAGAGAAAAGAGGAGGAGAGAAGGGGGGAGATGGAAACCAACGCTTGAGGAATTGAATTACCAGAGCCTTTTCTCATTATCATTTAACCGTCTTTTATGGCCCACCAGTAAGAGATGATGTTCCCATGACCCCGAACAATACACAGACATATTATTCAATCCTGCCTCGATGAAATTCCTGCAAATAAAACCTTTGTGCTGGGCAACAGCTAATTATTTGACAGATTGGCCCCCTTCTGGCTCAGGTTACAGTGTGGAGTTGCAATGTTATGGTCGCCCCCACCCATGCACCCCCCCCCCAACCCCAACCCCAACCCCAACCCCTACCCCACACCACCAGCTCTCACCCACTCTCCCCCAGCCTCGGCGCAAAGAGGGGCCACTTTGAGAAAATCCCAGAGGGCCTCATTCTTTTCAGGAGATTATATATTTCTGGCCCCCTCCACCCCTTCTCCTCCTCTCCCCAACCATCTATCCATCCAAAATCAGGGGAGCGTGGTGTGTGTGTGTGTGTGTGTGTGTGTGTGTGTGTGTGTGTGTGTAGGTGTGTGTGTGTGTGTGTGCGTGTGTGTACAGGGGGTCTCTCTGTCAGTGACAGCAGTCATTTCATAGTTTAAAGGGTGTTCTCAAGCAGAAATATTTAATCTTCCCACGAAAATAAAGTTTGATGGTGGAGGAGGGTTATGGAGAGAGAGACGGAGAGAGAGACGGGGGAGAAAGAAGAACTTGAAAACCAAACCGTGTCGAATATGTGCCATGTTACTCTGTATTTATACAACTTTGAAGAAGTACGGTACATGCTTGCCTATTTTTTTCATAATACCAAATTAGAGAGTGGGGAACATTAACGGATTAAAGTTTTGGGTGGGCATGCCTTTGGCTTTGATTCAGTCCACTAATAACAAGAGTTTGTCATTAGCGTTCGGACATGGACCACCAAGATAAATGCCAACACATGTTTAAAATATCTGAGGAGTAATGGCGTTCTCTTTCAGCCCTTTCCCTCCCCATAAAGATCCCTTGTTGACTCGACCATGCAGACATTTTGAGTTATCAGCACAGGTTTAATCTCTTGTTTATTTTACACCCATACAGATGGTATAATTCAAGAAGGAGTGTGTGTTAAAGGACCTGAAAACTAAACAATTAATTGGAATAATGGGAGGGAATTCCACTGTGGAACAACTGAATAATGGGCTGTAAAGCTCCTCAGCTGAAATTATACATATTCATATATGTATGTATAAAAAATATGAAAAACTTTTTAAATTATTATTATTCATCCTATATTAATCTTATTTTATAAATATTTAAATTTAATAAATAAATAATACATTTATACACTAAACTTAATATGTAATGTGAGGAAGATTACTTTCTCTGCTTTCACTTTTGGTTCAGTGACAGCTCTAAAATGAAATTAAAAGTCACTAATAATTATTCTAATCCTGGAATTTTTGCACAACCACAAAACTGTTCGCTACAGTGTTAGAGAAGTAAAACAAGGAACTGTTGCTACTGTATGAGACATATCAGCTGCGATGAAACAAATCAAAATGAAAACCTGCAGTCGGCTTACAGTAACTGTGCAGGAAGTGAGTGACTCACATAACGTATCAAATCACAACTAATGAGAAGTAGCAGCTGTGTCTCTGCACGCTTAATGCTTGTTTAACTCGTCAATGTATTTCTCCAACATGGAATCTTATTTTTTTCTGTAATATGTCTTGAGTATTTTTTTTTTGAGATCATAAGATCCCTTTGAGCATATTGTTGTTTTAGAAACCTCTTCATTCCAACTTTGGCACATTTATTTGCTACTCATTCCAGTTTGGACAAACTTTACTCTCCACAGAGCAGATCCTCCACCCATTGTCATTCTCCACCTTTTATGTCTGCAGCTGTCAACTGCAAGCCGGGTTCTGGTTGAATGTTTGGGGAGCTTGACTGCTTTGCTCACCTGGCATGAACCCAAGTGAGAAGAGCCTGGAGTATTCATTGCTCAACCTGGGTTAAGGTCATACAATTCAACCCCTTCCCTGCTCCTCTCCCCAGCGAGCAAACATATGGTCACGGAGCACCTTGAACATGTTTGGGTGACCAAAACTACTTGGCCTGAGCTGCAACAGCAAAAACAGAGGCACCAAAGGAGGTTCATGCTCACCTTCCTGAAGGAGGGGGTGTGAGGCTGCCAACCACAGTGACTGTCATTCACTAGTTGCTCACACACAGGAAAACCCTTGTGAAGATCGCAAGTGAGAAAAGCTTCCTTGCTCACATCTTCTCTTGTTTCTCTTGATATAAATGTGCACAATCACAAGGTAAAATATCATCACCCCGTTCCTCAAACAGCCAAGTCTCGTTTAATCGCTTCCACGTTTCCTCAGTGTTAAGCTCATTAGTGGGTGACCTCAAGGCATGTAGGGAAAAAAGACAAGCGAGAGAGACAAAAAAAAAAAAAAAAAATTAAAAAAAAAAATTTGAATAATGGATGCTTGCTGTTTTGAGACAGTAAAAATAAACAGGTCTGCGGCTTTGATAATGAATATGTTGTAAACATCAGCCTAGAGTGTGAGTTTATCACACAGGTCCAGCTAATAACCTGTGTGTGTGTGTGCATGTGTGTCATCCTACGCAACGCCAGTACAAGCATTTCTACCTGCGTGTGTGTGTCATTGCGTGTCTGTTTTTTGGGGCTGGAGGAGGGTCTGCCTTTGCTGGGGGCCGGGGGGGGGGGGGTGCCGACTCGCTGTTAGACTTTGTGAATGGGATCTGAGAGTGCCTTTGGTGTCTGAGTGTCTGGCCCAGGTGGCGACTGGAAGGCCGACTTCATTAGCCTCAAAGCGGAAACAAAGGAAGATGCATCGTAAAAAAGTGCCATCCCTCATCTGTGAGGCCACCGCCTGACACATTAGGAATCTGTATGCTCAATTAAGCACTGGCAGGCTCATTTTTCCTCTCCCCCCTCTCTCTCACACACACCCGCTCTCTCACTCGCTCTTGATAAAATAGAAATCACACTGGATTGAAGCAATGCTTCATGCACAGCATGTTTCTCACATTGGAGCATACTTTTGCTTGTGTTTGATTTTGTAGAGAGTGGACGTATAATCTTAAATTACTGGTAAATTACTTAAGAACAACTATTAACATATGTTTTCTCTATAAGATTTAACAGTTAGCTTATTGCACTGAAAAGACTTTTGAATCCTTTCCCATAAATTCTATGACTGCTTTGTGTTTATTATTACAGGAGGAAGAGGAAAATCAGATGCTCAGGAGGACAGAGAATCACACGCCAAAAACAGATAAGTCATACTCTACAATTTGCATGCATCTTCTATAGGTAGAACTATTCCAACCTACGTAGGAATCCTTAGAGAACAAACTACAGTATAACAGCTCCAACTGTAATATTACAGATTAATATTCTACAGTTTGTTTAAATTATTGCATACATAAACACACGCCTTTTCCTCTCAGTGGCAACCTGAAGATTCTTATCTTTGCATGAGCCTCCTTTGAAAAATGACGATGAGTAGGACGGATATGGGTAAGTGAGGGTCTGAGGTTTGATGTGTGTATCAGGCGTCACCGTGGAGACGCATCAGCCTTTGATTAACGAGGTGAGCTCAACGTTTTTTAAAATCACTGGGGTCACAGCTCAGGAGGCCTCCGTCCGACACGTCACCACACTTCACAGACCTACCTTCTTTATATTATTGGACCCGCCTCCTTCTCTCTCTCTTTCCTCTCTTCTATCCCACCTCTCTGCCCCCCCCCCCCCCCCGCCCTCCCCCTTGGATCTTTTGAGGTCCATCAGAGAGATGAAAAATGACGTGCAGCTGGCAGAGGACTTCCTTCCTCTCACTGGGGTCAGCAGTTCATTGTGCTGATAGAGACCCTCACACCTCCATTAACCGAAACACTGCTGCGCTCATACAGGTCGCTTTGTGCGTCGCTGGACAGCCGTGGGTCGTGCGTTTGGCTGGATATCCCGTCGCGACATTCCTCCATTGCATATGTCATGGATTTTTTGGGTGGAGACTGAGAACTCAATGAAATTAGAGAAGATAATTAGAGATTTCTTCCATCATCTTGTGAACTTGTTAACTTTTTTGTATTGAAGTGATGAAATTACCGTGGTCAATATAGTTGAATGGTTTATGAGAAAAGGCCAATAAAAGTCCAGTTTAATAATTTAAATCACCATTAGGAAAATATCAAAAGACCATATTGAAGATGTCCATGACTTTTTAATAAAATTCTACATGTGAACATTTCTCATTACTGTCTTTGTTTGACTTCAATGGGTTTCAAGATGATAAAGTATATTGCGTTTTTTAGGCTGTTACATGGTATCATAATGGACCAAAAAAGTTCATGACAAAGAAGATAAAAAAAAAAAAAAAAACTTTCTTAGATAAACATAATATGATGAACATGACATCAAACTAAACTTCCAACAGGACGGATGACAGGAGAGGCCATGCTGGTCAGATTCAGAGTACTCAAACGGTGGTGCTAATCATAATGCTGAGCCAGCCTTGTTGAGCTGCTAATTAGCTCCATTATGAAGATGCAGAGTGGCTGATCAGAGGCATCTCAATGTACACGGGTGTGTTTGTGTCTCAGTGCGTGTGCACAAGTGTGTGTACCGGTCTGTGCCGATTAAGAGGGGGATTAGCCGTCCATCCTGAGGAGGAGGCAACCAGGGGGGTACAAGGGGAAAGAGAGGAAAAAAATAAGGTGGGGGGTGGTGGGGTGGGGTGGTAGCTGTGGTGGGAGGAGAGGGGTGTCCCCCTCCTGGAGACAAGGCCTGACCTTCTCATTTCATCCTCATTAGTATCTCATGTCAACAGAGCGGCCACTCCTTAATCATCTGCTATCATTCCGGGTCTGCACACACACACACACACACACACACACACACACACACACACACACACACACACACACACACACGCACACCCACACACACACACACACAGACACAAACACAAACATAAACTTGCATGTGGTCCACTCACACAGACATGTCCTCAATGCAGGTTTCTATTTTTTGCCAATCAGCTGCGTAAAAGAAACTCAATATTTACAACCCCAGCCTGGCTGTGGTAAACTGATTTATCTTTTTATTTATTCATTTGTATATACACTGATCGCTAATCCAAAAATGTTTTCATTCGCACTGGCTTCTGCGACCCTGTGGTGGACAGCAGCACAGCAGAGGGTGGGCTCGTCTGTCTGTGTCGGCCTCGGTGCCACGGAGGCCCCACTAGGGTCGGGGGGAGTGGGAGCTCAGGGTGCCAGCACAAATGAGATCCATTCATTTCCCCCTCTCCGGCATATGGTGGCCCATTGTCCTCAGCCACAGAGGCAGAAGTGATGCAATTTGTTGGCATGTCCTGTCATTTCACAAACTGCCCATCCCACTGAGACCCTGGCCAGAAGAAGACGTGCAAGGGCAGCTTGTTGTTTCAATAACACCATAACATGAAGAGCTGGCAACAGATCATACACCCCCCCAAACAGTATCAAGACATATGGAGGTGTTTGGAGAAATGTTTTTGATAAACAGAAGAAAGAAATCAAGAAACAATGACGGCAAATCTTCCTGAAGATTAGAATATGCCGTATCTGTGTCAATCCCTGTTGTTTTTCAGGTTATAGCAAACGATTATCCTTATTTACACAATAAGATTTAGTCTGATTTGGGCATTAAGACATGATAGTCATCTTATTTGTGTCATCGTGTGCAAAGATGTCACCTTAAGCAAAAACAATACATTTAGAAAAACAAGAACAAGAACATAATATTGTTCTCAAAAGTGAAATAAAATCCAATATAGAAAAAAAAAAAATAAGAGTGAGAGTGAATGAGCCGCTCCCCCCTAGTTTGTTCCTGGTTTCACTATTCCAATCATGAAGCTACTGTCTGACAGGAGAGGGGAAGGAGTCTTGTTTAACTTCCTGAAAAAGCAAACTTTTGACATGAGGTGCAAAATATAACCAATGCAGCAGCAAAAAATAATGTCTAGACATGGCTGCACTTAGGTCAGACAAAGGAAAACATATGATTGCACTGTTGTGCACAAAATGATGGTAGTATATAGTGTTGACAAGCACAGGATCGGAGGGTCAAATGTCACTGAACCCATTTCACACTAGCATTCGTATGTCTTTGCATGTGTGTGTGTGTGTGTGTATGTGTGTGTGTGTGTGCATCTGTGTGTGCGTGTGCAATGCCTCTTTGCTTCATGGTGTGTTCTCACTCAGTGCTAGCCATGTCAATCGGTGGTTTGGTGTTCATTGTCCACACAGCATGCTGCCGCACCTCACTCTCTATTGTTGGTGCGCTGTAACGGCGTGTGATGGGAACGTGGGCTTTCCACTGACCTATCAAGAAGAAATCAACAAAGGGGAGCACCTCCAGACAGAAGTCAACTTTGCCTCAGACTCCCTGAAGATTGATGACATTAGTCTTTGGTTCAGTGGGAGTAAGATACAAGTGGCCCTCAGAGACTCATTACACCTCAGTAAGATTTGGAGGATGGACTGACACTGCTCCTGATTACTAGATTTATCATTTGTATTGGCCTGACCAACTCTTTTACAGAGAACCATACAAAAATTACTAACTTAAGTGGAAAGAAGTTGAAAAAGAGAAGTCCCTGGCAAAGTCTGACTTATTTTTCACACGAGAAATGCAAAAATAGTCAGATAATCCATCTTTGTTTGCCATGCAAACATTTAGCTATGGTCCATCTAATACCACAGTCATATGTCCCTGACCTCAATCCGGGCCACTTCTCTACACCCACCTCCTCCCTTGTTCTTCCAGCCACCATCCTGAGATAACCGAGATCCTCTCCGGCCCTATCCTCAACCCCATTTGTACCCTCCAGTTCCAGCAACCCCCAACCTGTCAGGGACCAGCTTCCCATGTCCATCAGCGGGTGATGGATGGGGTGGGAGGTCATCACCCCACTCTCTAGAGTTCAGTGATCCCATCAGCCATGCAGACACCTCCAAATCATAGAGGGGGACGCTACTGATACTTTTAGGGATAACATGAAACACTTCATCTTTGCAAAATTTGCTGTTAGAGTGATGTGTCATTGATCAAAAAAAAAAAAAAAACAATTCTGGATTTCAATGCCTATCAGGAAATTCTGATGGTGTTCTACTGTTTTAGTCTTGTTGTGACTAATGTAGCCTCAAACAGAAACGATTTAATATCTCCCTCTGGACCTTTAAACAGACTTCGATGTTAAAAATCTGTGGTGTCTTGAGTTATGGGTATTTAAATAAATACATCTTGACTGTTGTTCTTTTGCCTTCTAATTCCATTGGGGAAAGTTAAACTTTTGTTACAGATTTTGCAAAGCTTACATACAGCAGAATAAAACAGAAGACACAAGACACAGATATATTTTTATCACACTAAATTTTTCCAGAAAAGTGTTAATATTTATTGCATTTTCTCTAACAAGAATTAGTTCTTTATTATGTCCAGGATCCAGTAGAAAAATAGAAATGATTTGCTGAAAATGATTTTCCATAAAATCCTATGGAATTTGATTGCACCCCATTCTAAACTAGTGAAGTGTCTCACCTCTGACTGACCTTAAATTGCCTCTTGATGCCCATGGCACTCTAGGAAACGCAGTAGTCCTATTACCTCATTTCACATATGTCTTGGTAAACAAAGCTATAGGATATGGTTGATGTTTCAATTGCTGAGGAAATCAGAAAAGTCCAATTCTGATAAGTCCATCTCTAGTTCTCCAGCTACCGAACACATGGAAGCCCACGAAGGCTTGTTTTTCTCATTGACATCATTCAGGAGGAGGGAGTCTGACACACGATAAATACTCAAGAAAAATAAACAATACACAATAATGTCAAGTCTTTCCACTGACAGGGGCATAGATCAATGTTATTTCCCGCTTTTGCAAAAATACCTAATTCCACTTATTTAATCAAGCGTCTCTCACGCTTGGGCCCCTCTGGCTGATTTATATCGGCCACTGCCTTTATGAGTACCTGTTTCATTTTCTTGTCTCTGCTCTGACACCTAAAGTGATAGGAATTTTATGTTTTTGATAACAATATGAGTTTCGCTTTGAACCAGAATTCATGGCCCTGTCAGTGCACAATAAATAACAGCAGTGTGGCAAAATCATTGAGAAGTGTCCAGGACGATGCTTCCACCCAATGGGATTTACCTTGGAATTGAGGATATTAATAAAAATAAGAGAGAGACAGGGCAGTACAAGAGAGGACGCATAACGGTTTAATGTAGAATCATACTTAAAGGTCATGTCAGTTAGACTTGAAGTGCGAAATGTTTTCTGGTGTCATCTCGTCAAGATTCATAATTGGTCTGCTGTCATATGAGCTTTTTGATAATGTCACAAGACCATAAATGTCATGCCGTGACACGCTGCTCTTCAGCATATACAGCAAGTCTCAAATATTTTCATGTCCCGGACTCTCAAGAAAAAAGAAAATGATTACAGCTAACGGATTCCTATTCTGTTTTGTGATTTTGGATTCTTAATCTCAACTTTGTCTAGTTGTCTTCCATAAATTCTAACTTTTTTCATGAACTCAAACCAAGGTGTACCATTGAATTATATTATTTCTATATATGAATCAGGTAGAGGCACCCCAAGAGCACAATGTGTTTCACTAAGTGACATGTGAACATTTGTGTGAAAAACCTGCTGCGGAAATCACGGCTGGAGCATGATTTGTTATATGGTTACAAATTAGAAATTATTTTAATCCGATTTTTTGTTTGACCTATCCTGCAAGATTGTTTGAATCGACTGCAAAATAAATCCGCTGTGGTGTCCAGACACAGGTGGTGGCGTTGGCAGATGATTCTGCTCAGACTGATGAGGCTGATGAACTTATGAAGTGAATGAAAAGACTGGGGAGGGATATGTGGGGTGGAAGGTGATTATAACAGGACTGTGGATGAAGTAGAAGTAGAGAGAGGATCACGTTTAAGACAGCAGGAGACAACAATGGACAATGAAAGGGTGTTGATGCATGGTTGGATAGGTGTGATCAATCCATTTAAACAATTTGTATCTCAAATATTGTCCTTAAACAATGACATTAGACTCAGATTGAACATATGTACTGCATATGGCTTGAGAAATAAACTACTGTGTGGTAAGTGTGGCAAGATAGTCTTTACCACAGCTTCATGAAAACACACTTTTGGTAACAACAGAAGAGTTCATCATAACTGTACTGAGGAAATTTTATGGATTATACTGTACATAAATGCTCAAGTCATTTCTTAATTTCCATTGACCTTCATACACAAACCTCTGGAGTAACAAAGAGCAATACGTACGGAAGAGTACCCACTGGTAGATGTGATCTCAAATTGTCTTTTGGTCCTCAGTTGTTTTCTTCCACACACCTGTTTCTGCCCACTCCATTCTTTCTCATCCATCTGAACCTTCGAGATGGAGTTGCTTTCCGGTCTCCGTCACTGGACAGTCAGATACTCTACACAGGGTCACTGAATAGTAAAAAAAAAAAAAATGTTCACATGGATATGAAAAATATCTTCCAAGAGGGTCTTAGACGGGTTAGATGGAACCATATTGACACTACACATTCCATTTACAAATTGGCCATTATTGCATTGTTGCCAAAAACCTGCTGGTTGCCTAGGCAATGACATTATACCAAGAGAAAAGGGCTCTTTCATGTGATAAAGTCAAACAAAGATGACGCACTGTACCCGTGGTCTATATCTAAGGAATAGGAAGTAAAATGTCAAGTGTTTCAAAAGAAAGCTGCTGTAAACTGTGGTTATGGAGACTATAACAAATCACTGCTTAGCCTCAAAGATCTCTTTAGCGCTTCTGGTCCTCACTGTGTGAATATTATGGCTCTGGGTGAGAGAAAAGAGAGAGAGAGAGAGAGAGATGTTTTCTGTGAGTGTGTACCCCGATTTAAGCCCTGTGCATGTTTGGCATAGGAGACTCAAAAGAGTGTGGAAGAAAAGAAAAGCCAGGGTCACGACAAGTATTTTGTGCTAAAGGGGTGTATACTGGCACAGACTCTTGGCATGGGCATAATGCCTAGTGGGATGGCAGTGCTCAGAAGGCCCTCGATACTGAGAGAAACTGCTTGGGGGAAAACATCATCTCAGTTGGGCCAAAAAGGGAGACGAGAGGGAGATCCTAACAAATGGAGACAGATTTTTCTTGCAGGTGTTTTGTACAAATAATCTTATTGTTGGAGTCTTTTGGAAACTTGGGGATTGGACTGGAGGTCTCGATATTATTGAACAACAGGATTTGAATTACAAAAACAATGACAGACAGAGGAATCCTTTCACATTTGCAAATCCTTTATTTACTTTCTTCTTAAAAAAAAAAACACGATTAGAGGAGAATTGACCCTCCAGAGATTATTGCTTCCATGTTGGTCTGTCTTTGTGAAGGATAGCCTTTATAGGACGCCCCTTTCACACCCAGTGATGACACCATCACTTGTTACTGAAGTACTTTTTTACCTGTGAAATGGCCTAAGAAGTAGATAATGTTCTCTTATTATTTATGCTGTCGCTGGCCAGCTCTTTTACGAATTAAGTTTTACACTGTACATGAGTAAAAAATATAGATTATAACAGTCATCATTAATATAATACAAGTTATAGAAAGAAAGGTTTGTGAGAAAATGAAACATACGCTTCTTTTTATATCCATGGGTACCTTTCGGTGAATATGTTATACATCCTTTTTATTTACAACCATAACTTGACTGTCTTACTTGAATGAATGTCTTTCATTTGTGATTGAAAAAAACATGGCAAGCCTAACTTCACCAAAGCTTATGTGTTTCAGTGTATTCGTACATACAGTCAGCTTCTTAGATTAATAGTACAGACCTTTAACACAGAAACACATTCACACACATCCTAATCAACAGGATTTGTTTTAAATGATTCAGAGACATGGCTTGCCCCTATCCATATTCTCAGTTGAGAGAAGCAAGGATATATTTGGAACATCACACTTTTACGAGCGTGAGCTTCAAATCCCCTGGGTCATTTTCTGCTCTGGTCTTAATTGAGAGTGTTCTGGAAAAATCATTACTATATTAATGATTTAACACAAAGTAACTACCTGCTTTTTTCCAGGAGGAAAGGGAGATTTGCTTCAAATCAATACCCATGCACGCTCATTATAAGGGGGGTAAAGTTATAGTAATTAGGCAGACACCAATAACTTTTTAATGATCTTTGTTTTTAATTGCATATTATCGGGTTGCACAGTCTGTGTTTATACCCAAATATAAGATAATGGTGAGGAGAGCAGTAGATTAAAGAGAGGAGGCATCTGCAAGATATTTTACCTCAGCAACAACAACAGCACTGATAGCAGTAACAGCAGCCTCGGCCCACTGGTGGGCCTCAGGGCACCATCCAGTGGGCCAAGACAGAGGTACTGCCAAATGGTTGGATTTTTAAAAAAAATTATTACTTCATCTATTCTTTAATTTACAAATCTAGTTATATTTCTATGACAGTGTGCTGAAGAATTTGCATAAAACAAAGTCTCACATTTAAAACACATAATTAAAAGGTTCATGACATCACAACGCAATATCAGTAGAGTTCTCATTTTTGCATCAGCTTGGTGTATTCTGTCAGATACACAAAATAGATTACACTATTTTCCGCACTATAAGACGCACCTTTAATGGATGGCCTATTTTAAAACTTTTTTCATATATAAGCGCACTGGATTATAAGGCGCACTGTCGGTTTTTGAGAAAATCAAAGGCTTCTAGGTGCGCCTTATAGTGCGGAAAATACTGTCGTTAGTTTTCTTTTTCCCAAATAAAAAGTTGACAATCCTACACAAGTAAAAGCTCCAGAGTATCTGAAAAGAAATTTGACCATGAATACATTAAACTTGGATTCATAGTGGCTGGCAGTGATGCAACAATGGAAATACTGAATGGGTTGAAATTCTGCAAGTGCCAAGTAAATTTTTTTTCTTCTTTTCTTGTCATGCCTTGCTTTTTTCACATTGATTTTAGGAGACTGTTTGTCTGACATATTTGAAAATAGAAGCATATCTTGAGAAGCACATTTTTGAGAACCCCTGGTCTGGTGTTGTCCTTTTCATTTCTACTATCGATAATGTGACTAATGTGTGTATTGTGAAATAAAACTTCCTTTCACTTCCTTTCTATCACGCTGAGGAAGTGAAAGGGACTGTGGCCTGTGAGCATGTTTCAGGAAGATTTAACAAATTAATATCCCAGAATCACAGAATGCCGTGATCCTTTCTGTAAAAAAAGATGCCTATGTAAAAGCCATCAGCAAAATATAATCTTAATCTCAATTGATTCAACCTCTCCCTCAGCAGAGTGTTGTCTGATATAGTCATCAGCGTTACTTGAAAGGTGTTCCGCCATTGTGAAAAGAGCAATAAAAATATTAATGCAAATGAGGCTAAAATGCAACATCAATGCATAACCATCTGTTAGTGCTTAAAGGGGAAGTGGTGGAGTCAAAGCAGTGGAGGGGTGAGCATCTAAGGGAGAATAAGGGAGGGTGGAAGTGGGAGCGGAATAAATGTGGTGATAGAAAGAGCCCAGGAATGCCAGGCTGGCAATCCTGGGCTGCTCTGAATAAGTGAGCCAGCCAAGAGCTTTTCTTTTTTCGTCTAATTCTGCCTGATGCCTTCCTTACCTCCATCCCACTTGCCTCCCTCCCTCCCCTCCTCCCTCTGCCAGCTCGCTCTGGCCCACTCCCCAAAACTCCACGGCAGATTGTCGATTCAATGACTCCCCTGTCAGGTGATTATCTGGGAGCTTTAATGTAATCTTCCACTCACACATACCATATTTCAATTACGACCGCTATTGTGAAACAAGCTGCATATTAAATTCACCAATTGCCCCATTGCTGCCTCAACAATGTCAACTGTAAAAGAACACCAGCTGAAGGCAATTATGCATGTTTTCAGAGCCAATTATGATAGCTCTCACGGTGGCGTTTATGCCATGAGCAGGGGAGTGTTTGGAAATTTTTAATTTAATGACAATATGCTCGTAGTAGGATTCAGCATGCCCCCCCCCCCTAACCCCACTCCCAGAACTGCCATCACTGCATTTAACAGAGGGAACCATTAAGGCAGATAGGAGAAGATTATGGCCTCTCTCAAGGGCCACACTGGGAGCATAGGGAGGGTCTCAGCGGTGCAGACTAGATGGCATCCACTCATCCTCTCTGCAGGATCACAGCTGGCAGGGCTGAGTCCAGGCTACAGAGGCAGGCTGGTTTGCTCGTCTTCCAGTTTGGACTGTGCCTGCAGAGGGAGCATAAGCTCACACATTCCCACAGCAGGACGTAGACAGAGAACCAGTAGACATCAAACTTGGCTCTGCGGGGCTCGCTTGTTCGATATTTCTGAGAGTCAAGCTTGAGACCATTGGGTCTAAAAGCTTTCAGAATAAGGTCTGGAGCTTGATTTGATCCTTTGCAAAAATCAATGAACACAATATAAAGTTAAGAGCCAAAATAAAGTCTGCAAAATGGGAATGTTTTTTTTTCTTTATCTTTTTGTCAACTGTAATGAATCATTTTGTCTGGGAAAAAACAGGAAAAAAATATTTTTATTCTGTAGGAATAGAAATTTCCAGAGACCAAGGTGTCTTTACATATACGTCAACTAAAATCTAAAAAAAAAAAAAAATAATAAATCAATTTTAAATGTTAAAAAAGAAAATTAGATTGTTTTTTCCAGTTTTGAAATATTCCAAATTGAATTTGTTAGATAATAATTTTGCTGACAAATAAATCAATTTCATGAATTTAATTTAGCTTAGAATGATATTTTAATAAGAGAAATAACTCCTACTCTGCATACATAATTTCCTGACAGTCACCAATCAAAAGTAACAGATTCTGCAGTATTTTGTGTTAGTTACAAAGAATTCATATTTTTGTGCAGCAGACTTGAAAGCCCTGTTGTTCAAACAATAGAAAGCAGGTGAGACGAGAGCCTCCCTCCTTCTCCCACTGGGATGTTTGTATAAAACCCAGTCAGTTCTCAGGGGTAGAGGTTGACAGGAGAAGACATCGCCCCAGTCCCTGAGAGATTGGCGAACACAACACATATATTAATGCATTAAATGTGTTGACTGTGTTCAGCCCAGGGATGCAGGATAGAGAGAGAAAGGTTAGGAGGAGGAAAAAAAAAAGCTGTTGTAATGTATGGTGTTGTCTTGTATAGCGTGTCTGGCAGCGTGGGGGTGGGGTTGGAGGAGTGCCGGCCAGATTATAAGGCCTGTGGTGAGAGATGAGGGATGGCCGACTTGTAAACAAGTGACAAGCGTCCTGGATGACAATTCGTAATCCATCATAGTGCTGTCAGCGGTGACCGGTGAGGTGACGGACAGGACCCAGGAGAGGGGACAGCTGCTGCACGTCAATCCAAATCATAATTTGAAAAGCTTTTCCACATGAGCTGAAACACAGAGAGAGAAGTGGAGAAAAGGAGTCACACGCCCGACTGTCTGCTTAGCCTTTCTCCGCAATCTACCTCCATTTTTCCCTCCGGCTTGCCTTAGAGGATGGCTGTATTCGCTTCCCTCTTAGACAGTTGAATTTCATTCCTGACGATGACGATGGGATCAGAGTCAGAAAACATCATGGTACAGTAATTTAACAAACTCAAGGAAAAACATTTTTAACATTACATTTTTACTTCATAAACACATCATTACGTTATTCAGCTGCTGCTTTCTTTATTATAGATCCAATAAGATTTGACGTTCAAGCTTCAACAATTTTTTGTTTTAATGTTCTTTTCTGAACACCCTACTATTGCTTCCCACAACAATAACAACATTCTCAAAATGAAAATCACACACAGGGTAGAAGCATTCCAAATAGAAAGAAAAGCAGTAATGTGTTAAAACAGCGAAAAGCTGAATTCTTATGAGATCCCAATCAAAACAAGGTTTAAAGAAATACAATTCTGTGAAATTACGTTTTTGTTTAAATGTTCATTAATCGATCTGATCTAAGAACTGATAAATTCTTGAAAGATGCAACCAGAATCTCAATTCAGTCCAGATATGAGATATGAGCTTGTTAACACCAGGTGTGTTGAGACCTTCCAAGGAGTAACTTTTCTCTTGCCCATCGATGGGCTGATTCAGTCGCCTATGTTGGGTCAAGGCCCACATTCTTTTCCTCAAGAACTCACTTCCCTGCCAAACCAGGATTTCCGATTCAGGGGTCTCATTAACAACTTTGATGTGGATGGCGTCCTAGAGGGAGATGTGAAAAGCGAGGGGGAGGAGGGCGGCACAATGGCCTGACCTTCCTTCTGCATCTGCACAGATCACACTCTAAATGGTCACATTGATGCCGCTGCTTAGCTCTTTGCTGGGAGTCCTGATGGAGCCAACACTGGGGACCAGGACGCAGCAAAGACTGGGCACCTGCCAGCAGACAGGGACAAATTGATTGAGAAAAAGCCAGCTCTTATTGCATTAACCCCCCTGCTCTTAGCAGTTAGATTTCCTTAATGCAATGCATAAGCAAACTGGAAAGGAAGGACGATTCCCATAAAGAAAGATTTGCTCTGTACACCTTTAAATGCATTCATTACCTAATGTCTCTTTTGTTTCTTTTGGTATTGCTTTACACAATCATTATAAAATGTTGTCCTTCAGAACTTATTGATCACACAGTAGAAACAGGTGTGAATAAACAGACATTCAGAAAAGTCTTTCGTAATTGTATCAGAGGTGTTTTCATTCTAAATGAAATGACCATTTTTTCTTTTGCCTGAAAACCTGATAAAAACAGTTCATAAAGAAAGTAATGGGATGAAAGTCACTGTTATGAAGGTCTAAACTGCATGCTGCGTCTTTTATTTACTCTCTAAATGCTTAGAGAAGAAAAAAATGAAATGTGAAATTTTCAAAGTTGAACCTGCCACCTTCTGGTCTTAAATATGTTTTCGTGAAACTACGTCTCTGCACTGATTTTTCTCTGAAGGAAATTCAGTTTTTAAGCTTTACACACAAACAACTGCATCTCCCCCTCAGATGATTTTAACTGTCTTGGTCATACACTTAAGGTCAGCATAAGACGAAAGTGGGAAGAATCAGCAAGCAAAAGGCAAAATGGTTTGTGTCGATTTAAGTAAGAGGGCAATAAGAAGAGGAGAAAAAATCAATAACAACATAAAACTGACTTAGTGTGTGTCATAAAACATAAGTAAGTGCTCTGAGATGGAGAAAACTGGAGTTTCAATTTAATCTGCGCAAAAGCTGCACTGTACAGATGAAGTGCTGTGAAGAGAGAGAGAGAAATCGGGAGAGGGCAGGAGGTAAAATAAAGGAGGGGGGAGGACAGAGTGGCTCACAAGATGGAGAGAAAAAGATACAATAAAATCTAAAGGACAGACACTTAATTGTCATATTAAAGAGTCTCTCCAGTGCTCGGCAGAGTGGAAGGTTAGCTCTCATTCATCATCTGGCTAACAGCCACTTGAATGAAATCACAATTAAAATCTGCTCAATATTGTCCCAGGGATGTTTCACGAGCATTAATTTTTTCCCATTGATTCTTCACCCCCCATAAATCAGAAATGTTGCAGCGCATGTAATGGTTTATGAAGAAAGGATTATGATGTTATGAAGCTAATGTAGCTGAACCGTCTCATTTAAACACAGCCTCCTTGGTCGCCTTACAGGGGACAGACTTATTAGACTACTACACAAACACAACACACTGACACTGTTTAAAAGTAGCATGTAATTGGACAATACAGTTAGATTTATAACATTTACTTATGATCGTAACAGCGATGTGCTGAATGATTTTGTTTATTACCAGCAGAAGTCCTGCAATGGGGTATACCAGAGGAAGACTACAGGACATAAAGGGTATGTCCATCTTATTATTATTATTATTATTATTATTATTATTATTATTATTATTATTATTATTATTATTATTATTATGAGAAGAAAATTGAGAAAAAATTCTGCTGACAGTCAAATTTGGTTCATTGAGGCATGCTAGTTAGAATAAGGAAAGGTTATGCTCCATCACATTGTAATCCATCATTTTATGAACATGATATTATTTCACTAAATCTAATATTTTATTTGATATAAGATAACAGATATTCAGTTTTGAAGACAGGTAAAAACATAAATACGTGAACATATTTAATTGAAGCACTATCCCTTATACTTATCTTTAAAATCCCCTTTCAATTGCCCCCTGGAGACTAATAAAGTTTTTTGAATTTGAATTTGAACAACTAAAATGGAATTTTGTATTTTTATACAGGTATTGACACCTGAGCTTTTCCTGATGCAACATTGCACAATGATATTTGTGAAAAGATTCCATAACTGGTATAATGCTTATGGTTGATTCACATGTAGATGACCAAAGTTTGATTCTTTAGGTTGTGTTTCATAATAATGTGAAATTTTGCTTCTTTTCTTTTTTCATACAATTTTTTTCTGCAAGTGTTATTTCTTTTCATAGAATCAGGGAAAGTCTTACAGTTGGACATCTGATGAGGTTATCATGTATATAATGGCTTACTTTAATTTTCATAAAAGTTTGAATAAATAACTTTTTTTGGGGCGTGAAGTTTTAAAGCACAGTAGGAATCATGGGTGATTTGTTAGTGAGTTTACTCATGTGAGAGACTTTGCTGCTTTCCGTTTGTAGCTCAGGAAGCCCAGCTCTGACTATCATAGCTCAATTTGAGGGGGGTTGGGGGGGTTGGGGAGTGAGAGTCCAAGTATCAAATCATCATCACATAAAATGGTCCTGACACAAGCTAAAAGGGAGATGGATCATGTGGCTTTGTGGTGGTGGAGAAGTTTGTCCCTTGATAGAGCCCTTAACTCAAAGCTAGTACAACCTCCTCCTGCTCGCCTCACCACACAGGCACAAACGCACACACACACACACACACACACACACACACACACACACACACACACGCATGCACGCGCTGCCGCTTCCCAACGGAGGTAATTCTCTCTCTTCAGGGTCAACAGCATAACGAGGCCAAATCATAGCAAGCACCTCTTGGCTCTAGCATCCCAGCTGGAGTAGTTGTGTGTGTGTGTGTGTGAGAGTGTGTGTGAGTGTCCGTGTTGCTTTGATGACACAACTGTAACTTTATATGATTACAACTGAATGCAAGCAGCAGGATGACAGCCTCCTTAGGTAGTTCAAAATGACAATGACAAGCTGTAACTCTTTTTGACAGCATTCAGCTAACAGTGAGTACTTACAAAAATGATGAATGCAAAGAGAAATATACATAAGTGCAATGGCCTGCGGTGTTTCCCATACATGGCTTTTACAGAGCCTGACAGCACGGTGAGGGTGCTGTGTGCACATGACATCTTTACAACATGCATAAAACTGCTGGTCCACCTTTTAAGAACACAGCATCATTGAATGAGTGGATTGGTGTCTCAAATATTACATCAAAGTTCAAACTTGACCTGATACAACCAAAGTAAACATATATATATATATATATATATATATATATATATATATATATATATATATATATATATATATATATATATATATATATATATATATATATATATATATATACATATCTGTTTGTGTGTGTGTGTGTGTGTGTGTGTGTGTGTGTGTGTGTGTGTGTGTGTGTGGTTTACTTTGATATATATACATATACTACATGTATGATATAAAAACAATCCATATTTTGAAGTGTTATAAATTAACAGATGTGAAGTCACTATATTTATTCAAATACTGTACTAGATTTGCATGATTCCAATTTTTTTCAGTATTTTTACATTTTATGCAAATATTTATTTAAAAGGTCAAAAGGTCACTAAAATACACTTAATAGGATATCTGTGATGTGGGAATTTCCCATATTGGGGATATCAGCATTGTAACATTTGTATTAATTATGAATGAAAAAATGACATCTTGATGATAATGCAGTTTTTCACAGCTGTAGCAGTTGTTACATGGCAAGGTGCTCCACCTACAAATTAAATTCTATAAATGTAGCAAATTGACCTGCAAGGCCAATACGTTTCTGTAGACAGGACAGTTGTGATTGTCTCATCCACAAGAGAATAGATGAATGGATAGATATATCAAAATGTCACGGCCAATGTGAGAGACGATTAAAGTGCCTCATCTGAATGGTTATAGTACTGTAAATGCTACACGCACTACTATTAAACAAAGAACACAGCTGTCAAATGAAAGTGTTGAGACCTCTGCGTCAAAGTAACAGTAGTCTTGTTTCCCAAATTGGAATCACATTTGCTTCTTTTTTCTCAGCTTTACTGCTGTTTTTTCTTTGGTGTATTGGAAAAAGGAACATGTTTGAAGTTATTATTCAATTTAAACAAGTTGCTGTCACTAATTCCACATCCTGTAATTACATTCACTCCAGCAAAGATAACAGAAACTCAGTGTGCCTGGGTTTCTGTTTGCACTGTAAAGAATATCAGCTGATTCCAAACCAAAGCAAAAAGCTCCACAACAATGACAGTTAGACTTTTTTACTTTCAATGATGATGTAACATTTAGTGAAAAGCTACACGTAGCGCCCTCTAGACAGCCACCAAACAGATGCAACCACCTTTTCTCTGCTCTCACCGTTCCTAGGAATAATGATGAGTCTGAGGGAACCTCAGGGGTAACACATGGCGCTCTTGTCGCACAACAGATTAACAAATCATTTGCTGTAATGTATATGTTATCTAAATAATGATATCACCATGAATAATGCTATTTGGCCAGCAATAAATGGCCACTTGATAAGAAGACTTGGGGATTTACAGGGTCTGTGGGGACAAACATGAGTGTTGTGAAATAAATGTAGTCCGGAGCACAATGTTGTAATTCAATCTTTAGCAAAGATCTTTACGGTACGTTCGGGGCTTCCACCGTCGGCTGCAGACTGCCACAGAGCGCCACATCTCCCAGATAAATTCTCATGACAGTCTGCGAAATGCTCCCATAACCAGTGACACTGGATGATTTCCCGCCTCTGACAAGCCCTGGTATTGAGTATGATAACACTTACTTTGTCTTCATCCTTGGCTGAAGTATAATATCAATCCGTTTGATGATCCAGCAAACCGAGTCGAGCACTTGTGTATCAATCTTCATACATCGCTGCCTAGTGTCTAACAAAGAGCCCAGAATGGGATCATTCAATCACTCCTGGGCTGTGCAGTGTTCGGCACACTTGGCCTTCTCTACAGCTCAAGTGCCCCCCCACCCCGCACCCCCCCTCACCCCTGCTGTCAGCATCTCTCCTATTTTTCATCCCCTTCTTTTCCCTGTCTCTTTCTTTTACTTGAGGGGGGTTAAAGACACAAATCACATAATCATAGATTTGAGCGCTCATAACTAAATATGATGTGGTGGAACAGAATCTGGACATCATGTCTTGTATAACCCCCCAACTGACCCAGCTACACCTTCACCACCAATGAATCACTGCTGCTTTGCTTTTAAGCCATTCACCCACATAGTAACTTCAGTCTGGCAGACATTATTTATGTCTTCTCTTTATGTGTAACAACAAACACAGGTATCACACAAAATTATCAGTCTTTGTATTTACAAAAATTGTCACAAAATATTGAACTGGTTTGACGGTTTTTGGAATTACGTTTATTTTTGCTGCTTGACATAGAGTGACATGAATGTATTGCATGTATTACTGTCTCTCTGCACCATTTTAACACATCGAAACAGATTAAACAATTAAGCTGAATTTGTGAGCCTTAGAGGTGTTCAGAGGAGCATTTTGGTTTCTGTGGCAACAAATCTCATTAAAATCTTCCAACTCTTGGAACTCCAATAATGCATTGATAATAAGATTAGAATTTATCGAATGGTGGTCATGTTTTCACCCATTCCCATCTGTTGGTAGGTTGGTTGTTTGGTTGGTTGTTTGGTTGGTTGGTTGGTTGGATTAGTTTGGGCTTGTACTTGTGCTCTGTAATGAAATGTCACACTCCAAAAACAGTATCTTTTCTATGACAGTGTTAACTAGAAGTGTCCCTGACTCAGATTATGCCAACACCAAGGCCATCCATCCACCCATCCATCCATCCATCCATCCATCCATCCATCCATCCATCCATCCATCCATCCATCCATCCATCCATCCATCCATCCATCCATCCATCCATCCATCCGCTGTAATTGTCTCATCTTCATCCACTTATATGTCTTGCACCCCATCCTAGCTGACTACAGCCGAGTGGACCAAGGCCCAACATCTCTCTTTGGCCGAGCCTTATCCAGAATCAATCTTATTCTTTAGCAGCCAACTCTTTAAATGCAGTAGATCCTGTGATGACCCACATCAACTCACATTCATAGACACCAACCATGTAATATGCCTGTTGCTTCCTGTTTTCCCCTACACAATCAAAGAAAAGTACCTGTCTCACGGTATAAAGAAAGGAAGGAAGAATGTATAGGATCTTGCTTCAAATTTAAGAGGGCAATTCTGACCCAAGATCCATTGTGCCAACTAGGTGTCATAGAAACCATTAAGTAGTTTTTGTAATTCTGTTAACAAACCAGCAGACAAAGGTAAAAAGCAATGTCTGAATGCACATATGAAAGGTGTCTATGATGTAGTCTATACAGTATATGTATGAGTTGCTATTCAGCAGCATATTCTACATTTTACCAATCTGAGTGGTTGAAGTATTTCTGACCTATTATATTATACTCAACAAAAATATAAACGCAACACTTTTGTTTTTGCTCCCGTTTTTCATGAGATGGACTTAAAGATCCATAATTCATTCCAGATACACAATATCACCATTTCTCTAAAACATTGTTCACAAATCTGTCTAAATGTGTGATAGTGAGCACTTTTGCTTCGCTGAGATAATCCATCCCACCTCACAGGTGTGCCACATCAAGATGCTGATCTGACATCATGATTAGTGCACAGGTGTACCTTATACTGCCCACGTTAAAAGGCCACCCTGAAATTTGCAGGGTCTTTTTGCTTTATTGGGGGTCTGGGGACTCAGAAACAGTCTGTATCTGGTGTGACCACCATTTGCCTCATGCAGTGCAACACATCTTCTTCGCATAGAGTTTATCAGATTGTCAATTGTAGCCTATGGAATTTTGGTCCACTCCTCTTCAATGGCTGCGCGAAGTTGCTGGATATTAGTGGGAACTGGTACACGCTGTCGTATACGCCGGTCAAGCACATCCCAAACATGCTCAATGGGTGACATGTCCGGTGAGTATGCTGGTCATGCAAGAACTGGGAGATTTTCAGCTTCTAAGAATTGTGTACAGATCCTTTCAACATGGAGCCGTGCATTATCTTGCTGAAACATGAGGTGATGTTCAGGGATGTATGGCACAACAATGGGCCTCAGGATCCCAGCACGGTATTTCTGTGCATTCAAAATGCCATCAATAAAATGCACCTGTGTTCTTCGTCCATAACAGATGCCTGCCCATACCATAACCCCACCACCACCATGGGCCACTCGATCAACAACATTAACATCAGCAAAGCGCTCACCCACACGACGCCACACACGCTGTCTGCCATCTGCCCTGAACAATGTAAACCGAGATCGGTGAAGAGAACACCTCTCCAATGTGCCAGTTGCCATCGAATGTGAGCATTTGCCCACTCAAAGTCTGTTACAGCGACGATCTGGAGTCAGGTTAAGACCCCGATGAGGACGACGAGCATGCAGTTGAGCTTCCCTGAGACGATTTCTGACAGTTCGTGCAGAGATTGTTTGGTTATGCAAACCAATTGTTTCAGCAGCTGTCTGAGTGGCTGGTCTCAGGCGATCTTGGAGGTGAACCTGCTGGATGTGGAGGTCCTGGGCTGGTGTGGTTACACGTGGTCTGCGGTTGTGAGGTTGGTTCGATGTACTGCCATATTCTCTGAAACGCCTTTGGAGACGGCTTATGGTGGAGAAATGAACATTCAATGCACGAGCAACGGATCTGGTTGACATTCCTGCTGTCAGCATGCCAATTGCACGCTCCCTCAATGCTTGTGGCATCTGTGGCATTTTGCTGTGAGACAAAACTGTACATTTCAGAGTGGTCTTTTATTGTGGGCAGTATAAGGTACACCTGTGCACTAATCATGATGTCAGATCAGCATCTGGATGTGGCACACCTGTGAGGTGGGATGGATTATCTCAGCAAAGCAGTAGTGCTCACTATCACACATTTAGACAGATTTGTGAACAATGTTTGAGAGAAATGGTAATATTGTGTATCTGGAATGAATTATAGATCTTTAAGTCCATCTCATGAAAAATGGGAGCAAAAACAAAGGTGTTGCGTAGTGTATATTATATTATTAAAAGGCAATATTGGTTGTGTACTTCATATTTTTTGCGGTAAAACATCTACATTTCGTAGTTGCATACATACATAATATAAGTTAGCAGCTGGAGCATGCTGACGATTTCTGTGTATTAACACTGACCATGTCCAATATCTGTGGCTCTGCAGCAAGGTTTGGTGCATTGTGAGGAAAACTATGACTGTGTTCTCCTGGTGAAATATAGTTCAATCAATAGACACTAAGCAATCAACTTTTACTTGTCAGTTTTGATATATATGGGTTGTTTTGTGATGTCTAATGTTCTGTGAAGATGGGCTTTTCATATTCTTTATTGTTTCTCTTTTTTTGCCCCCATCAACAAAAAAATTGTGTTCACACTTTTGTGAAATAAAAGCTCGGGGGGGTCAATGAGAAGGTGGGGGGTGAAGGAGACAATGAAATTTAACCCGTTTAAAACTATCATTTTCAGACTATACCTCAGGGCGCTGGGTGTTTATCGGCAGGACTGGAGAAGCAGAGATCACCGGACTGGTAATTGTTTCCTCTAAATCTGCTGAGCTCTGAGGAACACCAAGTGCAGTTTTTCATCAGACAGAGAATGAGAGGGTAAAAGGACAATACTAAGAAAAGCAAAAATGCTTTAGTCCATCATGTTGGTTTTTATCACTTCATCTAACAAGTGAGTAAGGTCACTAGCTTTCTCTCACAACATAATTATAAACACAGCTTTTGCCACTGCTGGTCGCTGTATAAGGTGGGATTCTGCTGCTGAGCTGAATACGACATTTTCCTGGAAAAAAAAAAGGTCCCAGAGACAAAAGTGAAAGCACATAATAAATTGTGTGTGTATGTGCATGTGTGTGTGTGTTAAATTTGATAAAAACAAAAGGACCATTGTGAAACGCACCTTAGTACTAACCTGATTTGACATTTTCCTTTTGAGTCTGAGCTCAACAACACGCCTGATATATAATTTATCAGCTGCTAAAAGACATCAGAAAAGCAAAGTACTGCCTCCCTCCATTTTGACCAATTTGTCTCTTTCACTCCATTCATATAAACTCTGAATGATTTAGCTAAAATTGAAAGGAAAATCTTATGGGGACCCCCCACCCCCACCCCCACTCTACCACAAACACACACATACACTTACACTTTATTTTCATTATACTCGCAAATATGCTAGAAGATTCGATTGTATGCGTGCAGTTGGCTTTGAAAGTCCCAGATTTAGTGTGGTGGTATTGGCTCATTTTTCATATCCATCGTTGACTTGTCAGGATGTCATAGTTGTTCCACAGAGCTGTTAGATCAGTCCAAATGTATAAATCATCCAGGACCTGACACAGTCATTTAATTTGGGAGGGTGGGAGGGGGGGGCTGTGGTGTAGCAGCAGCGCTATTAATGAAAAATCCCTGCCTGGTTTTCTGAGTGGGAATGTTCACCCTTTATTTTATTTTATTTTATTTTGGAATGACATTGATATTCTGTATGATTTCCCTCAGCACCCTGTTGACTGCCAACCTAGCACTTTGTCATTTATCATCATATGTTATGTTTGTCGATCCATTGGATTCCTGCAGCAAAAAAGTGCTTGCAAATATCACTTTGCATATTAAGAAACAGGGGCAAACTGTGTGGGAGCTAGGTGGGCTGAACCTCTCACATTTCTCGTGCAGCGGTGGTTCCAACCCCAGAGCCTGTGTTATTGTTTTCCATCTGTGAAATAAAGTAACAGGTACTTAATGTACCAAAAACAATTTGTATAGCAGTTCTTTTTCCCCATTGAAGGCGTGCATGGCTTGCTGAGGGCTCCCCTTATCTCAGCGAGGCTAATCCATTTTCACACTGCGCTCCGGCGCTCTCATTTTACAGCTGAGAAGCTCTCAGGCTCCATGCTGGGCCTGAAATGGGACCCCAGTCACTGTGGCCCCTTGGAGTTTGCGTAGGTAAGTGTGCAGAACAAATGCTGAAAAGTCTTTAAAAAGTTGAAGGGACTAGTTTGGCTTATCCCTCCCCCCCACTCCTACCCACCCACCTCGGGTCCCACCTGATCACTGACATTTTTCCTGCGTTACTGTTGCTGTGCTTGAAAAATGGTGACTGTACGAGTTATTTTGCACCAAAATAAATGGATGAGCTGATTTCTTTTTTATTTCTATTTGTTTTTTCTTCTGCAACCACAGGTGTTAAGGTCATGTGACAACATAAAATATTGTCAATGCACTTGTGTGGACTAATACAAACTGGATGTTCATGAAGACTATGAATAACACATGTGGAAGCTGCAGTATGAACTACGGAAATGTAAGCAAGTGGGAATAATTATGGTGTAAATGTATTCCCACAAAATTTGATGGACCAGTGTTACACATCAAAAAAGTCTTGATTAGGATGCAGAAGATCAGAGACCAAGAAAATTATCTATTTTGCATGAAGTCCACATCATCTTTAAAGTAATATTTTACATTAAATCTGAGCCAACATGCTGTTTAAAACAGGACAAACTGAGCTGATCCACTACAAACAAGAAACATTCACATTTTTTTTCCTTCAAAGTGAAAGAATGTGCATCACAACAGACTGTGCCACAGCATAAAGCTGGCAGGTTTGTTGCTCGATAATGGGGTCCCATGTTTTCCACATGAATTACTATCTAATGGGGGGGGGGGGGGGGGGGGGCTGGTGGTCTGGTGTCATGGGTGATTGATTCAACTGCAGGTTGAAATTGGGGAAGATTTTGTTTGAGATAATCGTCCAAGATTAACTGGAATAATCCTGGGTCAGAAATCTGCAGAAGAATATGACTTGAATACAGTTGTAATTGTACATATCAAGAAAGATGTATTTAAATATATTGAGTACACTGGAAAATTAGCTAAAAACCAGTAAAAAAAAACGCAAATTAAAAACAAAAAACAAAAATGTTTGATGTCTGTCTGGATTCTGATGGCATTCCCAACACATATCTCTGAAAACCTGTTTTGCTTCACTTTTGAGCCACACTCCTGCCCCTTCACTATCCCATCATGCCAAGTCATTTAAGGCATCTGTGGCCTCTCTGGCCCAGCCTCTTCAGCCCCATCAACCCCCCGCCGCGGGCCACAACAGCGCATGCCCACTTGGCCAGGCCTGCCGGGAGGGCAACCGGGCCAGGACTCCCAGGACTCCCAAGCATTCGGAGCAGCTGGAAGTCCCATCTTCCCATCCTGCTTCTCAACAAAACAATCAAAACAGAGAAAACCTATAATAAAGCAGTCTCAGGCACTGTCTGGGAAAAAGAGAAAAAAGTGGTTTAAGGAAGAGATGTTTGAAAACTAAAGATATTTCTGGTAGAAAACCAGGTCAGAGAATGGGATTTGACGTTTTAATCTTTGTACCGTGCGTGTCGGTGGCGTAAAGCCTTTCATCAGGAAATGCTGTAATTGTTCCTTTCCCTACAAATAACCCTGACTAACATAAGAAGAAAAAAACAGCATGATGAATTAAGGCTCTATCTAAGTCTGACGTTCACTACATCTCAGTCCTCTAATTTATATAAAGACAAATACAAGGTAATGTGATTATCTTCAAGTTGTATATTTGCAATTTTGCATAAGTGAATGCACAAGTCTGCTAATGTGATTCACAGCTCAAACTTACTTAGCTTCATTGAGTTAACCCATCCAACCTAAACAACTGTAATGCAGAGCATGAAAGCCCCCCTCTCTGTTTGCACCCTGCACACACACCCCCCTCTCCCAAAGCACACACAATCACACAGTCACACACACTCTTCAGTCTGACCACCCCACAGTTAATGCAGGTGACTCAGAAGGTCATCTGCAGTTCACCGTGAGGTTAGAGATAAAGGAACACGTATTCTCTTTGTGTGTTTTGCTGTCTTCCGGGGATGAAAAGGAAACAAACACAAAGGTAGGAGGTGGTAAAATAAAAATAAAAAAAAACATCATATCTTAGATGGAATTTAACTTTTTTTTTTTTTTTACATGAACTTTTATTAATGAAAATGCATTAATTTTACTTTAAATGTCACAATTTGTTTCACGTGACACAACCAAATTAAAATCAGATAATTTGATTTTTCTGAAGGAACAAAGCCCCTCCCCCCCCCTCCCCCCGGTCTCTATTTTGGTGGGCTCACCAGTAGGCCTGACTGTTTACTTTAAGATGAACTGGATTCTTTCTCTCTCACTCACTCGGAGTGATTTGAAGTTTGCTCTCCCATCCATGTAACTAATGCTGAGAGAGGCCAAGCTAGACTGCGTCTGAATGGGCCTCGCAGCCGTCGGAGGAAGAGATTCATAATCACCGGCAAGATGACAAGTGGATCAAATTTCTAAACTTTTTGTGTGAGCGGTGACAGGCTATCAGTCAGCAGGCAAAGATGGTGTTTTCTTAACCCTGGTGTTGCATTAAGTTGACATCCTGCTGTGGCGGAACCAGGTGACATATTGATGTGGAGGAAATATAACAGGCGGGAAGCTTTAAGACTTAAAGGCTTGGCAGGAAAAAAAAATTACAAGCAAGAGAGGTTTGGGGGGGGTTTATGGGTAACAGTCAAACAAAGCAACCATCTTTATGGTCTGTCTGTGAATATGCCTGTTTCAGCTCCACAGGAAGCGACGCTAGAGAGGTTTGATGCATTAGAATAAAAGAGCAATAAAACAAAAAAAGACTAAAAGGAGCCACAAAGTGAAATCAACAGTGTGGCTGTTAATTATGATGATATAAAAGGACGTTTCCGATAAACTAAAACCACCGCTTTTATCAATTAATCCACAGAAAACACAGAAAAGGACACCCTACAGCAATTTTTTCAATTTAGAACTTGAATGATGATGGTCCCCCACGAGCCGGGGGACCAAACCGGTGAGGCGGACTAAAACCCATGCATCAAATAAAAGTGGAGAGTGTTAGCATAAGCATGACGACAAACTGCTCTCACGTTTCTAAGTACAGAAGTCTATGTTCAGTTACTTTGTCACAAATCATTGCAAGGCTTCTCTCCCATTCCATCATTTCAGGATTACCGGGAGTTTATGTGGCGCTGCCATTGGCACACCAGCCTGTCACCTGCTCAGTGGGGGTAATAATTGCTATGAAATAGCTTTATGGACAGCTGAAAGGTGAGAGCTCTGATTGACTGCGAATCCACTCAGAGGATCCCTGTTTTACACTTCATCAGTGTTCTCAGTTCTCCATTACTCCCCAGCTTTTTCTCCTCCTCCTCCTCCCAATCCCCCTGTACTTTTCTCTTTCTTTTTAGTGCTATGGATTTATTGTCATTGGCACGTGGCAGTCTTTCTGACACATCCGTCAGAAAATGATTTTTTTTTTTCAGCCTGGTCTTGATTGACTCCATTTGTGAGTTGTAACTCCATCAGAAGATGCCAGTCTCCTGTTCATTCAGTCATCATCTCCAGTGGAGTTGGGGGTTGGACAGAAAGAGCAGAAGAGTTAAAGAACAAAATAAAATGATAGGGGGAAAAGGAGCCGTAATTAAAATATCTGGCATAAATGACGAATATGTTTATTTCGCATAATGGCAGGCGAACATAAGATTGAAGGTAAAGAAGACAGGGAGAGTGCGGTCACGCTCGATGGAGATACAATGCATCCTTGTATGGAACAAACAAGCATAGAAATCTGTACCAGGCTAGGATGTGAATAGCAAATCACACGCTACACTACATGCACCTGACAGCAAATAGATTTTTCACTTTAACACCTGAGACAGAGATGGAGAGAAGATGGAAACAGGAAGAGAAAGAGTGTCAGTTTTAGGTTGTAAAACAAACATCTGACAGGTGGACTTACATCTCTATTGAAAAAAAAAGTGTTTTGATTTTAAATGTATGCAATAGTTGACCAAAAAAAGCATGTAAGGTGAAACAAGAAGACATGATTTGAATTTTCCAGAGTGACATTGCGCCATAGGAGGTAATAAAATGAAGCAAAAGGCTTCTCCTTGAGATCACAAAGCTGGTATTTGCTCCTTAATGCAGTAGCTTGTATTAGGAGCAGTGGCCGTGACGCTCCGAGCCTCACGTTTTCTTTTCTATGGCTTATCAGTCGGGAAGCCAGAGGAGCTGTCCGGTCTCATTCTCTCATCAGAGAGCACATGTCAGGACCTATTTGCCACTGGTTACTTTGAGAGTGACATCAGTGATGACCTCCTGACCCCAGCTGACGGAGAAATGCTTCTGCAATAGTTTTCCATTACAGAGGCGAGAGAGCACGGACACCAGACGGATATGTCGAAAATGGGAAAATAGGAGAACTGGAAAAGGCATTTAGACCTGTATTTGACCTATCATGTTTCAGTTCCCTACATCAGGCTTTTATGAAATGAGTATTTGACCCATAAACAACGCCTTTGTCATCTCTCCGGTGTTTTCCATCCACCAGAGGCTGTTCCAGAGGGTAAAACAGGGATCATTACACCAAACATAAAGATTCTCTTCATTTTGCTTTGTTTTGCGACATTTTTTTTTTTTCTGCTCCTGCATTTCAGTCTTGTGTGAATCACCTTTAAATGTATCTGTAGGCTTTTGATTTAAGGGACAAATTGTTTCGACTGAGCTTCTGACATGTCTCTCAACAGGTTGGATACCAACATTTCATATAGATCTGAGCTATGTGGACGGCAACGTTTGTTCATTCAGGAGGACTCAGCTTGAGATTTCCATTCCAGTTTTCAAACACAGTAAACAACCTGACAAAAACAACCAAGTCACAAGTATCATCACTGGAAATCAATGCGATATGCTGCTTTGGCAATGCAGCTGTCGTCAATGTTGTCTGGGCATTATATTAACATGAACACAATTTGTTAAGACAGGAAATGTGGCTTGAGAACAAATTTTTTTTTTTTTCAGTTTTTACCTTTATTTTTTTACAAAATTTCACTGCACTTGCTTAAGAATATTAATGTTTTGTTTTTTTTCCTTAAGTCTCAAATAGGAAGCTACAGTGAGAAATATTGTATAATTATTTGAAAGGGAATTAAATATTTAGTAAAGAAGTAAAAAATGAACTGAAAAAGGATTTAGTTTGTATGTGTATATAGCAGCTAATTGAACATCCCTCTTCTCATCTTCTTCAGTGGCAACCTTTATCTCCCAGAAATTCTGTTTATAACACTATAGGACAGAAAACAACAGGAAATGCATTTACGAGGGAAGTTTAATTGTTGCTTTTTTTGAGACGATGTTTACTTGAGCGATTCGAAGATTGGAACATTGGAAAATATTTTAGGCAAGGAAAAGGACCTTGGTAAAGTATTACTATTGATTCTAATCTGCTGAAGAAACATGACAGATGCAGTAGATGAGTCTGTCGAGACTTTTTATCCTTTGGAGAATATATGCATATATACGTACGTGTGTGTGTGTGTGTGTGTGTGTGTGTGTGTGTGTGTATGTGTGTATGTGTATGTGTGTGTGTGTGTATATGTATATAGGGTTGATTTGTCCAAAAAACGGGGGGGAGGGTTATCATGAAAAAATAAGCGATCAAGAAGTTCTGTGAGCCTAAATTCCGACCAGTTTAACATTCATATTTACATAGACATACAGTATACACATACATAGATACATATTGTACATAGATAAAAACTTCAATACAAGCTTAAGACATAAAACATTTAATTTTCTGTGCCTGCCATGATGTGGAAGATGGTCTAATTAGGTTTTAGGACCATGGATAAGGGTTGATCACACGAACATGGCGAGAGGATTTAGCCTCATGCCAATGTCTGTAAAATGAAATATTAACACCATTAATTAATTAACATTATTAATGACGGGGTTGTCCTCCGTAGGAACTAAATGAAGTATTGGGTGTCCTGAGGATAATTTGTTCTGAAGTATACAGTAAGTAGGAGCCAATGTAGGCCGGTTAGGTTTCTATCTGGTAGCAGTAACAATTTTTTGACTACTGAACGCTGAACTCTGAATGTTTTGCTATTTGATATTAACTACTGGTCGAGTTAACTGAGAAACTTAATAGAAATAAAACAGAGCAATCAACCACAAAGTGATGTGTTGGATTTTTGATTACAAGAAAATCCTCGCCATGTCATTCACATAAGTGTGGTGGAATACCTAAGTGGCTTCAAGTATGGCTATATCCGTCTATCAGTCAGACAGACAGACAGAAAGGGTGAGAGACATAGAGAGACAGACAGACAGACAGACAGACAGACAGACAGACAGACAGACAGACAGATAAAGGGCCATCCACTAATGATGCATTTCTGTTTAAATAACTTCTAGTCAACAATACAATGTGATCCCTGTCAGTGCCGATTATACATTGTACAGATTACATGACACACCACAGTTTACCCATCAGGCTCCAATTTGTGACACTGCCATATAGTCTTTGACACTTATAAATCTACAATATGAATGTCATTACCAGCGTCTGTGCCGCTCCATCAAATTGTGATTGACAAATTGCCTGCTGTAAATCATGAACAAGAAAGGAAACTGTGAGGAAAGATGCCGATTTAGAGTGCTGATTTATGTAATATGACAGGAATGCCTTGATGGGGGTATTTCAGTCTTATTACCCATTAAGCTTCCCTACAGCTTATGAAGACATATGTCACCACATGAAAGCTGTGCAGGTCAATCTGGAGACACCATGCACGTGCTAGCTAGTGAGCTACCACTGCTGGCCTTTGCCTTTTGTGATAAATTACATTTATGAAAGCTGCAATTACCTGATTACCTCGCCACTCTGGCTCCCACTTACTAGAAGGAGTCATCACGGCCCTATAATTTCATTCAAATTACCCATGAACCTTTGCTCATACTGTCAACAGTAAATGCCATTGTGACCCTATTGAGTGAAAGTAATGTCCTCTCTGGTCATCACAGTAGTTAGTGAAATAATGATAAGTTGTTCCTTCAGATGAATTGAAGATCGACAGATGCTAAGAGAATATTCATGGAAAGAAATAACACACTTATCACTCAGGATCCAGTGTAGCATATGAAAGATATGGTTCTAGTCCTGAGGTAACTGGGAGATGGTGACACAGGCTCTTGGACCATCTTTAGGGTTCGTTTCAGACGAATATCTAATAACGGATAATGTATTTTTGACGAGTACGAGCATGCTACGAGTAAAACTCGTCAATACTCGTGCTCGTTCTTTCATTCATTCATTCATTCATTCATTCATTCATTCATTCATTCATTCATTCATTTTCCTGACCGCTCCATCAGCTTGTGCGGATCACGGGGAGCTGGAGCCTATCCCAGCTGGCATAGGTGAAGAAAATTCCTCAGAACTTTCTGTCTTCATGCTCTGTGATTGGCCAGTCACACACAGCGCCCGCCCTTCCCCACAGAGAGACATCAGACATCACCGCAGCCAGAGCAGAGCTGCCTGTCACTGCCCCACTCTCGCACACACACACACACACACACACACACACACAGACATTGACTGATCTCTCTGTGCGTGGCTTCACTGTAGCTCACATTGTTTTCCTTAGATTTTCTTCAGCGTGCCTTTATTTCAGTTTATTTAAGGTTACTTGGTGAACTGGTTTCTTGTTTTGTTTTGTTGCACTTGTGTGGTGTATTTGACCAGACAGAGCTGAAAACTGCTCTTGTGGCATCGGTCACCGCTTCCACTCCAGTCGTTTTTTTTTTTTTCTTTTACCTGCTTGGTCTTAGTTTGACACTTTCTCACTTCAGTTCAAATTAATAATTTATATACTGCATAGATATTTTAACTGTTACATAGTGCGCGCATACACACACACACACACACACACACACACACACACACAAACACGTGCTCTCTCTATATATCTCTCTTTCTACCTCTCACACAGTCACTCAGCCACACACACAAACACATGCACACACACACCTTAATAAACTTAATAAACTAAATGGCAAGAACATTAGGTAATGAAAATAATTAAATAATTTTTTTTTTTTTAAGTTTGATTATAAAAAATTAAATAGAAAAAGAAAAACATTTAGAAAGTTGTCTTGAGAATGACAACTCTTGTTCATGCATACTTTGTAGTTCATAATTTCCTATTGCATGCTTGTATTCATAGTTCATAAAAAACTTGCTCTGTAAATAGTTCCTTTACTATTGTGATCAAAAGCATTGAATCTCATTTCTGAGTCCATTCTGTAAATATTCATTCATACACTTTAGAATACTCATGTTCCGAGTTCATAAAAAAACTTGTTCTGTAACTAGTTCTCTTACTTTTTTGATCAAAAACATTGATTTGAATTTCAATTTTGAAGCTGGTCTAAAAATAGTTTTAAAATAAACAATTAATGTAGAAACTTCTGATCAATGTCAGACTTAAAATAATGTACCGACTTAAGCCCCATCCATTTCCGGTCAAACCACACCCACTTCCGGTTTAAGTCCCGCCCATTCCGAGTACAGATACGGATACAGACAATTTAAATGGTTGAACAGATACAGATAGTGGTGTACTCACTCATCCCCGACCATCTTTGCCATGTGCCCCACTGTCTACTATTTTCCATTCTTCCCTTTCCTCAGCCAGACTGACCTTCCCAGACCTCCAAATATACGAGCTCCTGTATCCTCAGACCAGCTTTACCCCGAGGAACGACAAAACAAACTAACTGCTGGGCCAGTATGGGCCCTCCTATGGTCCACCATCTCTCGCTCGGCATGAAGGCGGCACTTCTGATTCTGTTTTCGCACACTGAAAAAGCTATGAAATTTATACAGCACGGAACCTTTGAATCCAACATCATAGGTGCTCAAGTTAGAACAAGTAAGTTTTTCATTTGTAGGAGGCAACCCCAAATGTAAAGTCAGAGCGATCATGAAGTTGGCTTCCTCACGCATTCATAAATTCATTAGTCTAAACTTTTCAGTGTATCAGTAACATTAAGCCTCATTAACTTCTTTTTTCCTGCTTTATATAAGCTAATTAGCTCAGAGGTGGCCACAAATTAATTACCATCTTCTACAGCCTCATTGTGTTTATTTAGTCTCTCCTATTAACTTTTAATCTTTTCCTACTCGTAAAAACAGGCAATTAACATTTTTTGATAAACAAAAATGATGCTAGCTCAGGGATAATCAGCAGCTCTGCATGTCGTCCTGACAAAATTACCCTGTCAGCTAATTTGACCCTCGAAACCATACTTAGTCCAGACTGGCTTGTGTGTAGTTAAAGAACAGTATGCTGCAATGGTATGACCTCTCTTTCCTTTTCTTTTCCCAGGCTCTTCTTTCCTTGCAGATAATGCAGATAATACAGCTGTCACTTCACAGAAGCCAATCATACATTTTAGAAATTCTCATCCTTTGCTGAGGTTGAGTGGGACGATGTCGCGATATGACAGAAGAACTTTCATTGCAGAGATATCGCGGAAGTCTTCATTTCTACTCAGTGTATTTTAATAAACCAACACAATGCCTGCTTCATTAGCACATTGATTCAGTAATGTAGCCATCATTCCTTCTCACATACAGAGTGCAAACACCAATGATACAACAGGTAACAATAATGATAACTCCATCCACGGTCGAATTCCTGTTAAGGCACCAGGAGGCTATCGGCTTTGATAAAGAGGCCCATTTATACGCTGTCTCCTCACACAGGGTCATCCTTCTCCATATTCCGTATATTGACCCGGGTTGTTCGTTTTATTACAAGCAGCTTTTTTATTGAAGGATGATTACATTGAATGATGTCAAGCGAGGGGAGAAAAGATCGACCAGAATAATGACGTTCTGGAGAGGAAGAAAGCAATGGGGGTGGGCGGAGGGGTCGATGACTGCACTCGCCCTGTCTTTCTGCGCGGCCTCACAAATTGAGTCGCATCCTTGCTCATCCATTATTTAAGGCTGATTGGACACTCTTGGCAACTATGGATTTGATAATCATTCCCATGTCCATATTAAATATGTGACATAAATATCACAGCAGTGGCTTGTCAATATGGGAGTAGCAGTGTGAAACTGGGGCGTGAAAGAGCAACTAATAAATGTATATGAGGCAGAGAGGGGATAAGAAGCTCGTAAAGATATATATATATATATATATATATATATATATATATATATATATATATATAAGCCATTAAAGGTTGTGTGTTGGTATACAGTATGTGTGGTACAATTGTTCCACACACATACAAGCCTCCTTTAGAATAACAAATGAAACAAAACAAAAAAATCCGCCATGGATCATTTTAGCTCACTAGCTACATAGCTCAAAAGATGGAAATGTGAGAATTAAACTGCCGGTCTCATAATTCCATTAATCTGGAAGGTAACATGCTAACTGCTAATGTGTTGCAAAACATCAGCATTTAAACATTTCATTAGAATACTTAAATTAACATTTAGCCCTAAATTGTATGTAACTTCAGTCTCATGTTAGCATGGCTGTGGTTTTCTTCATTTTTTTCATGGTGAAATGATTGTTAGCTTTTTGAAAATAACAACCATAGTCAGAGGCCATTGTTAAACTAACCATAAGGCCTTTATTTTTGTAGTTTTAAAAAATTCTAACTATTCTTGCTAATGTTAGGGCTACTTATTTGGTGTATTTTATGGCTCTATTTTCGCTTAGGATGGAATATTTTGGAGGAAGTCATTATAAAGTACTACATCCAACATTCCTTTATTCATATGAAAATGTTTCTATGCGGGAAAGGAAGCAGTGTGGGGTGGGGAGGAGGGTGTCGAGTTGTAACTCACCACATAAATAAGGTGGAGAAAAAGCTGATAACAAGAACCAGCATCTGCCAGGCAGGCAGTATGTCTCCTTTCTCCACAGTGGACTCTTCGTCTCCTGTGATTTTCTCCAGCTGCTGGTCATGAATACTGGCCTATGCACCCCAGATTAAAGCACAACATATGTTTCTCTGCAGGCTAGACAATATATCATTCCCTGATAACCAATGACAAACGCTTCGACATATTGTCCCAGAGCAAAGATGGAGTGCGGAAAAACAATGTTTGGATGTAAGCTGTTGGGGAGAGATTCCCATACTGACAGACCAAAACCTCTGTTTTTCATTTACGTTGATATTATGTCTGAAGTGTGTCGTTTCCTCACCTGCATACCCGGCAGTCAGAGTTTGTTCAACTCTGTTCTAGTAGGGACGTGGCCAAACCATCCAATAACCACTTCTCTATAACAAAAGCAGACAAAAACATGTTTGGCTTCATGAGAGGATTGTGCGTCTGTTGGTTGGGCCTTTGTTCAATCTTCTCCTCAGTAATTTTGCCATGATGAGCATGAGGGCGGTGCAACAGCTGCTTTTTTGTGCTTACATTAGACCTCTTGAAGATGACATTGATTCAATGCTACACAGTGACCAGGATGCTCCGTCATCCTTTTTCTTCAGGGTGGTCTTGAGTCTTATTGAGTCGTGAGTCTTTAATAGAGGACTTATATCCATTTTATATTAAAAAATATTTCTGTTTCTGTGTTTTCACATATGAAATTATGAAGAACGAGCGGATAAAATGACTTGAAATTCAAAAAAGATCCTCTTTTGTTGGAAGATAGAAGTGTGGCACAGGAGTGAACATCGATAGATGAAACAGATTTTTTTTGTCTTCTGTCAATTCAGATCTTGTCCCAGAATGCACTAGGGCAAAGCTAGTTAGTTAGTTAGATAGTTACTTACTTACTTACTTACTTACTTAGTTGGGTAGTTAGTTTAATATGTGCATTTTCTAACAGGGCTGTGATTTTGAGTTTGAATGACACTGATGCAAATAAAATGGGTTTTTGATGTGATCTGATGTTTTTGGTAGTTTCTGAGTCTCTCTCTCTCTCTTTCTCTTCTCTCTCTCTCTCTCCTCTCTCTCACCTCTCTCTCTCTCTCTGTCTCTCCTCTCTCTCTCTCTTACTCTCTCTTGGTTTCCCCATCTCTCTGCCTACACTCAAATATTCAATGTGTATATGGTAGATTATTGGAGAAATGACTTGCCAATCTACTAATTCACATTTGGGAGCAATCTTAATGTTGTTAATTCATGAAACAAGCATCTGCACACACAACGACTGCTATACTTAAGATGCTGAACGACACCGTGACAATCTGCAGATGGTGTGTGTTTCCTCTGTATTATATTCGATCAGGAAAGAGGCTTTGTCTTCATATCATGACGTTTTATGTAATGTGTTTTAATCAGAGAGAACAGAAGGCAAGTCTGCCACTAAATCTTTCAGCAATTGTGTTATATTGTATTACATGCCTGATCATCTAATTTCATGATTATGCGTGTGATTGAAGTAATTTGTCTCACCTATCATGAACTGGTTTCATTCTGCTTTACTACCATGTTAACTCTCTTATTTAGAGGTAAAACCAAAATGCTTGCAGCAGAAACACAAGGAGAGGTTTCAAATTTCCATTAACTCAGTGGACCAAGTCTTACTTTAGCTCTTCATCTTTAATATTCCTATTAAGTTGTTCTGATGGTACATAACTGAACTCTAACAACAAATATGACGACGCTTGACAAGTTTTGGCTTTATAGGATTTCCATATGGAAAGATGTGCTGTAATCTACAACACGCCACATCCTTCGCTTTAATGAGAGGACCCACTGTCATTGTTACATCAGGATAGAGGTAAGTATCAGTGGAGCACGGAAAAACAAATACGATAATTAACTTGGGTCATCTACTATGGCTCATAAACCTTAGAGAAAATTTCCCCCAGAACTTTCCAAAACCGTTTGTCTCCTAAATGCCTGCAAGCGATACTTTACACAAACCAAACTCAGTGTCGTTTTTCAGCACATCACCTCTTTTCCCATCTGACGATGTGCAATATATCATGTCATATTTAGGTCTGAACAATGAGATTGAAGCTCCTGGAATCTTCTGATCTTCTTTACAAGGAGTACAAAACTTTCATTTCTTTTGTAACCGACATCTATATCATGGCAGATTAAATGTTTTAAATGTTTTAGGTAATTATACACTCATAATGTTTTTTTTTTTTCTGTTAATAAAGTCAAGGCTTACAGTATCTTTCATGACAATCTTTTTTTTTGTGACTGACAACATAAAATCCCACAATTTTTTTTTTTTTCATTATTAAAGTGTTATTGGAGTTTGTCCATATTACAACCTGGCATCTGAAAATTTGATATGAAGAATAATAAATACAGAAGCAAAAATAATGTTGCTGAGACACGGTTTAGCCAGAAGTTGGGGTAGGTTTCATTTATATTTATATAACTACATATGTAAGGTGGCACAGTAATGTAGTAATGGGCAATGTCACCTCACAGGAAAAAGGTTGTAAGTTCAAATCCAGAATTGGTCCCTTCTGTACCCCGCAATCCAAAAACATGTAGTAGGTGAATTGTGCAATTCTTTCCTTAAAATGAGAGTGTTAGTATGACTGACTGTTTCTCTTTTTATTTTCAGGCTCTGTGACGAACTTGTAACCTGTCCAGGTGGATTAAACCTCTCACAAAATGTCAGCTGGGATTGGCTCCAGAAATCACAGAAAATTGTGTCAAAAAGTTGAAATACACATATGCTGTCCATTAGTTTTAAGGTTTAGTGGCTAGACCCTCATCAAACATGAAAATAAATGGACAGACTTTATGCCCCGGCCATAAAAAGATACATTGATTTTGCAGTAATGTCTTTTACATTTTTACAGACATACCACTGCCATCTGCAGGACTCAAACAATGAGGACTTAAAACAGACTGTGACAGTTTCAGCTCACAGGTTTTAGGACATGTGGTAATATGAATTTCGTCGTTTTATCAAAATTAAAATCTGGAATATATAATACAATCCAACAGATTGGGATGTAGCAGGGAAAGCATTTTTTCCACAGATCAGACTTGCTAACACTTGAAAACCGCTTTCTCCTCTTCACCTCTGCTATCTCGTACACTCGTCCAGACAAAGTGTGGCCCTTCAGTGTGCCGGCTTGCTGTTGTGTGTCGTATGAGCTGCTCTCTATGCTGTCTGTCAGCTGGCTGTGGAGCTAATATCAGGGCTGCCTCTCAGGCTGGCAGACCCAATCAGACCCTGGAAACTGGGCTGATTGGACTGACATACTCCATCAAACCCAGCATCAAACCGCCTCTGACCATACACTGGGGGTCTGACTGCTTCGGACATCACAGCCCAGGCTGGTCCACTTTTTTTTTCTTTTTTTTCTTTAAACAATCCTAATATAGATCATTGAGGTTTCTTTCACTCAGCTTCTCCCTGCAGATTTTTTTTAGAGCACTGAATGCAGTTATAGAGGAAGGCTCCAGTTATCAACAGCAGTGAAGCATGTGTATTGAAAGTTTGAAGGTTTGGATTTCTGTTTTCATTCAACAGGAAGTTCAGTTAGGCTGCACATTTTTAGTCTTTTACTGCTAGTATTAGTTTTTCATCTTTTTACCCATTTGACATAAACGTAATGAAGTAGTTCTGTTTGTTTTTCTATCTGTATGTCATATTTGTTGTGTGAAGTAATTGAGTGTGAAGGGATCTGGGGAAGCCTTCCAGCTTTGTACTGTGTAGTATTTAATATCAAAGCATGTGGCATCAAGACTTGCTGCCTTTGAACTGCTTTTAATCCAAGCATCTCAATGAACCATACCACAATTCCCAAATAAAGTGGTTCCTAGTTTGACATAATTAAATATTTCATATAATTGGTTTGACTTTAATCATCTTTAATCACCCAAATATATTCTAAAATTGAAATGTTTATGAGAACATGGGATTTTTGTGGGAATGATCACAGCCCTGAAAGCCTCGGACAAACATGTCGAACCTTCTAATTACGCAGTATAGTTAAGGAAGTGCACTCAGCCTATGCGTGTGTGCGTGCTTCATTCATTTGCGCCTGGAAAAGAGAATAAAATGTTGTGAAAATTTGTCAAACTTTGCATGAAGAGCTTTACAATGTCAACAACATGGTGAGTGTCTCCGTAGACAACTTAAGAAGCATTCCTCACCGTCAGAGGCCTTGCTACTATTCTTTCCAAATTTCTAATAAGAATTGATTGCTTTGTAGAAGTGGAGACAAAAATACAATTTTAGCGCTTGAAGCTGCCTATTACAGGCACCTTAATGGAGCACTGGTAAATGATTTAATTGACTGCTTCCAGAGATGAGCTGCAGAGCCAATCATAAACTGTCCTCTAATACACAGAAGAGGTATGCCAATAATGGTGCCATTGTTTCCAAAATGACAACAATATGGATTGAAATGCATGAGTGCTGCTTAGACAACATTTACCTCTCAACTCTGCATCCGTTATGTGGCAATTAAAAACCCAGGGGGTCCGACTCAGAAACTGTAGCGAGAAGCTTTGGGCCTGCTTTACAGAGCCGAACCCCGGCTCTCGAAGACACATCAGGCTGTCCTCTACCAGCGCAGCGGGTGGTACCACTAACTCCCCCACAACATGACAACCATAGACACATATAATTAGTCTTTGTCCCATATTCAACAAGAAGGGTAGATGTGTGTTCAATGACTGACATCGTCCAACGGAGCAGAAACAGAAAAGAACCAGAAGCCATCAGTCGAATCAATCATTTTTATTCTGGTGATAACAATGACAGCAGCAGTGATGGCCGAACTGTACGACAATGTAGGCTATAAAGCAGTAGCAGACAGAAGTCTGACAGGAACAGCGGAACTAAATGACAACACAAAGCTTGATTATATGGATGCAAGTGAAAGTACAGGGGTTATATAAAAGTTGTATTCCTGGCCACAAAGAAACAATGTCAAGTTATAAATTCTCCCCTAATAAAAGGTGCATTGATGACCTGCTGTATCACTTTTTGTTTTTTCACTGCTGCAACCAAAAGGGCCGAGGACACAGTTATGCTTTGCTTTCCTCCTAGTGGCAATATTAAGGAAATCCACTGAAGACAGGGTTGAATTAATGATACATTTATTCATTATCATTTTAATATAGCCACAGTGCACAATCAGCTGCAATACAGCGAGACAGAGCTGAGAAAACAAATTAGAAGGAAGCCTAAGGAATATTTTTTACCCTCTATTCTGCATCCTCGTGGCATATGGCTACCTATTTGCAACAAGAGTTCATTTGCAGATATATAAAGAAATCAGTGCAGGGACAAATAAAATTATGTAATAAAACTCAACCAAGAAGAAATATTGCCGGCAAAACATATGGCACTGTCAAAAATTATCACTTGAGACGCTAAACACAAAATACTGGCAAGTACGTTTTCAACACGTTCCACCCTAAATGAATTAATTCACTTCATTATAGAGTAGAAAGGTAAGAGTTATAATCGCCTCAATTAGGGAGAAGCCATAAAGTGAACATAATGTATATGTAATTTCTTTTAATTTAGCTACCATCTGTTTGTTGCAATTGAACGCACTGTAATATTTAGCTTTTCATTAGTTTGTTTTTCTCTTGGCGAGACACATCACTGTGTATGAGCGCGAGTGTTTGAGTTCAATAAAGCCACGATGACTGATTTCATTTGAGAATGCGGTTTAAGTGCATCTCTCTCTTGATGAAACCTACCTCGTTCAAAATAGAAGAACCCCATCGCACAATTTAAGGTAATTAATGCACTTGTGCAACTTAGCCAAGCTCAATAATAGTATATAAAGATACTGTATACAGCAGCAGAAGTACCACAGGTTTAAAGACCTTCTTTCATCTGGTTCGGCTACTAAAACTCTCTCAATAGTTCTCCAGAAGCCTCTCAAGCATATGTCTCCTCATCTGCTTATCTTGGCAAACACTTGGCTCAATAGATGAAGGGTGGATGGAGAAGAGCGAGAGTTGAGTCGACTCCTTTCCCTGATGGCCTCGCAGGCCCCACTGCCTGGCTCGGGTGCTTCACGCAAAGCGGGCGCTTTTCTCCCCAACCTGCCATATGGGAGCCATAGCGCTTTTCTTTATCATCTCTTCTTTTATGCCTACTGGTTGTACTGCTGCCTTTGTTGTTCAGGAATAATCAAATGTTGATAGCATAGTTCAAATGGACCATTAAGTATGTGAGAATGCTCTATGGAGATGAAGCAGATAAGAGACCAGGAGCCAGGCAGTCTGCCATGTTCAATAGCCAGCCTAGTGGTGTTGCTAATTTGATTATAATATAGTCATCTCCGAAGATTAGAGCTATTCAATTAAATATTCTAATTAACCTGAAGTATTAGGCAAATGATGCTAATTAGAAATATCCTCAAGAGAGCCGGCTGGATGAAAGGCACGGCTCGCGACTGATACTTCAGACCACTCTCTCGTAACAAGATGTCCTATATCATAGACTGCGAATATTAAATTCCTGGCTAATTTGCCTCAAGCCCATTTGTTTAATGGCATCTGCATTTTGTTTGAAATTGTAATAAACATGTGTACCCGGCTCTTAACTTCACAGAGAAAGTGCACTCTTGGGGTAGCTTAGGATTTCTGTTTACACAGCTCCCAAGAACATTCTCTCTCTCTCTCTCTCTCTCTCTCTCTCTCTCTCTCTCTCTCTCTCTCTCCCTCTCTCACACATGCACACATAAACAAACACACAGACACACACATACACAGCCTGGTCCATTAAACTCAAAGTGTTTGCAATGTCTGCGATGCGGCGGCATTATTTTCAGGCTCGTGCACAAAATGAGATCAATTTTTTTTTGAAAGTGTGTATTTTTTTTTAACAATTAGGAATATATTGATTTATGAGGGGTGTATCTTTATAATATTCATTGAATCAACACTGGTGATGTCACAATGGGAGTGTGTGTTTAAGAGAGAGAGAGAAAGAGAGAGGCAGGAAGAGAGAGGCCCTCTCAAAGATACAAAAAAAAAAAAGAATTTGTTGTGTATGCAGCTGGTCTAGGCCACAGCGCTTTGTCTAAAATCATGAAATCATCATATTTGACAAAGGTGAGCGGAAAAGCAAAGCTATCATGGTAGAAAAACATGTAGGTGCCTTCAGTGATTACTTTATATTCATAGTTTTTCCACTCCTAGGTCCTGAATATGTCATGTGCATAATGGCGGCCCTCAGTGTGGCATTGTAGTCACTCCGAGCAACGTGTTTCAATAAGGCAATTTCCTCACTGCCTCAGAACATCAGCGGGGCGCCGTTCTCTACAAAGACATAGTATGACATGTTATCCAAGCATACATCTGCACGACAAAACTATACTTTATTAAAAGAGAATAGGATTTCACAAATGTTTTGACAAGCAAGGGGAGGAGGAGGAGGAAGAGGGGTAGGGGAGAGTCAGTTGGGTGGGGTGGAGGCATCAGAAGAGGCTTGATTCATGGTTTGAGAGCTCGGTTCACCAAAAGGGGTTAGGCAAATGCAACTCATGGGGATCAAATACCTGGTGGTTGTGAAAGCCACCACAACAGCTTTGAATATGGGTGATTGTCTCATCTTTGCTACACAAATCATAGCATGACAGAGGATTTGCAGGGGGGGAGGATGAGGGGAGATGAGCCTTTTCTTGTATCTAAGCAGCCATACACAAAATAAATCATGTGATCAAGGATTAATTACTCTGAATCCATGATTACGCGCTTTTTCTTTTTTTTTGCTAGTTATTGTTTAAAATGTCCCCAAAAAGTATATTTTACCCTACCTTTCATTTTTTTGAATATATATCTACATAATTACACGTTGGTTCATGACAGTCATCTGTTTTACTGCGTTTTTTTTATCAAATGAGTGTAAACCATAACATGTTATTGAGTTATTGTTATTATTTAATAATAACATGCATCAATGCATTAATTTGAGTTTTCTACACCTGGTTTCTATAAAAACACCAAACAGACACAGGTAGCAGCTGATAATGAACACTAAGGAGTATTTAGCAAACAAATGCAGAACTGAGAGAAAGCATCGACTGGACGTCCATTCACATGGTGAACCGATACTCAACCCTAGTTTCTGGGAAACGTAAAAAAAAAAAACAGACGTCCTATTGGTCATTTCTTCTTTCTCACAACATCAAAACCGACTGACAGTAGTTGTTGCAGATTTAAATATAACACGTGGTAAATATAACAAGTGGTTCAAAAACATTTTGATCTGACATGATAAGTTCAGACATGAGAGATTATTATTTAACGCCTATTTCGGGTGCAAACAGGCATTTAATCTTGAACAGAAAGAAAATGTTTGATTGTTTGATCGATTGATTGATTAATTGACTGATCCATCGCAACTTTGTCTACTGTATTGGCCCAGTTGTCATCTCATGACCCTCAAATTCCTGTTGTAATTTGTACATAAAAGCAAAATCAGCTTGAAGACTGTGGACTAAACATTAATAGTAAAATACTGCACTTACGTATCAACATTAACAATTGTTGATACGTGTGCCATGACTTCCAATCAGCTTGAGAATTATTCCAAACTTTGACCTTGACTTGTTAATGATTATTGATTTACACTGCAAAGTTCCCTGACGTGTTCTGAACTCTTTGTCCTTATTACATCACATTACACTTGTTTTCATTGAAGCCAAAATGAGCCCAAATGATGAACGCAGCATTATTTACAGTAGGGGCTCCTCTAGTTGAGGCTTTATTTGGTGGCTAGCGGTGTGTTGATTTGCATGCACCTTCATTTTGTGTGACCTTACCCAACGTAGGGTTTTTTTAAAGGACAGTTCATGAAAGCAAACATGACACTTCATTTCATATTAATCACCACAGAGGCTTTCATTTAATGGCCTTGTCCTGATGTGTTGTACTGTACCTTTATAACTGATGACAGTGTTGTAATTTTACCTCAGTATAATCTTGAATGCAGGACACCATTGTCCTATAGTACAGAATAAAACACCCCAAGGGTCCTCAGCTTTTCTCTTCCTATAGCTGCACTGGTTAGATATTATTTAGGTCTGGCTTTGAAAGAGACAAATGGACCCAAGGGCATTTTAAATCCTCCAAAAATGATTTTTCATTTGGTAAACTGTCCACTACCATCACAGCTCCTCACTCTGTGCAGCCCAGATCTCTGAGCTTGTTGGATGCCTGCATTAAGGTTGATACAGCGACTGTATTTACAACATCATATGAGCCCAGCTAAGCTGGTAGGGATGATATCAGCTTTTGTTTGAGCCTCGGCTACGTGGAGGAACGGTGGTAAGTACTGTACACCTGTCTCATTAGGAGAACCATGCTGTTGACCCAGTGTATTAGCCTGGGTCTAATCCTGGCAGATCTGAACAGGCTTCCCTAAGCCTCTCATATGGATAAGTCTTCCCTTGAGCCACCATGACAAGCCTACAGCACAATGGAAAACTGGGCCACGCTAACACATCATTATGCTCCCCCAAACAGACACAGATTATGAGAAAGGTTGGCTTTTGTTTGTTTATTGGCAACATTACTGTCAAATTATTGTTCTTACTGGCAGGCATCACAAGAGGCTATTCACACCACAGGCACACAGACACACACACACACACACACACACACACACACACACACACACACAGACACACACACACACACACACACACACACACACACATATACACATATGCCAGTAATATGGTTTTATTTTCCAAATTGGACTTATTGAACCTGCTCATTGTTTCTGAATCAGACAAATATTATGATAAGTGACATTCCCAGTCTGTAAATTATTATTCTAGTTCTCAAGAATAGCGCAGAATTTTCAGAAATATTTGCTTTCTTGCAAAGTTAATATGTTAGTCATTTCTGCGGAGTAAACATATCTCACCAGCATTAAGATTGGAAATAAGAGGAAGAATCACCAAGAAAACAAAATTATTAAAACCACATGTTTAAAGTGGATAGAACCCAAAAAGCATCCAGTTTCTGCCAATGGACTGAAGATAATGATGATGACACCACTGGGTAGGAATATTCCTTTTTTACATGTTTGTGGGCATGAAAATAATAAGATAAAAAATGTCAATGAAGTGCTTTTATAGGTTCTAGTTTATTTATTTATTTATTTTATTTTTTTGGAAAGAGTGAGACTCATTGTTACACTTTGACTCATTGTTCCACTCCAGTCTTTATTACTAAGATGAGCTGATCAGCTGCTGGTTGCAGTTTCATACAAGAAAGAAAACAGAAGACATTCTGGCAGCTGACATCATAAAGTATACCTACAAAAACAAAAACAACAAAAGAGTTCAGATACAACAGGTGGATGTTCCTGTCTCAAAGTTTTTATTTGGGTTTGAACTTAAATTTTCTGTGTGGCAACCTTTGGTGAAACTAAACCATCCCAAACCTCCCATCATATGATACACAAATAAACACACAAAGATGACTGTTACAATACACTCTGCCTCAGAGGGGCATTTTTTCATCAGTACATGAATGTGCGTGCGTGCGTGCGTGTTGCGTGTGTGTGTATGTGTGTGTGAGTTTCATCAATGCGGATGGCCTTCATCACATCCCCTATCATCAATGTCATATTGAGAGCAATGGAGACAGAGACAATAATGCCTGATTTAGACTGGAAGTAAAAATCAAAGTCAATCACAAAGCTCCCTCTCCACTTATTGACTCTTTTTTGTAAACATCAAGATAAGGAGATTGATTATTGAGAGAAGTTAAAGCAGAGTCGACTGCTTCTGTTCGCATGTCCTCGTCATTTCTTGCTGTTTAGCCTTAAGTTTTCATTTGCCTCAGCTAAGCTTTAGTGATATAATATCACCTGTAGGAGCACAGAAAACTGATTTGGTGCGTTTCCTTTGTGTCAGCCATGGCCTTCTTATCCACTGTCCAGTCTTCACTGTAGGAAACATAAAGGTAGCACTGTGCCTGGTTTCATCGTCTACAATCTGACGCCGTAGACGTGAAGATGAGAGCTAGCGATTGAACAAAGCGCTCGGCAGAAGAATGGCGGCGAACGTCTGAGTGCTTTGAGGATCTCAGCTCCACCTGGCAAAATGCAAATGTCAAGTGACACTCGACAAGTCTGTGATTAAGATTTAATAGAGAAAAATGTGCAGCGAGGATATTAGCGTAACTAAGACACGTCAGTCGGCTCTCCTCGGGGGTGCACCGCTTCATCCTCACTCTTTGTTGCATCAGGGAGCCCTATGACCATAATGTGAGACATAGCTAAAATATAATGGCATAGCAACTCATATAAGAGGTCCCTGTCGGGTCCAGTGGGGGTTGTGTTTTCAGGTTTAAATTTTTGTCCATGAACATTGTAAAATTGTAGCACATTTTAGCCTGATAAATAGTCTATGACATTTCAGAATATACCCCACCCAGATACAATTCCAAACTCGCAATTGTCACCAACAACTTCCAGGTCAAACGACACGGCGACAGAACATGCAGAGGAATCCCATGAGAACACCTCTTAGCCAGGCACCGCCATCACCATCCAATCTCTCCCCCCGCAAATCCGCTCTGAAATTTAAAAAATTTAATTTGTCAACATGTTTCTATCATATGCTCCATCAATGTCCGAGTCGGTGGCAAGGGCCAGAGGCCCAGGGGGAAAGGGGGCGACGGAAGGGGGGGGGGGGTTGACGTGCTGCACGGCCAAGGCAGCTGCTCTCAGATGGGAAGACGGCGCAGTGATTAGGCCCTCACGTTGGCTGGAATTGTCCTGGACAGCCTAGAAATCAGATTATTAACTCTGATACCAGACACTCTGTCTCCTGGCTGAGATTAGCATGAAAATTTTGATATGGATCGATAAGCAATCTTTTCCCTTCTTCACAATCTCCCAAGCCTTCATTAATCTGTGTGTATGTTTATGTCAAGGAATTAAGACATCCCGGTTACCCCGTCATCCCTTTTCATCCCCCCCCCCCACCACCATCATCCATCCCATCCTCAGCTCTGCTTGTTCAGGATTGGATGGGAGTATCTCATGGAGATTTATTAAATCAACTGACTCTGCTTACTTCAAATAAAATTACCTCCTGTTCCTACATTCGATCTCTCAGGTCTCTGCATAAGCATGGAGATCAGTCCTCTGCTCCAGGGTTAGAGGGGGCTATACCTGACAAATTATTAGACAGGAAGGATGTCCAGTTAACACTCTGCTTCCTAAAAACAGTTTAAGTGGCCGCTAAGAAATCTGTGCATGTTGTGTTTCATATCAAGGTATGGGGTTACATTAAATACATGTCTAAATGTTATATAATCCTCATGAAAAATATTATCAATCAAAAATCAATCAAAAGCCAAACCAGTCAAACAGCAGGAACGTGTTGATGGTGTTTCATCAATTTCTCCATAACATTTCTTTAATATTGCTCTCTTATGGAACAGAAGAATTCATTAAATATGTCAAGAACTGCTCATCCAGCATATCTTAACCAGAAACAAACTTTTATTGATTCATTTTTCATTATCAACTGATAGTATTTAGTGATTCACATTGATCAGGCTTTGACATTTGAAACCAGCAGTTCGCTGTTTGTGTCATGAAACAGAATTCAACAGTAAACTTAATTACTAAACTTATATCAAGCAAGTAACTAATGAATTTAACAACTTGCATTTACCTTTCATACAACACGTTACACCACAGTCAGAGGGCTTACAGGATTATTCTGCTGAATCTCCATTTCCTAACGTCACACATAAAGAAATAAATATATATCAGTAATAAATCAACAATGCCTCTAATGACAAGAATATGTGAATGTGTTGATGGATTATCTGAAACTCAAGGCAGGGGAGGAAAGCGCCTGAGCATAGCTGGTGGAAAGGATCAGTGTTCGTATAATTATGACCCATACGCACAGCATAATTAATCTCGCCTGCATCATTAGGAAACACGAGTCCGGCCATGTCATTAAAGTGCTTTTAGTCGTCCTACTGTCCTCCCTTTGCCCCGATGCACTCTTTGTTTTACCAGCTCTCTGCTGGTCATTTACAGAAAGAGCACTCATCTGCACGGCGGCATGACTCCTCACATATTGTCTTTATGTCCAATCATGGTTAATAATGAAGAACTTTAGAAGGAAGGAAATGAATAAATTCAAGTCTTCAAGGGGAAACGTGGAGTCAAGTTTGACAATGATGAAGGATCGCTTTCAAGAAATAATTTATAATTTGAGAAACTGAAATAGGCAACAATCCATGAACAGAAGAGAAAATACAGAAAAAAGAATGACTATGTTACTATATAAGAGAAAGGTTAAAATATGGGGTTAAATGCAACATAGTTTTAGCAACTATTAGTGGGGTCATATTATTTACTAAACTGCTAATAATATTCTCCTATGTCCATTAACAAAGTGAGGTGTGTGTATAGGTAAGTGGATCCAATTGGCTAAGAGCCTGTGGTTTCAGCAGAGTGCTTTTCAGTCAACACACACAAAAGTATTGGACTAGAGGTCAGGTTCAAATTAATTAAAGGGCTATAAGTGAAAGAGCTACTAATGAGTGCAATCTCACTGACCCAATATTTAATATTTCATCATTAAACAGTAAAATGACCCGATATGATCCTAATACTATCCCAATTATGCAACATTGATCAAAGTGACCTTTTCATACCCGGGAGTGGGAAAAAAAATCAATCTACCACCCCTCCTCTTTCTTTCACTCTGTCTCACTATTTCCTGCATACTTAAGTTCCACCAGCCCCAGAGCGTACGCCTGTGTGTGCGTCTATACAACAAGAGGAATGTTGTTTGTGACATTATCTCCATGCTCAATGTGTCTAACTCTTTTACGGCCAAGCATCTGGTATTTCTTCCGTGGCCCACCTCTCCCCGTCTGACACAAGCTGCCCGATCATGTTAAAATCCAGAAGCAGGGACAGACTACGCAGACGGAGGTCAGTCTTCTCTCGCCATCAGTCGAGGCACGAGGCTGGGAGCCATCATAACGACTAATTCCTCTCCGCCCGGCCCACAGAGCAGGAAAAGAAGCGAGATGGGAAAAGTGAAATCGGTACAATGCCTAAACACATTTGGCTGCAGGATCTGTCTTGATTTGGTGTACTGCTTGACACTCTCCATTTTCTGTTTGACTGGTAACTGCTGATGTGCTTCTCTCCTGTCAACTCACCATGAAACAAGTCCAATGCATTTCTAAAGATTGCCAAGTTTGGCTGCTGTTTAACTCAGGAACAATGGAGCAGATCCACATGATTAGTGTTTCAATGACTACAAAGACAATCTCCAATGGAAAAATGTGTCTATGTACAGTCTGAAAAAGAGGCAATGAGAGGCTTAGGGTACTTTACAAGGTTTAATTTACTTTTCAATGTGATCAGGACTTTTTTCACAGACGGATCATATGAATAGTCGTGAGCCTGGCCAACAAATCTTTCTTTTTTGCACATACGTACATACAAATTGGTTTACTCTGCAAATGGTTTGCTCCATCACTACGCATTTCCATCAACAGCTTCCCAAACAACTTAATAAAAAAATGCATCATGTAGATTTTTCAGGTTTTAAACCTACTAAATTAAAACTTCCTCTTCACCTCCTGCTTGTGAACTCACATTTGACTATATTTGACATTTGACTATAATCCTGCTGCCCCCCTCTGTGGTCATGTCGTTCCTTTGGACTTCCCCTGATGAGGCAATGAATGGCATCAGGCTGATTTATCCTATATGTCCATAAAACAATGATCTATACAATAATATTTCAACTCCTGAGAGAATTGTAAAAAAAAAAAAAGTTATCAGTGTGAATTGATTAATCCCATGGGAGATAATAAATCTTCTGGCCTGATTTCATGCATGTATACTTTGTCACTATAACTATTTGATTAATCAAACTGACTCCTGGCACCTAAAATTCAGAGGTGGAATCAGCTGGTCTCATATCTAGAAAAAATAGTTATATTCTGTATTTTGGGGAGGTACAATATCAACTATTTCAAGCTGACATCCAGATGATAAAACGACTACTGCTTCTCCTGCAGCTAATTTAAAGCCTGCAAGACTTCTAGATACTTCATCAAAAGAAAAGACTTCAGTAGAAGGCTTGCATAGAATCCTGGTAGCTCCGCGTGGATCCCACTACCAACAGGCTAACATGACAATTACAGTGTCAAGATCTTTTCAGATCTTCACATATATTATCATCACCCATCAGTAGAAGGAAGAAACCCACAATTCATTGAACTGAGGAGAACCACAAAACTATTATAACATAAAACAAAGGTTTACAAAACCTCAACATGAAAACAAAAATAGCAAACAATCATCCTGATCAGTGTTGAATCAATCACTCATATCCCAATGTGAAGTAGGTCATAAATAATCTCCCTCAGTCACCCCCCCCCCCATCCCGCTGATGAATCAGACTTATGAATCATTGCCTGTTAAAACTGTATGGGGTTTAGCAGAAAGGTAAAAGATTGCTTTTATTCTTTACGACTTGCCTGAGGAACAGCAGCTTATAATCCACTAAGCACATCTTAATCAATGTTCCCCGCTGCCCTAGCGTAGCCTGTAAGGACCAAACAGAATGTGATGGATATAATCTGTGTAAAACTTCCCTCCCTGGAGGAGATTAATTATGATCTTTAGAAGTCATAAACACACCCTATTAGTTATTGATGGCCACCCCATTGAAATGAAATTGAAATAAAAATCTGTCTGATTTACCGTGGCAGCATGATGAGCTGTCTTGCTCTCAGCTGCTTTATAGAGACCGAGGGGACGAAGTCAGCAGTTGCATAAAATGTTTCACTAGCTGGATGGAATAGGATCATACGCTCACTTCAAAATTAGTTCGTTTTCATTGGCACAAATCGCGAGGTTTCAAGGTGAAAGAAGTATGTGTACGTTTATGTGTGTGCGAGAGGGGGAGGGGCTCCCGGTTCACCATGACAGCTCTACTGGAATCGAGTTTGGCACCCTTATATGAGTGAAAATAATGGAATCCTATATGTCTTTGAGCATGTCAGCGTTTCGCAGCAGGCCCAAATGGAAAGTGACGACAGAGGAGGAAGACGGCGATGCTGAGATGGGAATCGGGCGACCGCGAGGCCGTCCTTGTGGCTGACCTGTCATCAAACATCCAGCAGCTAAAGACCAGCATCCTCTCATTTCTGTCCCGTTTATCTATTCATGATCACCAGCTGATGGGGGGCAATGCAGTTTGAGTCTCTATAAATATCTAGATTCTACACTTTGGTGTAATAAGTACAGTTAAAGGTTCAGATAGTTGAGTTCCGAAGTACTTTATTTATCCTTGTTTATTTATCCTTACACAAATTCAAGAGGAACATATTAAACTCATATTTATTTTGAATGTTTATCATGACTTTATAACCAACCTGTAATTTAATAAGATATTTGAAACACTGTGCAGTTATTAGACTTATTACCATGTCTGTTATTTGTTGAGATTTAAGATTCACTGATGGACAGCTGAGGTGAAATCAGTGTTATAAGCAGAGTTCATTGTATATACCATTAAAAGTTTTTATAGGATTCAACGGGTAGAAAGTAGTTCCAAAGTTACCGTTTGTTTGTGTTCAATAAGTGAACTAGTTCTTTACACAAAACAGTAGTGAAAAAAAATATTTGTGTCTTCCAGGGAGACAAATGATTCTGAAAATATGAAACTAAATGATTCCAGCACAAAGAGCCACGTTTCTATTGGTTTCACTGTGATCTGTCTTCTGAGTCATTCACTCAATTTTCTGAGTTTGAACTGTATTTTTTTCAGATTGATGGCTGTTTGACTACAGAGAACCATTTACACACTTTTTTTTTATCTTTGCTATGCAACTGAGCATGTAATAAGCTGGCTTACATCCGCACTGTGACATCTCCATTTCAACTCTATTTACAAAAACCTCCAAAAAAAATAATTAGAAACCTCCGTCTTGAGATAAGAGGCGGTGGTGTACGGCTGATTTAAAGTGTTGCAGGAGTTTCTAGAACTTTGTGGTTGAGGGTAACATGCTTGGCTAAATACGAGGATCAGGATAACCTGGAACCACTTACACAGAGGATGTCCTTTTTCTTTCTTATCACCAGTTTCCTTCTACTGTACTGTAACACGTTAACAAACAACAACACCTCCCTCCCCTTCAACACAAGCCTCCCCCCCCCCACTAAAACAGGGATCCCCAAACCTGCTTTTAACATGACTAAACCATTATCCCCTCCCCAGCACCCACCCATCCTAATCAAAGATGCAGAGATGAAAAGGCTGTATGAATAAAACTTCCCCTTCAGGATGATGGGAACTAAATGATTGCTCGAATGTGCCCAATTTGAGGCAGATCTGCTGGCAAGACTGGGCATCTGGACCGGGCGGGGCCAGCAGGAAACTCATGCATCTGGAAGCTGTTTACCCGGCAGAAATTAAGAGACGCACCATGCACAGATATACCACCCGCAGTCACTCACTCGGAGTGTAAGTGAGTGTGTGTGTCTGCGTGAGTAACACATTATTTTGTTTTCCATTCTTCCCATTTTCCTATCCAGTTTGTCATCTGTCTTCCCAACCTTGTTCACTGTTTGAGTTTGTTTTTTGCTACATCTCCAGTTTGAAGGAGGGGGGCTGTGTTTGTGTGTGACCATAAGTTATGTAGTGAAAACACAGATGCTTCATAAAAATCCATTTGTGCACGACAAGCCATTACACATCCACAACAACGAAGGACACCCAAAAACACTTTACAGAAGATGTAGAATCTACGTCTGTAGAGCACAGCAGTGTTTTTCCCCCCCCCCCCCGTCTCCAAGAGTACGTTTTAACTGGAAGGAGGCTTTTCTCTGGTTGCTGTGGTGATTGAGGAATGTCACATTAGTCTGTGATTATCTCTATGAGGTCTGCATTCGGTTTCGTCCAACTTGAGTAATTGCATTTTTCGTCTTCCTTTTTCTTTTTTTTTCTCCCCCCCCCTTTTTTAATCAAACTCACAAACAATAAGCAGGCAGGCGCTGACAGAAAGTCAATGTAGCTCGGACAGCCGTGTGGTCTGAGACGAAGGCCCGACAACCGATGCCTTTTATGCTCAGGATGACGAGGCCGAGCGGGCCCCATCACATGGCCGCCAGGTTAAACAAAAACACCTCTGAGCGATCAACCCCAGAGAGCCGGCGCAGAATCCGGTGCAGCGGCGCAGAGACAGCCACCACTGTGCAATTCAAGTGTTCAGACAAAAGACTGATGCTATCTAATAAAGAAGGGCTGCATCCATCTAGAGCACACAAACATCACGACAACACAGAAAATCAGAAGGGGGAAGAGAATGGGTGCGTAAGGCAAAGGCAGGCCTGACAGTTGTTGATTTTGTTGCACCATAAATAGTAGCTGTTGTCTCTCAATGAGAAATTAACTGAATAAACAAAGACTGGTGGTGGGGGGGACAGGGGAGGCAGCCACTGGTTTAGAGAAGATGAGCGACTATCAGAGTCACCTTAAATTCATCCTCCCACGGGAATTATAAGATGTACTCCAGACAAAAGAATGATCTCAGACAGACAGATGAACTGAGGACCTGAAGTGTTTGCTTGAACTCTTTAAATTCCTTAATTTAAATGTTGTTAATTTAACCCAAACCATTATCTTTTGCTAATTAAACCGTTTTGGAACGTAAATCTTAATAAACAACAATGTCAACCAACTGACAGTAAAACAAAAGTGTTGTATTCCTGTTGATGGCAGTTTCTAACAAAGTTCAAGTTGGTCAAAAAGCCCTGAACTTTAAAGAAATAGGTAAATAACAATAAATAATAACATGGATTCATGGGGCTGTCTGTTTTATAGTTTGATTACTTGTTAGTTCTTTAATACCTGCAAAAAAATTTTTACATATGTATATTTGATGACCTTTGGTTATATTGTTTTGGGAATAATTACTAATTTATTCTTTATGTCATTCAGGAACGATGATCTTGATATTTCCTCTATGGCAAAGTTGACTTTTGTAGTTTCTTCGGAAATATGTCAACACATATTAGTTAAATTTCCATAAAATGTAGTGTAGAACTTTTTCTTTCACTTTATGATGTGATTGGATGGATGATGACTTCTAATCTTGTATCATTATCAGTTTACAATAATGGTAAATATTCCAAAATACTAAATATATCTAATTAGCTTATAAAACAAAACTTATTAGCATATTTGTATGTGTTTTTCACATACAAACACTCTATATAAAAAAAAACAACAAAAGACAACCCCATGTGTTTTCTGTCCTCACAGCCTTATAATGAGGATCATTGAAGATTCGTGTCCCTTAAACTCAATAATTATATATATATATATATATATTATAATTATATATATATATATATTAGGTTTAGACACAATTAGTAATCATCATTGGATAAAGTCAGGAAACAATCGCTATGGAAGTTAAAAGGAACCAACACTGTCTGTCAGTAGAAATGAGCTCATGAAATGAGTCATTCAAACAATGACTGACTTCCTTCACTGCTGTCTGTGAACTAAACTCGTAATTTCAGGGTCACATGATTGATAACAAACATTATTTTCGAGCATTTGATCAACTTTTGATCAACAATTTGTGCTAAACAGCTAAACTTATCCTGTTAAACATATTAAACATCAGTATTAGCAGGTTAGAATCAACCTTTGGCATTGAATTTAAAGCGCCACTGGTTAAACCACAAACAGCAGCTCGTCTACGGCTCGGATTGTCTTGTTTTCATTATAATTTCTTGTGATATCTTACAGAGGTTCACTAGATGCAACAAACCACAATGTGTCAGGAGGAAAGCACGTGTGATAACAATATTGTCACAGTGGGGTTTCTTCTGGCACCATGCTGATATGATTTATGTGTGACACATGCAGATCGCTGACACTTGCATGGTGATGAGGCTTTGGAGAGGTGCAGACAGGACTGGAAGAGGATAAGACATGACTGCTGTTAAAATTGAATACTTGGTGAGAGTGCACTTTCACAGCACCACACGAGGTTCATGTCAGGCCCGCGTGCGATCACAGCTAACATATGCATGACAGCAGCCGCACTGAGATGTTTGCTAATTTCCCCCATTTTAAAAATTCCATTTTATTTGTACTCATTGATTTTGTGTGAGGATGGGAATGGCCAGCCATCAGAGCTGCAGGAATAAAATGCTGGCATTGACCTGTGCATAGATAATTCGCCATGAAAGACAATCAATAAATAACAAACACTCGCTAATCAGCCTAGGAGCTGACAGAATGACATTCCATTATCCCCATCTGGCCCAGTGCAGTCAGAACAACCAAACCTCAGAGGGCCAGGTTCCCTCAACACACGCTTTCTACCAAAGCCTGTCCAGCGCCTGATGTCACGTCACACCACACACACACACACACACACACACACACACACACACACACACACACACACACACACACACACACACACACACACACACACACACACACACACACACACACACACACACACACACACACACACACACACACACGGGAACAGACAAACAATTACTGACACAATATGTCACTGATGGTACCCGTACCAAAACAATCACAAAAGGCGAGCCCACTCTGATATTCAGGTCGTTATAGGGGCCATTCATGTGAAAATTCACAAGTCCTCCACAATAAAATGATTTATTTGATGATTACACTTTATGTTGTACAAAAGAAAATTACATATAACTCTCAAGCTGAAGAAACCCTATTAAAATGATTTTTAAATCAATTATCACCTGTTTTATTGTACCATGACTTGAAAATGTCCCTGAAAGTGTATTTACAGTAGGTAAACTTGTTATTGTGGCATGTTAAAATGTATATAAAATAAAATACTTTAAAGTGGAAACGGATACAAGTTGAGTTTTTAATATCTTTAATGTAGTATATAAAAATGTGTGTTTGGGTGATATTAAATTAACACCAGAATGGACAAAACGCTCCTAAAATATTAAGACCTTTTACTTTTTCCCTGTTTTTGAATGTCTTGTGTATAAACTACAACGCTGAAGTGATGTTGTACATTTCTGTGTGTGTTCTTCCCAATGAGGAGCCACTAATCTCCTGATTTAAGGGAGAAAGGTAAGAATAAAGCTCTCTTCATCTACATCTGCTTCTGCAGCACAGTCTGGCTGAGAGGTAACAATAACAGAGGTATGAGTACAAATATAGTCTGTGTGTGTGTGTATATGTGTGTGTATGCAAGCATTTGACAAGGTAACAGTGCACCCTACGGTGTTAATCTCATTGAAAACATGAAAAGCGGTATGACAACAAACATTCTGGGTTTTGTTAAACAAAGCCTCTTAACGTGCATCTGAATACGTCCACGGCAACATTATGCTTGAATAAAGGACGGCTAGGAATATTGGTACATTGTGCGACAACATTCACGATCCTGCAGATTATGTGTAATCCTATTTTGTGTGTCTGTGAATATGTTTGTGTGTGTGCATTCTCAGCGGAGGTTCCTGTTTCAAAGAGCCACCTCATCGCTCATTCCCCTCAACACGAGCAGCTAGTTTTCATAAAGTGCCAATACGTGGCACTGAAAATGCGTGCGGTATCATGTTGCCTGTGCACACGCCAAACCATTAAGTAGGTTTCCCTTTTTTAAAGATAGGACGGAAATGGCGAGATGTGAGTCATGTCTCCATGTCTCGTGCTCCATTTTAGAAATTAAACATTCTTAATTAATGTAATGGAGCTAATGTAGCGATACTTCCTATGTCTTCTGCCTGGAATCGTTCTGTAACACGAGAGGCGCCTTGCAAAGCTGAGAGGAGCCGTGGGGTGAAGTGCTACGAGCCGCCGCAGGCCTTTGGACTTGTTCCTCGATGACATCATAGCCCCCGTCTGAGTGGACTGTCTCGGCGGCTGATGGAGCGCGGAAACAGACAATTTGCTCTCACTAGCCAGCTGCTGCTGCAATGCTAATTACTTAAACAGTTAATGCAGTTCACAAATAAACAGAAAAGCCACGAGACAAAAAGCCTTTCTGTCCAAGAAATACACACAGGCGTAGTATCCAGTGACAACCCCAAAGTTTTACCATGAATAGTTTTAAGGAGTTAAAGTTTAATTTATTCAAATGTGACCATCGCTCACTCTTTCTCTACTGCAAAACGTCACACATTTTCTCTGAGCACTCAGGGCCAAAATGAGTTTCAGTCATGGATCATGGCAAGTAATGAAATAATCCCAAAATGACACGGTGAAATTGCTGGATGAGAGAAGGTGCCGCTTGTCGGGCAGCTGATTCAATCCCCCAACCCCCACCCCCCCATCTATCTCTGATCTGCTGAAGTCACACACTATCAAGGAGGAGCGCCGTTGCTGTATATATTTGTTTGAGACGTGGCGGCCCGGTGACAGGGGGGGGGGGTGGTGGTGGTGAAATCAGCCGTGTGGGAGTTATCGGATGTTCCAGTTTGTGCTCCTCGTAACATCGACATGAGACACCTCCTTCCTCTCCCCCACCTCTCGTTTCTCGCCGGTTAAAGGTGTGGAGTTTGAAGGAGCGAACGAGAAGGCATCGGCCACTCGCCGACTTAACCTCTGTCATCGGAATGCTCCGGTGTCAGCGCGCGAATCAAATCAAGACGAATGGGGTCTATCCCGGCCGCTGGAGGCCCGCCTCATTGGGCCCAATTTCATCAGAGCCAGTAACCGCTCATATAGAAAGATTAATAGAGCGTCCGACCATGCTGCTGCACAAGTAGGAAACAGAGATGCATACAAATAGGTTGCCAGTTTGACGGGTGAAAGGGAGGTTATTATGTTTTGGTGCAAAAGGATGAAGAGGAGGGAAGCACCTCAGAGGGGATGGGGGGGGGAGGGGCTCCACTTTGATGCCTAATTGATAAGGTTCCACAGCGACATGTTCATTTGTGAGACTTTATTGTTTTAATTGAGTCACTGTCTGCTCTTTCCATCCCTCTTTTACCCCCCTGATCTAATCGTACAATACTTTACACAGATATTTGTGCGGCACCGGGGGACCACGACTCTTTACAAGCACCTGCACTGGCTTCCCGCCCCAGCTGCATTAAAAATAAAGACATATTTCCCAGTGAGGCATCAACATAACCGTTGCGAGCTGAGGTTGCATGTTTGAATTTAATTGCGTCCAAAGTTATCTCCGTAAATGTTGCACTAGTATATAAAATTCCATTTGTGCGTTAAACAAATCAAAGCATCAACAGAGGGAACGGCGCTTTGAAAGCAGCTCGCAGTCTCATTTTTGTAAAGGTTAAACCGCTGCTTTCCCTCCAGCTATTATCCCGCTACGACCGTGTCGACAAGCTTATGTTTATGCTGTTACAACATCCCTTTATGGTTTAGGATGTAATCTTGTTAATGGTGTAAGCTGTTTTGTGCACTATTGTTTCGTTTTGTGTTTTTTTTTTTTTTTGGATCTGTGTGTGCATTTGTGTGCCTGCGTTCATGCTCTCTCTCTTTATCATTTCTCTCTCTCACTGTCTGTCTTTTTTTTAGTTCTCTTTGGTCCAACAGTACAATGCAAGGTCTGTAAATACAATTGTGGCCTGGTTAAGAGGCTCCACATTCCCATTTGAAGGGTAAATTTCTTGTTTTCTTCCCCTCCTTAACGTGATTAGGAAGAAGTTGTTTGCTTATAACTTCTCTCTCGCACACACAACATGACCCTGGAGGCTCCACTTTCAATCTGAAACGCAGCAAAATGGACCAATGCACCAAAATGAGATATATGAAGACTGAAACATAAAGATGTGTTTCTTCGAGAAAAACAACGGAGAAATTTAATTTATCTGGGTTTTCCCAAGTGATGATTGATTTAACTGTAACAGAAAGTACATCTATAATCAACATGCAGGAAGTCAGGACTACATATCATGTTAAGATATGCAAGGATTGTTTTTGATTTTTCTTATTGTATAGGAAAATCGGAAGATCCAAGAGCTGCACTATATAGTGAGTCAGACGTTTGGAAACCCTGGTAAACAAAGGGATCGTTTTTACCTCCTGTCCAAAGATAAATAATAAATGGTAAATATTAAAAGAAATAACTGTGAATGAAAATGTGATGTTGCAGGGACCTTCTTGTCACATATATGTATTATTCCTATATGTTGTATGCAACTAAAATATATAATACAAATAAAAATATCTGATAATGTGAATATCAGACTGTAGATCTCGAAAGACCCTCGACTCTTTTCCTTTTTGTGATTGAATCTCTTTAAATAAGTGATTTTTTAAACATTATAGATGAACTTGAGGGTCTTCGTGACCAGTTGATGCTCTCTGGTGCCACCATATGGATGAATAGACTAAAGAGGTTAAGCCTAATGAGATCAGAGCAGATCTCCCTTTTCCTCTTCATGCCTGTTTGCAGCCATGCACGCTGCATTTGCAGAATACTACATACAGTATGTCAGTACGCCCACTGCATGACGCTAAGGTAGCTGCTTTACACCTGCTGCTAGCATCCTAACGGACACAAACTATGGTTTCATAACATCAACCCTTCCACAATGCCCCTGACCACACTGGCATCACTCTCGTCCCCAGGCTTGCATTAATGAATCCGATAAATAAAGTGTCACAGCAGCCCATCCATTATTTGCATTCATCTCAGAATAAAAGGTTCATCAATTGGGCTGTAAGTAGTAATGCAGCGTTCGGAATCAATTTGAACATCTTATGACAATTAACAAAGCTTTAGCGGCTGCTGTAAAACATGCTGACCCATCAGCTACTGTCCCCATTAAACCGGCTGGCACTAATGGCAGCTCTCTCCTGACCCGCTCCTTCCACATAACTGCACTGCTTGTATGCAAACGCTCAATCACACACATAGCAATAGAGGGTGTGGAGCGCAGACAAGGATCAATTCATATCAATTATACATGCTTAGCAAGGTATGTTAATTCACATGCTTTATTACACTTCTCCATATTCATGTGAGTCTGGAGGGAGTATGACTTCTGCAATATTCATGTCGTCTGTATTGCTTTTCTTAATCTATGGTGGAAAGATTATTTGAAAAGCTTTTTTGTTTAATTTGTAGAAAATCTCTCAAAGTACTGACAGCAATCAATAAATCAAAAATGTGCTGACAAAAAAAGAAAAACTCCAATAGTACAACTTCCTTTTAATTCATTGGAGTCTAATTCAAAATGAAAGTCATAGCCTGTTTGAGAAATCTCCTAATTTTAAAGGAAATACAAAGAAAAGGAATCCTGGATCAGCATCTTTATTCAGGTCTGTACTGAGATTTAACAGTGTTTGTTCTGACCCAAGCCACACCCATCCTCCCATCAGGGATTTAGGAAATATGTTCAGTAGTTTTTGTGTGAGACTTATTAACTTTCCTAATACTTGAACCAAACCCCATACGGTCCACCTGCCTCTTTACCAACTAACCTGCATGCACATTGCCTATGTTCCTTCTCTGAGCTAGGTAATCATATCGGTAGGCTAAACACTATAAGGTATTCACAAGTAAGTCAATTATTCCAATCGTCTGAGGTTTACAACTGTGAGGACTAACAATAACCAGGCCTGTTGTTGTCATAAATGTAATAATGGATGTTTTTGCTGCATTTGAATGAGTTGTTAGCGGTGTGACAACATGCTGCTCTGACAGCTCACAGAGAGGCCCGGTCAAAACACATAATAGTTAAGAATTTGATGAGGGCTGTGTCTGCTTTTCAGTAATATCTATCTTATATGCCATCAATTTTGCAATGAACCAATGAGCCAAATGAGGCGCATCATGGAGGTATTACAAACTTTTTACGACCATTCAGACCTCAAACTGCACACCTTTTTGTTGTTCATCAATCTTCTTTTAAAGCCTCGATAAGAGAAGAGAAATCACCACAGGTGTTAATTTCCACTATTTCAGTTGTCCCTCTTTTATTCCATCGTGTGCAGATTTTCTTCCTAAACCTCAGCTGTCTCTGACAATGACGCCCCCCACTTCCACCCCCCCCCCCATTCCTCCAGCGGGCCTCGGTAGCAGCCCTGGGGCTCTGATCCCATGTCAGAGGCAGCATGTTGGTACCGGAGTTCACCCCAGAGCATGTCTGCCTGCATAATTAGAGAAGTGAATCCAGCCATTCTCTTTGGTAAAACAATCATAGCCCTCCTCCTCCTCCTCCTCCTCTTCCTCCTCCTCCTCCCCCATGCCTCTCTCTCCAACCTGCCTGCCTGCTATACACAGCTTAACGCGAGCGTGTCATGACTATAACAAAGGTAAGCGGAAGATGGTAATTAAAAATTAAAGTGGACAAGGGGTGGCTGGATACACCTCTTTTAACAGCAGGCGATCAGGGGGAGAAAAAGAAAGAGGCATTCAGGTGGCCAACAAAATCCCCTCCTAGGTGTTCCTGATGCCTCTAACTGATCAAAGAGGAGCTATGGACAGCAGCTGTCAGACATTTACGTGTGATATTTAAAGTATTTTCTGCACTATAAGGCGCACCTAAAAGCCTTTAATTTTCTCAAAAAACCGACAGTGTGCCTTATAATCCAATGGGCCTTATTTGTGGAAAAAAAGTTTTGAAATACACCATTCATTGAAGGTGCACCTCATAATCAGATGCACCTTATAATCCAGTGTGCCTTTTATATGAAAAAGGTTTAAAATATGCCATTCATTGAAGGTGCGCCTTATAGTCCAGAAAATACTGTACATGTGCAATCCTTATTATATCATATATTATTTAGTATTATAAATATTTTCATAAGATTGAAAAGAAATTTTAGGTACAAATGCCAAAAATATTTAGTACTGTATATAACTTCAGTAGGTCAAGAAAAAAATGAACTGATAGCTTTAAAATTGATGTCATTTTCTTTATTCTTATCACTTTTCAGCCAAACAGAATGAAAAATAGGTGTTCACCATAAAAGATTACACACACACCCTCAATTGACATCAGCAACTTTAATAAGGTCTTTTTGTCGACAAACTTCCTTTACCACACAGGACGTTTGCGTGCAATACCCATAAAACAGTGGTTTGTCTAAATTACACATACCTGTGAAAGTCACAATGTTAGGAGACGTTTTAAACACAAACAGTCACGCTGTGTTGTTGATAAAATGTTCTCTTAATCCACCACACATCTTAATGACACAACATAATCTCTACATTAGCAAATCTAATTATCAAATTCTCCCAGAATGCATGCTGCTTGCACATAGGTAACACATGTAAAGAAAAAACTCCAGCCACAAACACAGTTTTGTCTGTTTTTTTTTTTTTTTTCATGTGTTTCTTCTTTGGTCTCTCAGTGAGTGGGGAGCAGGCAAAGCTGTAACCTGGAAGTCTGTGCCAGCACAGTGGAGTCTATTAAAGTGATCCCTGCAAGTAGTCCTAAATCATTCAAATGATGTAAACACTTTGTTGTTATTTGCTCCCACCGTTTGGCCACCAGTGCAGTGTTTTAAGGAATTACCTGAACCATTTACATAGCAGCGGGTTGCAGTAGGACTATTGGATTTTTACGTGTCCTAAATATAATTTAGGCCTCTAACGCATGAAAAAGCTGCATAGTGTTTTAGGAGTGATAACAACCTTTTGCATTTACATATACATTTACTTTGTCTCTTGTCACAATGTCTTAACCTCTCCATCCCTGTTCCTGGCGTAAATAAACCTGTCTCGGTCGCCTTTCCTGCCACACACGCAAACACACACACACACACACACACACACACACACACACACACACACACACACACGCCCAAACACACATGCTCCTTTCTCATTCACTTCTTCTTCCTCTTCTTCTCATCCTCCTGCTAAATTGCAACCCTATATTTCTCGACCTCTGATGCAATTATGCCACCTCGATTGCCTTGACGTGGAAGCAGGAGGAAAAAAAAAAAAAAAACAACCTCACACAAAGCCTGCCTTTTGTGTATCAAGAAAATAAAGGCTTGAAATTGCCTCAGACCACTGCTCTGTCTATCGCCTCTCTCCCTCTCATGAACACAAACACTCTCGTGCCCGGTCTCGGTCACAGACACAAACACATTCAGCAGACAACCGGGCTTCCCAGAGATGGGACGGGATAAAGGTGGACAGTTTCTATTATCAATAACAAGATAAAATACAGAGGTCTTTTATCTCTTAAAATGTAAATTTATACAAGGCTCCATACCTCCATGCTGTAAATATCTAACATCTCTTAAGACCACAGTACTAGACTCAATTGATTTTTCTCCCCTCCTCCTGGTTGCAACCATCTGCAAAATCTCTAAGTCTGGCATAATATCAATGATGAAATTAAAAATCCTCCATTTGTCTAAACCATGAGGGAGATCACCCCAGTTCAAGTCGTTTACTCTTTAAATTATATGATTGATTTCCTTTAAGTGTATTTGTTTATTTCAATGGTCATATCTGCTCTATCTAAATCATTTCTCCAGTTTATTCTATTCTATCGATTTCTTGGGGACACTGGCCTTTCCCTCTTTCTTTTTGTAACCTTGCTTTAACCATATCAGTTTCCTTCAGAGCTCATTTGCATGAAATAAGCTGGGAAAATGCATTGATTTCCTCTTTTACACTTTGGTGCCCAGTGTGGGGTTATTTGTAATGAATGCACCCAGTATTTCATGCTACTAAGTCTCAAGCATAATCAGCATACAGTCTCACAGGAAGTGCATTTGCATTTACTCATATTTCTGCAAACCTGCAGCCTTAGCAACTCGATAATACAGAGAGTTAATATGTCTGTTAAAGTAATTACTTCATGTAATTTCCTTTGATGCAGTGGTGCAGAGATCAGGCCATATGTGTGGGGCAGAATGTGATAAAGACTACAAGTATAACAGCATGATATTCTTGTTTAACATACTGTAAATGTTTTCTTTGATTGGTGACATGACATCCACATTTATGTGTTATTATCTGACCTGTTCTTATTTCAGTCTATATTTTTTCCATTTTATTTTCAGTCCAAATGTAATTCAAATTTTGTTTGTTCATGTTATGTCATTGTCATTGAATGTAATGGAATTTTACCTTCTTTTTTTAAATATCATAATAGATAAAACCTTAATGTTAATACACTGCTGTTGAAATAGCAATTAATATAACATTTCTTTATGACCTTGCTACCCGATCTGAAGCAGGCCCGTTTCTAGTGAAGATAAGAATTGTTGAAAAAAGAAAAGCTAGCTCACACAGAAGAATGTTATTTCATAAAAGGCCTGATAGGTCTTGTTTGTTGCAGCAGGACTATGTATTTGTGAGTGGCATGAAGTGCATGCTTATGCGTAGAATCAATCTATTTCTGCAACTGGTTATTCTATAGATTTATAATAAGAATATCATCACATCTTGTCTTTAATTTTTACCGTGTTTTACTATTGTTTCTCGCAACATTTTACAGGATTTTTAGGTGTTCTCCTGACAAATTCTATACAACTAAGAAATTCCTTGACCAAAGTGGCTGTTATACCCTCAACTTCACCGGCACATGTTCACCTCAGCCTTTTAGTCTAAGCTGTATCAGGCAACTCCTCCGCCCCCACAGAAAAATCCTCACATACTAAAGATCCTTTCCAAAGCGTTCAATACCAACAGCTTGAATTTATGCAATAAGACAAAAAGCGACACAATATCATGTGAGATTCTCCCATATAACCAGTGACCCAAGAACTGGGCCGATCAAACCCGCCCTGTTTATGTCCCTTTGATTTTTTTTTTTTTTTGTTGTTGTTGATCCTGTTGCAGCTTTTAGATAATGCTAATAGATCACAGGCCAACGGGACGGAGCAGGATAATGGAGCTTTCATTGCAGCCTGATTAACTTGGCTGTAGGGTTCCACCTCACCCCTTTCGGCATGATGGCCCTAATTAATAATGATTGCTCCCCAAAATGTGCAAATGGAACGATAAACGAAGGACCAACTAATTAACTGCAACCATTTCTACTAATCATTAGTTAACATCCCGTTTTGTCATCATTACACTGATGCGTGTGCAAGGGCAGATAAAACAGGTCAGCCCTTTTTTCTGCCCTCCATAAACTCTGACAGCCATATTTTTTCCCCCTATAAAAAACACTGGCTAGTAATTAAAGTGAAGTTTGGAAAGTTCTAAATATTACACTAAAGGCCAGGTGTCACCTCTTTTATTTTTATTTATTTTTATTTTATTTATTTTATATTTTTTGAAAGACATTTTAAAATCATTGCTTTCGGTCGGGTGAGATTTTGTCTTGCTCCTGTCCGCAGCAGAAAGGAGAAGAAATGAAGCAAAGAAATACGCCAAATCCACTTTGAGAAAGCCTGTCAGTGCTCAGCATCTTCTCTATTGCAGACGGTTACAAGCCATTTATTTCTGTGACTTTTTTCTAGTGAGGAAATCAGCATTGCTGAAATGCTGCTGTTTTTCTTTATGGCCATGTGACACAGCCCTTTCAGAGGATGCTGAGATGCACTGTTCATACTAGTGGTCTTTGAATTTATGTGCTCTTTCCAGATGCTGAGGAATCGACAGGCCTCAATGATGAAGAGGCACCGTCAGCCGGGCTGCCAATCAAAAAGTTAATAGTCTGTCCATCGAGGAAGGGAAATAACCTCCTGGGCTTTGGCTTTGCACATCTCTTGTGCTAATAGCAGCTCAAATGCAACTGCTTTTGACTTTGTCTGTAGTCATACAGAACACCAACATTTTGTGATAGCCCACTCCTCATGTTTCTGTCAGGTGTCATTCTCTCATTCAAAGCCCTTTTTTCTCGTCAAAGTACTCCTGCAGCCATTTTTAACATTTTAAACACCGACAATAGAGTGCAATCATGTGTTTTTCTTTCCGTCAGCCGTGTTGCTTTGCACTATTTGTCAGTACACACCACTCTGCACACATTCATATGTGCATTTCTCAGCTGAAAGCTCAAGGCAATGCTAAATTGAAAGGTAATCCTGTTATGACCTCGCTGAGGCTATATGTGCAACTAGGTGATTAAAATTACCTCCAAATATTCCAAAGGAGCCATTATTTATTGGTGCATGAAAGACACAAAGTAGAGTGCTCCTCTCTTATAGCTAATAATCAAAAATGCTTTAGAGAACACTATGTATGGTAATGAAAAAACTGTCGATAACCCTTTCACATGGCCTGATTTACTAAAACTTTTATGAAGACAGTAAATTTCATGTCTTCTTTTCTTGATCCTTCCAAAGAGGGAACATGAGGAAATCAATAGCTCTCCAACACAGCCCTGAATTTTGTCAACCTCTAATTATTATCTGGCTTGTGGCGATGATCAACCAGTAATTGCAAATACTGGGTTTGAAATGGCAGCGACAGGTCCAATAGAGAATGTCTACATGCAACACACTCGCCTGGCTTCATAAAATCTATTCAAGAAGGTCACCATGCAGCAGAGATTCATCTTAAATCATGTGCAAAATTAATTTGCAAGCAATATTGAGCTCTGGTGGATTAATTATATAATTTAATTCATTTCAGCCATGTGTTGCATATTCTCTGCTCGTGTGCTCAAAGTGTGTATGTATAAGTGTCATGGATCTCATCCAATGTGTCCATTGTTAATGTCTTCTGTGGTCATTGAATTTGATGCAGCTCATTTACAACCAAACAAAGGAGCACCCCAACAGCCACATCCAGCACTATTGATATTTCACTGCCTGCATCATAAAGCTCAATAATCCCCTTTGACTGGAAGTTAAGTGGTGAATTCATTTCAGTGGCCTCAACTTAATCATACACAAAAAGCATTTAGATGTTTTCAAGTACCTCCTCATTGCTAGAATACAATAATAACTACTGGAATGAAGTTAAAGCTCGGAGGTTCCTCTCCAGTGATTTGTAAAGTACAACAACGCGGGGGGGAAAATTACATTTATTCCACAACATTTATTGAACAGCAATAGTCACTTCCTTTGAATACAGTACATGAGATATTCAAATCCAAATGCTACATTAAATCTACCTCAATCAACTCCAATAGTTTTCACGAATATTATTATCTAAATAAGTGACGCAGCATGCAGTGAACTCCCACTACGTGCTTTGACAGTCACAAAAATTAGTATTTTTTTAAAGAAAAACATTTTAGAAGTTGCATTTGTTGTTGCTTACAGTTCTTTTTACTCAAACATGTGCCAAAAATAAAATGACTAAATTCCTTTAAAATTAGATTGCAGTCCATGGAAAATGTGTGTGTTAAGTTTTGTGACTCTTAAATCCTCATTTGAAATGAATCTTATTCACATAAGGATTCTGAATTCAAAAAAATACCAAAGACATAGAGCCAAACATGAATAATATAACTCTTGGTGATTATATTATATTTAAAAAGTGATTCATTAGAGTTAGATTTCAGGCACAAACATCAACATACCATCAGACAACTCCTCGTCACTTTATTTGTTAAAACAGCACTTTTACTTTCGATAAGACATTTTTTTCGTGGCGTTGTTGTATTTTGAGTGTAGATGAAAATGTAGTTACAACCACAGGCAAGGATTTATTTCTTGTGGATTATCTGCAGTGTCTTGCTGACACATTTGTATCCATGTCTATTTTGTTAGTCTTGTGCTCAAAAGAAAAACTGCTAATGAGTAAATCTATGAATTACTCATTTTTATATTTAATGGTGACTTCAATCTCTTTGCTTATTCCAAGACAGCAGTCTTGGTGTTCAACAGAAGAAAGACTGTGTTTGTGCTTCAGCTTTCTGAAACTGTACAAACCAAGCAAGCATGAGTCTGAGGAAGATGGGGAGACATCTGTGGGACTTCTCTGACATTGACACAAGCATCAGGAATGAGGGAGGTGGCAAATAATAGAGGAATTAGAAATTAATGATTGCCCTGTATGTAAATGGCAATTAAAGGACGAACAGTGCTGCAGGCTCTCTGGGCCAAACTGCTTCCATTTGTTTGGACAGGACTGACATACACACGCACACACACACCCATGTGCTTGTGATGCATACTGAAGACCGTGACACACATCTATATGGGCATAAAAGAAAATAAATCCACAGTGCCCTGGACCAGATCAAATCAATCGGCCATAATGGCAGGGCTGATCATTATGTGCAGCTTTTGTTTGCTTAAATGAAGAGTGAGTGTCTCTGCCATATCGAGTTGGATTAGGCACTGGAAAACTGTTGCCTGCAGCTTCAAGCACTGGATGAGAGCTGCGACATCAGGCTCTACAGGAACACAAAATGATGGCCTATTTAGAAATCAATGTCAGTGTTTCATTAGTGAGGTCAACAATTTACATATTGTTCTATTGCTGAGGGTCAACTGGGCATGGGAGGGGGCTAAGATCATACGGCCATATATCCTTCATTCAGTCCTCTTTATGGACTGTTAGCTTCAGAGAGAAACATCAATCAAAAACTGTGCCCCATGTGAGATTTTACGTTTTGTCATTTTTAGCAGGTTTCAGGAAAGACATGACCTCAGAAAAATCCTGCTGACATGATCACTGACAAAGTTAAAGGTCCGTGTCCCATCCCCTCATGATTGATGTTCATGTGAAAACTGACGGAGAGCGCGGGTCAGTGCTGACCCGCAGTAAACATGAACAAACCGGTCCTGCTTCTGCTGCGTGGGTTTAAATTGAGCTAATGAGAGTCAGTCACACCTAGAGGCAAGTAGATGAGACAAGCTGACGTCAGTGATGATGTGTTGTCCTAATCTGAAAGTTAAATAAGTAAAGATTCACCCCAGACAATGTAAAAATCATACAAAGTGACAGAAATCTCTGTTTATACATTTTGCCATTACTCATTATTTTTTAACATTAAACTACAAGTGTGTCAAACACTTGTAGTTAATCTGAGTGCAGAGAAGTTGAATGAGACACCTTCTGTACATTTTTAGTCAAATTAATTACCCATAATAAATATGCTATGTTATCTTAGCACAGTTTATAGGTAATGTAATCACAATCAATGCCTTTACTGAGAAAGAGAACAGGTGATAAAAAATAAAATCACTGCAGAGGTCAAAAGACTAACATTTATGTAGGCATTTATATAGATTCAAGAGTATCAGGGATACAAATAATTTATCTGTCTCATTGTGATACTCTTAGAGAGTAAATGAAAACACTACAGTACATGCTGTAACTGTTCTTAAAATTACATTATGGTAAGGAATACAATGTCTGAGATATTGTAAATCCTGTCCTTTGAGCGGATTTAGAAAAAACATTTAGTGGAAACATTTCGATGATTTGCTAGACATATTAATGAACAAAATGTTCTCATTTTGTTCATTTAACCGCCATTTGCAACCTTGCTGATGTAAATTAGTAGTATATTAAGACAATAATGAGGGCAGAGGGTTGATAATAATAGCAAATTAGCAAAGTCTAGTGTCATTTCTCGACTAATGGTATAAATTTCAGCAAGAAGTCATTTTGCACATCATTTTTGATGCAGTTTGTCTAGACTTGTATTGTATGCGCTTTTGGCCAACATGAATTGAAGTGTATCAAAATATTTTACAAAATAAAAAAACATCGTCAAATGCATAAAAATAGTATAGTAAAAAAATATATATATAAAAAAAGTATGGTAAAAGTAATATTTCTATCTTATAATAAATACAGTACAATACATACATACATATATACATACATACAGTACATACATATATACGTACATACAGTACATACATACATATATACATACACACATACATACATAAATACTTACACACATGCATACATACATACATACATGCATACATACATACATACATTGGTAATTATTACTCATAGTAATTACCAATGACTATGAGCAGATTTTAATAATCTCCATGACTTGTGGAAGATATGGGGCAGCAGTGACTCAGCGGTAGAGCGGGTCGTCCAACGTTCCTAAGATCAGGGGTTCGATCACCTCCGGAGCACTGCCGAGGCGCCCTTGAGCAAGGCGCTGTCCCCCTTACAAGTTGCTCATTTGGGGAAGCTCCACAAAGGGGCTGCCCGCCATTCTGCCTCCCCCTGCATGCGTACAGGCCCCCTTGTGTGTGTGTGTGTGTGTGTGTGTGTGTGTGTGTGTGTGCGTGTGTGTGTGTGTGCGTGTGTGCGTGTGTGTGTGTGCGCTACAGAGGCCTGTACACACTAACATGTATGCATGCGTTTGAAGTATTAACTAACTAGAGTGTCCTCTTAATTTCCCTTCGGGGATCACATCAGTATATAGAATTAAAAAAAAAAAAATGCTATGAGCTCCAGATCCTGGAATTGTTTCTCACATTTCAAGCAGTGACAACATTTATCTGCGATTCATGTTTTTGAGCAGCTCTTGACTTCACCCCCATTACTGAAGTGAAAATCCCCCTCTGATCATCCCTCATCATATCCGACCACCCAGGGCATTAAAATGACAGAGTGTTAATTAATCCATCATGCTGGTTAATTGAAATGATGTATGATCGTCATTTGTTTTCTTTGATCCCTGCGCTATTAGCACTGTGTAACTGTATGACTAATTAGTATGAGAACACTTCTGAAATAATTGGGTGTAATTAATCTGTCAGTAGCGTGGAAAAATGACTGTGTCTGACAGTTATGACAAATAGTCTTGTTGATATAATTATGTAATGATCAAGACCGCTCTAACGATCCCCCACATCTCTGGATGTGGTATAAATCCAGTTCTTTCTGGTTTATTCGTCTCTCCGTTTGCTGATTACACATTTGCTTTACCTTCATCTGCTATCCAGGGTTTTTTTGTTGTTGTTGTTGTTGTTGTTGCTGTTCGATTGAGAGTATTGGATGAGCAGCTGAAATGATGCTATCTGACTCTCTTCTTGTTCTTTTTCAATGGTTTCTATGGCAACCATGTCAAGTGAATGAGGTCATGGGTCAAACTGACCAATAGTGAGTAAATTACATTTCTCTGAATGATTCCCCCTGAGCTGCTATTGAAATTGAGCTCCAGCCCTCTGATGGATACATCTTGTCATTCACAGTTTAGAAGGCAAGAGGGGGAAAGTACAAACATGACACCGGAGGGCTTGGCTTGCTCAAACAAAGAGGCTACTGGATGAATAAACACACAAACACTGTACTCAGGAGCTGCAACTTTATGGGAGTGCACTACTTTGCATGTTCCAGAGTGATAGTTACACGGCATTATAAAACATGGCTCAAAATGACCAGCCAGAAGAGAAAGGTATCCTGCTCTTACTCTCATGCATCACCACAATAGAATCTGGGAGAAAAAAATGTTCGATTACAGTATGAGTAGCAGGAATCCATTTTGAAAGTACTGGAAAAAGCAAAGCATCATGGGAAAGGGAAAAAAAAACTGAGAAACTGATGCTGATTTGTGAGTAATATAAATCAGCATTTTAATAAAGCCCCATCAAAAAGTACAGTTACCCCTGTCTGTTTGTCCATCTGCATATAACAGATTTGATAGGAATCATTCAAAAAAAAAAAGAAGGTTTTCAGTGGGCAGCGCTGTTGCCTCACAGCAAGAAGGTTCCAGGTTCAATTCCTTTCAGAGTTTGTATGTTCTCCCCATGTCCGTGTGGGTTATCTCCGGGTTCTCTGACTTCCTCCCACCTCCAAAAACATACAAATTGGGTGAATTGATCACACCAAATTGTCCATGAGTGTGTGAATGATTGGTTGTCTGTCTATGTGTGGCCCTGTGATGTGATGTAACCCGCTTCAATTCCGTAGCCGGCTGACATAGACTCTTGCAGGCTCGTGACCCGCAAACCGTATAAGCAACCGAGGACAAATGACGATTGTTTCATCTTCTAGAAGATGGATGGATGGATGGTCTTATATTATAAATAAACAGTAATTTACAGACAATGCTGTGATCAGCACTGTTTCTCTATTCTTTTAAAGAATATACAGTAATGACGTATATATTTATTTGAAGAAATATAATGCAATTCTTAACTGTGAAAAGCACAATGCTTTAAAAGTGAATGTGCTGCCGGTTAGTTTTGTAAATTTACAATAAAATGGTACAATATGAGTTAATGTTGCACGATCAAGCAAAGGAGTTGATAAAATGATGGTCCGGTCCCCTACACAAGTTCCTTACTGACACCACACCAACATCACTACTTAACAAAAACACCAAGTTCTCTCCAAACACCGGCCTGAAGATCATTGGTTTGTCTCAAACAGAGTTCACTCAATCCCTCAACCAGAGTTCCGGTGCTGATGCGCGGCCTCTTCTTCCTCTCTAGTCCTCAGAGACCAGCGGAAAGCTCAAGTGTCAGTTGAACAACAGCAGAAAGAAGGAGATAAAAAAAAAACACAAACCAATGTGATTTATTGCTTATTGTAGAGAAGAAGTGGCAAAAAACAGAACAAAATCCATTGTAAATTGAATTGTCTTTGTTTGAACTTATCCTATTTTAAAAAGAAAAAAAAAAGCACTCTTTGAGGGTGTTCATAAATGACAGTGGTATAATAATCAACAACAACCTATCTGAGGCACCGATACGCCATCACTGAGGGGGCTGGTCGATAGTAACTATTCATTTCTGAAATTATCTCCACATTGATCCGGAGACAAGTGCCAGCGAGGCAGGGGCACACTGGCCTTAATACAATAATTATATATAAAGGGTTACAGGCTCATCCTCCCGACGAAATAAAGCCTGTCAGCAGCACCGGGTACAGCGAAACCCCATAATCCATCAGCACATTGGCCCCTGACCTCTGGGCTTGGAGGCTCCTCTATGAGCCGCTATGAAAGTTGCTTACGGAAGGACACAATTGCTGGATAGACCTCAGTAGGCAGAGGAAACCAGATCTGTGGGCCTGATGTAATGATGTGGTGTCAGGTGACCTGCTATTTGGTCTGGTTATTCCATGGACCTGAGCTCAAAAATACAGGCAAGAGGAAATCTCTCTTTTCCTTCATCAGGTGTCCCTTAACCAGCCACCCTTTACTTGGTATTGAAAGCTTGTAAGTTTTTCTGTGATAAGTCTTAATCATAGTCGGCAGCAAAGGGGGAATTTTTTTGTATGCAAGATGCATCAAATTACAGGGATAAGAGGTGACGTTAATTTTTGGGTAAACAGTGAATCTTCAGGGGGCACTCCTTTCCTCTCTGTTGCCAAACCCGCCCTGTGATCCTGAAGACATAAGTATTCCCTCATATAAATCTCACTGGGTGAAGCTTAAAGATTGCTTGGACTAATCTGTGGAATTATCAAAATGAAATGAATATTCGAGCCACCTGGCATGGCTCAAGATGAATCACTGGCATATAAAATAACATGAAACCTGCCATCTGTCTGTATCACAAAGTATTTCTGCTTGATTAGGGACAAATCAAAAAAGGTAACCTGAAATCCCTAAGCTTTGATAATATATTTTAATTTGATAAAAGATAGCAACATATATATTTATATATATATATATATATATATATATATATAAATTATTCAAAACATATGAATACATTTTTTTCTATAGCTGTATGCAACTACTGTACATATATTATGCTATAACTGATTATTTTTTGAAGAACACTGACTACAACACCAATCCCCTTTCACATAGGAGCCAGCATACAGGACCTATGTCCCTGGTTATCTCAATAGACTAATTGATCTGCTATTGAAGAGGCACATTCCTCTGAGCATCAGGGAGACAGCCTGGCTCCAATCAGACAGGCATGTGTTATCAAACTGGGAAGTCAATTAAGAGAGATTGGAAGAGAGAGAGAAAGAGGGGACAGAGGGACTGGCTCCAAGCTGTCAGCAGACTGGTTCTCTCAGAGGGAAGTAGTTTTCAGAGACTTAGTCCAGGCAACAGACATGGAGGAGTCAACGCTTCACTGCTGGATGATGGAATATCCAGCACAGCAATGTAACCTTGTCCCTGCGATACAACTTCTAATCTGCTAACCGGCTCAAAGTCACCATCTCCAGTAGATTGATGTCTGCTTTGCGACAATTCATTCAACCACTTTTATCCAACCCATGATATGGTCAGCGAGATGCCACGGTAGCTGCGGAAAATATCAGCAAAGGGGAAAATCTGTGGAAAGGTTCCGAAAAACAACATTAGGTGCACACATCAACGGTGTTGATCGTAACTCATTATGTGGACATAAAAAAAAGTAGTGGGATTACTCTACCAACCACTGGACAGCAAAAGTAATTACTTTAAATGTGCTTCTTTATTTTGGATAGTCAGCACAACTCCATAAGACGATGCTATCAAAGGCATAAGACTAATCACATTTGGCATATTCTTGGACATGTTCACTAATAGCAAATAAGATGCTGACATATAATGAAGCCAGACTACAAAAAAAGGTCAACAAAACCTTAGCATTAGCTTTACTAATGACAAGACAGCACCCTGGAACATTCACATACAAGAAAACACAACTTTAAGACAAATACAAAGTCATAAAAAGCAAAGAAGACGGACACTAAACTGGTGAAATTTAAAGAAAATTAAAAGACCTTGGTAGGCAGTAGGGAACATGAAATGAAATGAGATACACTTTAGTGATACCTCTTTGGGAAATTATTATGTTCACCCATGGTTTCTTCAGTATATTAGTAGACAAGCATGTATGTGTGTGTACAGGCCCCCGAAACAACCACACACACACACGAGGGGCCTGTAAGCATAGAGTAAATACAATTGGAAGGGAGAGTGACGGGCAGCTCCATCTTTGGTGCATCCAGAATGACCAGCTTGTGGGGGAGGACGGCACCTTGCTCAAGGGCACATCGGCGGCGCCCTTGACTAAGCCCCCCCCCCCCCACGTGATACACATCACTTAAATCCTTAACATTCGCACCAATGTGTATAAATCAAACGAGAAAAAGAACAAACAGATTTTGTTTTGTCAGAGTGACAGGAAGTATAACTTACATAACATATGCTAAAGCAATGTGTACCTGCCAAACACAGCTTCTCAAGCATTATGTATGAGGATTACTGGGACCTGATCGATGACAACATTGACTGCCCACATGCCCACAAGTGTTCATTCAGAACCCAACTTCCTCCAGTTAATTTTAGCAGAGTTTTATAACCACACTGTTTTTTTTTAATCTTTCAGTGAAGAAGTCTTCTTTTGATTTACAGTAGCTGCTTCATCTCAACTGTAAAAGTGGCAAAGGCCACGGGTTTTTGTTTTGTGTTGTCCAGCTTTATGGATACAAGTAAAATGTTGTGCATTTTCCACAAACACAGCACACATCTCCTCTGAGGGTTTTAATGAAGTCTTTTGTGGCAGGAATACTTAACGGCATCTGCTGTAACCAAAGGTTTGATGTTGACAAGAGCTTTTTCCCGTTTAAATCACCGCTCCTATTTTGAGCTCCACTTTCATGAGGCTTAACTTTAAAAGAATCCAAATGTTTTACTATCTCATCACACAAACCAAACTTCCTGACAGTTGAACCGCAACATATATCAAAAGTATGTTTTGTATTTTCATATTCGTTTGAAATACAAAGACGGGGATCATGAGAGTTTCATGCGCGTATGAACAAACAGAGAATAAAAAAGCAGCCTGAAAAATCAGCCACACAAACACCAATGAAAAAGTCGTCGCTCTGCTATTCATGCTGCCTGATGGACAAGTGGTGAGTGTGTACGCCACAATAATGAGCTCCGGCATTAAGCAGACAAAATGTGTCAAATAAACACATATTGTACCGATCACCGCTTTCAAGATAAGAAAGAAAAACCTGCCTCAACAAGCATTTTAGCCTCAGATGGCGATACAGTGGATTCCCTTTGTTATTCCCAGACATGTAACACCCTTTGTAACTTTCATCCCTTATCTCCCGTCGCTGGGGTCTCCTCCAAGAGGTGAAGATTACCCCTTAATGTGTATTCTAAATGCACTTGTAATTGCATTAGTGATCATTTTAGATACAGCGACTAAATAGCTCTTTTCACAAAGAGGATGTAATAAATATTGAAAAGACGCACTGAGGCTTTATCCACCATTTTACTTAATTGCTTCAGACTGTGTGACAATGGTGGGTTACTGGACTGTGGCGGACGAGCCGTTCCACCACAAGACAAACAACGGATGTCTCTATTATCTAAGTCGCATAGAGGTCGCCGACCTGCGACAAGCAGAGGTTCAGAGACATTAGGGATCATGTGCAATTTAATCTTCACACAAAATAAAAAGGAAGAGGACGGACAGAGAGGCATCGCCACAAAAGGGGCCAGAAGAATGGACAGCCATCTCGCTCCCCAAAGGATTGTGGGCATTTTCTTCTCAAGCTACTCAAAGCCATCGTGCTGTGCCTGATTCCACTCACTCCTCTGACACTTGTATTAATGGTATTTTGGCCTGGGACTGTAGATGCTGAAAGGCGATTGTGCAAAAGCAGCTGTGTCTCTCTTCTCCCCTCTTTCTCACTCTCTCATACTTTACTAGTGTCTCTTTTACTGACTCCTCTATCCTTCCTTGGACCCTCTCTGTCCACCTCCCTCTTCCGCCGCATACATACACACACACACGCACACACACACACACACACACACACACACACACACACACACACTTTCTCTATTCTCCATCCATTCCTTCAGTCATTACTGGTCAGTGTCAGCACTTGAAAACTGTTGTGCTTGCCGAGCCGGTGTCATCACAAGTGGAATTAACAATTTTCCCTGTGCCTGATTGCAAGAAACTCAACTCATTCCAGCACTCCTATACACTCCATCAAGATCCAGTGACAGAAAGAAAGCCTACTGGTTTCTATTAAATGCATGATATAACAGTAACTGTTCTCAGTTCTTCAGTCTTGTTGGTGAACCAAAAAAGAGAAAAATACACTAAGTTCCTGAACATAAAAATAACAGTTGTCACTATAGCTGTCACACTTTTCACGTTAAATACAAAAGAAATATTGTGAGTCACTCACGGGAGTCCTAGCTATGATTAATAGCTTATGACTAAGCAACATCTCTTTAACGTTAATCCCAGTTGGTACAGTTAAATAACATGCAGACAGGCATCCTTAGTTACAAGATCAGATGAAGAGAGGCAAAAGATAAATGACAGTCTCTACCAGATTTGACCTGATATGAAGGGATAACATGAAAAACTATCAATGCACCACCTCAAATAAACAGCTTACTATGTCAGATGATAAATGTAATTCCTTGAAGGCAAAAAAAAAAAAATCATAATCACAGAGGGATTACGTCTGGAAACTTAATATCTTGCATTTAGACCTTCGGTGGGAGTAAATTAATCTGTTGTCTGATCTGCTGGGTACATTTCTTGAGACGTTTGCAGAAGATTATGAAATTGCATGAGTAATACATGACAAATCTGCTTATTTTTTATTCATGTCTTTCCAGGAGATTACAAGATTTGCAGAGATTTGATCTGACCCTTCATCGCTGGTGTAGGTGGCCTTGATATTAAAGTTTAACTGAGAACTTGAAATAACCATTACCACCCACATCGGATTTTAAAAATTTTTTTTGACTGCAGGCGCACAGAATAGATGTAATGCTCATGTAGTCTGACAGAGTGGAGACGAAAAAATACAATACCAGGGTCTCTCAGTTAATGTATCATCATCTGTGTGGGTTTGGATTGGAGTTATTAGAGTATTTCACTTCATTGCATGACCTCCTGTTCCTCCTCAGATCATGAATCCTATTCATTACCCAGTCCTTCTGGAGTGCTCGCCTTTATAATATTACTCAATTTATATTCTGAAGCAGGCTCCTGGGAGAGCGATCAGCGCTCCGAAACAGCGACCCCCCCATAACCCAATCACAATATTTAAAGGGCAGCAAAGAGCTTTTTAATGCACGTCGTAGATAACCATTTAAAGTGGATTGCTTTGGTTTAATATGACCTTAACAGGCTGGCAGTCACATGTGAAGAATGAATAAGCTAATAGGAGAGACGACAGGGAGAAAGAATGAAATCAAAAAGCAGAATATGAGAGATTTGTTTCAATGCGAGCTGGCCTCTTGACGGCTGCTGAGAGGAGAATGATAGAGAATCACAAGCGTGTGAATGAAACAGGACAGGCGATGAATGAAGCTACTGCTTGCATTTCTCTTTTCCCTTTTCCCAGAGTATGAACTGCTTTATCATGATAAAAGACAAGACAGGTATAAATGACACATTTACATTCTCCCATGAAAGAGCAACTTGACTCAATCTCGATGAAAGCGGCTGGGAATCTGTGTTTTACACCGCGCTCTCTTGTTCTGTGTGGGAAGGACGACAGCTACAAGATGATCTGATAACATGCAATGTTTGTTTAGATAAATCATGAAAAATGTCATTGCTGAGAACCCACGCCCTGCCTTTTTAAACTCACGTGATGCTGTATGTCTCTGCTACGACATTTAGTCAAGCTCATACAATATACGTTATTATAAATGGTCATCAAGGAGATGAAATGAGAAGTTCTGCACCTGCAGTTCTTCTGCCAAGCCACCGGGGTCAAGTGGAGGTAAGCTCCATTACATTTTTGTTTAGAAAATTGTGGAGTGCCTCAGGGAGATACTAATGCAAAATGCATCCACGTGAAAGCTTTTAAATGGTTTTTAATACAGATGACTACTAAGTTTCGAGATATATTTAGTCATATATGGTTCTTGTGTGTATGTGTGTGTGTGTGTGTGTTCCCTGTGATTATAAAAGTGACTGTTAATGATCAAGCATTAAAAGGATGTAAACAGTGTGTTGATACCTGTACCCTTGTGTCCTTCAATAGCTTTTATAGCCTATACAGACACGTTGACATCTTGCACATCATGGCTCCATCTTTCAAAGCAAGAAAAAATTTTTGAAACTGATTCGATTTTTGTGATGATTTTTATGATTCTGAGTAAATAATTAATAATATTAGCTGTCTGCTTGATTTAAACTTCACAATAACGCTATGCTTGCATGCAAATGGAGTTCTTAGACGCACAAAGAAATCTACAAAATAGTGTAGTGAAAGATTTCATGACACAATACATTAATACAAGAACAGAGTCTCATTTTAGTGGCTTAAAGCAAGTTTGAGAAGTGTGTGTCATGAAATCGATGAAGTGAGCTGAAATCATTACAACTTTTTAAGACATGTCCTGACAACTCAACATAAATTTACTATCTGTAAAAATGCTAGTAATGTGAAGTCAAACACATAGAACCGAAATACCTCATTGGATATTAAAATAAATATGTCCTAATGAGTCACCAGCTATGATTTTTTTTTTTTTTTTAATGTTTATACTTTTGTTGTTAATCATGTTAACTTTATCGATCACCCCAGGACAAGTGCAGTTGGGATTTCTCTTTTTTTGAATCAGCTGCTAGTTGCTTCTTCTCTTTTTGTTTTTTATAAAGTAGTAGGACCCATAACTTTAATGGGTCCTACATGTAATAATATCATCGAAACATTAAATGGTTGTCCGGTCCCATCCTTACACTTTTACATACATATTAGTAATCTTACCATTGCCGCAGCCATCGGAGAGAAGCAACACAAATCCCCATTACACCTTCTTGCTCAGACAATGGTAGAATAAAGTTCTGCCTTGAACAGAGTGTGTAACAGGGCTAATGACTAGCTGACGTTAGCTGGCATGCGTTTATATTTGTGACAGCGACCCCTTGAAAAGAGTGCCAAGTGCTTTTTTGGCTGTGGTCTAACTGGTAATGTTGAGTGTGTAGGACTTTGAAAGTAGCTGAGTATAAGATTAAAGGAGAAAATGATGTCATAGCTCTGCTAGCAGGTAACTAGAGCTTGGAAAAGAGCAGCAGTGTCTCTGTAGCTCAAAATGTATCGAAGTCACAAATGTACGTATTTGAATATTCATTCTATTGACTTACTTTAATTAAAAAAAGAAGTTGGTGAGGAATATCAGCACGTATAGTTGGAGTGATTATAGGTTTAGGTTTTATGTTAGGTCTGCCATAAAAGGTATAAAGTTTTGCAACCTTTCTTTCAATGATATGACTGGGCTGAGCGCTTTCAGAACTTCTGGCCTTGTTTCGATACTTCCTTTAGTTTCTGCCCTGTCATGTAAACTGGTCTTATGTCTCTCTGATACATATTTTCAGTGACAGTGCGTTTATGTGTGTGATCACTGCGTGGGGCATTCTCAGGATCACCGAAGGCACGTGCAGATCATCTATATTTAGATGAACTCTGACGTCCTTGACATTAATCACAGGCCATAACCAAAGGCATCATTTCATCTTAAATCTGGCTGAACAGAGCATTTTCAAGCAAATGAAAGAGTGTTGTGCCCTCCGCCTCTTTCATTAGAATAAAGCGCATGGAGCCTTTCAAATTGACAGGCATCAACGTTGACAAGCAAGGAAAATTAACTATGCTTATAATTTATTGCTTTCTTAACTTTTTTTTTTTTTTTAATCTTGTGTGCCTTGTCATCACTGGAGAAAGATGTGCAGCCATCCACTATACAATACAATCTGAATGATTGAATACAGTGAGCTAAGCAGGGGGAATTAAAGGCAAAATAAATGACCTCGTGATCAGACAAAAAAAAGGCTCGTTCATAAAAGCTATATGCCCGGGTCTGACTGTTATCTCAGTATTGATCGGATTGTCAGTTGTTCAAAACTTGCGATTAAGAATTTAGTGCTTAGTCAATTTTGCTCTCTTTTTAAAGATTTTAATTAGTAAATGAGCTGGTCGTGTGGACAAATGATTGATGTCCTAAATAACCATCTCCCCTCAGTGTGAGTGAAGGAGTGTGTGAGAGCTCTGCATATATAAGGAAATGAATGATGCAGATGATGTATAACGATCATTTAAAAAGACCGTCCAAATGAGAAACAACCATTACATTAGCGTTTCCAGAATGCAGTATAAAGAGAAGGGTCACTGTGTCTAACCAGTATTAAATTCAAATTGGACACTGGTAGCTTGTCAAAATAGAGACATTTGATTTAAGTGGGTGCAGAAGGGCCTTTAGCTAATTTCAAAATGCATTTTAGGCCTTACTAATGTGTGTGTGTGTGTGTGTGTGTGTGTGTGTGTGTGTGTGTGTGTGTGTGTGTGTGTGTGTGTGTGTGTGTGTGCGTGTGTGTGTGTGTGTGTGTGTTTTAGCAAAGGTTGATAACAAGAACTAAAATGTTTTACATAAAGCTGAGACAAAGAAGTTAAATTTATTTCTAACAACTATTTACAAAACAGGTAGAGGTAGGAAATGAAGAAAAAAACGTTTTCACTTTCTTTCCATTTAGAAACATTGAATGTGCAACCCTGCTCTCCTAGATGCCGATTGTATGTCTGATCAGTGTTTATAGGGATTGATACCCTCATGCAGGCTTCAGATTGGTCACAGAAGAGCTTGTATAAATCATTCTCTTGGTGCTGATTTACAAACTGCATAATAAATGCAAACTGACCTAATGATGAAAACAATTATTTGGTCTTTTAACTTTTTTTTTTTTCAATCTCTCTGCAAAATGGAGCCATTTTGGAGACAGAAATGGTGACAAATAACACTAAGAGACTGTGAAACGCTGCCGTTCACACTTTCTAAGATTAACGTCATTTGTATCAGTTTAGCGCCAAAGGGGCCAAACTGCATGACGAAAGAGATCTGAATTGCCCCCCCCCGAAAACTGAGGAAGTAGGAGAGTGTGTGGAAAGTGAAAGAAAGCAGAATGTAGCAGATATAAGGATGTATTTGTCATGTGTGCTGGGGAGAGAGGGAAGATTCCCAGGTCAGAGGTTGATCTAAAGCAACAGAAACAGGGGAGCGTTACATTTTCACTGGCCACCCTTAAATAATGTCCGTAGGCCCAAGTTATTAACCTCCTTAAAGCCCACAGAGCAGAGTAGCACAAGCATCCAGTCAGGCCCGGTCGTGGTCAGGGGACAGATAGCAGAGATAATAGAAGTGCACATGCAGGAACAATGCGCTGCTGTATCTGGGGATAGTAGACAGCACAAGTAAAGGACCAGGACCAAATATAAAGAGAATAATCCCAGGCACAGATAATCAATGGGGAGATGAAGAGAAGAGAAAGAGAAATGTGCTTGAATTTTCTGCCTTACTTTTTTTGATTCTATTTGTAATAGAGTTTATGATGTTTTATTCCTGCCCTGCATAGAGGCTGGGGAGGTGTGAGACTGTGTGCTGCTCTGAGGGGTGTAGAGAGGCTAAGGATGCTGGTTCACGGAGGGTTCACCCATTACCCAGGCCCTGCAGCCAGCTGGGGGGCTAACCAGGATGATCAGCACGAGCCACAGACTGCACAGGCCCCAATGATTTTCACATCAAGCCGCCTGATGTACAGCTCCACCATCTACCAATCGCTCTCCCATATCGATCCGCCCTTAAATGAGCCTTCCCCGCTTTGTACCATGAGCAATAATTAAAAAAGCAGCACATTGATTTTAACTAATATTATGAGAGATCAGGATGTGCACATGCTTACAAAACAGCCAAGGCGTTTCAGCTGCCATCGGCAGCAGGAAAACAAAGCAGTGCAGAAAGAAGGGGGGAAAGGAGGGGGAGAGTTCATTAAATTCAAGGTAACAAAAGGATGCAAACACACAAAAAAATCACTGCAAAAGTCTTTAGTTTTCGTTGTAAAACATGCTGCCATGAGACGTCGTTTCTTTTGGAAGTAAAACAAGTTGTATCTTCAGATTTCTCTATTACACTACATAGAATGTCACATTTCAAAACTGTTTTATTTGAAACTAAATGCATACTTGTGTAAGATGTTTAACTGAGTGCATTCATTTTAAACATGTGAAGCAATGCACAGCTAAGAGTGAAGGAATGAACGAAAGAATGATTTATTCTAAGTTGCTGTTGTTGTAAATCTAGGGTTAGGGTTGGGGTTAGGGTTAGGGTGCCATATTATGTATTTTGTGGATGTACATTAAAGAATAAAAAATGAGAGAACTCTTGGCCACCAGGGTGACCTTAGGTGTTTTATTTGACCAAAGATTCAAAAGTAATTCCTGCTTAAAAAAAAGCACCAAGTTTGAGACACAAAAATATGAAAATATAACAAAATAAAATTTAACCAAAAAAAGAGAACTAACACTCTGATCATACATTATAATAATTATTTAGTGTAAACTTGTTATTCATACTTCATCGTGGTGATGAATTACAGAAGCAGTCCTAAAACTCACAAGCTTTACAAACTACTTGTGTTCACAGGAAACTTCCTCTGCTGTCATGTGACCAGACCCCTGTTGCATCACCTCCATCCTCAAAGACACTGTGAAAGCAGGAATGTCAGTAGACGTGAAAATGCCCTCACTGCCTGCTCGCTGCCCTCTGTTTCACTGTGCATTTGTGGCCACCTTTGCAAATGTAAATGAGAGTCTTTTGACATTAAAGCATCACGCTCAGAGTCTCAACATATGCTGTGACACTGCGGAGGCTTTAATGTGATAAGTTAGTGTCACACTCGGGAGGGGCAGGATTGCCTGGCTGCTCCATGGCTGAGGCTGATGGCAGCCCCCAGTGGACACTCTGCTGTACTCGGCCATCGTGACGAACATTGGCAGCCAGGGCCGTTAAAGGCTCCTATAAAGTGATCGAGGACCCCAGCTCCGCAGTGCCTTACGTTTATGCGACACACAGGCATCCCATAATCCTTAGCATATGGCCTGTGAGTGTCGACAGGCATGAAATTACATCAAGGGCATTTTTTGATAACTGTCGATACTCTCACAAAGACGGTCAGCCTTATTGACGCCAAAGTCAAGGGCTGCTGTGTTTGCGTGTGTGTGTGTGTGTGTGTGTGTGTTGAGTAGGGGGAGTTGTCTGGATGTTGAGGGGCCTGCAATGTCAGACAGATGCCAGTGAGAGCTGATCCAGAGGGAGCCTGATCTTTATTGATATGAGTAAATTGATATTGATAAGGATTTGGATTGCTATGGATTGTGTTAAGCAGCAGTATAATATAGAGGTCTAGAAGGAGGACTGCGGTCAAAGAGTCTATATGAGACAAATTTTGACTCTCTTTTTGTGAATTTCATTAATTATGTTAGAAAGTATTGTTATGAAATCTGTTCTTTCTTCTGGTTTTGTCAGTTTAAAATTAAATTTGTTCAACAGTGCATCGCTTAAGTTCACCGGAACACACCATCGTTGTTGCCTTCATATTAGTATGAATGAGTAGAGGGTAATCTGCCCTCAGCTTTATGTACAGCTTTTTAAATGGCTTATTTCACCTGACAAGCAGCTTTCTAAAAGGATCAGATACTCAATTCTTCAGTAATCCTTACATTTGTGGATATATATTCTTTACAGCGTGTACTTTAAAAATCAGATATTTAAAGGATGAAATCAATTCAACAGTTGTGAAATATAACTATAAATTAGACGACAAAGGAAAGCTATACTATGACAAAAAAAAAAACTTACTTGGAGTTAAAATGTAGGCAGCTGTAAGAAATGTATTTTCTGCAATAAATACAAAGTCCATCTAAATGTCAGGGTCACATTGTGTGAAACGTCTCTGATCGAGGGACAAGTGTTGGAGTGGCCCTTAACATTGGACAATATGCATATTTGCAATTATAGTATACTATACTGCCACCTAGTGATCATTGAATGCGTGAATATTCCATGGTATCACATACATATTATACTACTACTGTGAACCTAAGTAATTTTTGAGTTGCATAAAAAACATCACCAAATTTCTGAATTTCCCAGAAATTTGGTGATAAATTTTGTTAAAAATCCTCATATCATATTTATAATTATTGCACACATTATTGTCCAAGGATCAGCAAAAGTAATTATGAATTACTTCTTCCACACATAGAGTTAGAAAACACATGACAACTGCTAATGTCGATTTTTTGATTTTCATGACCAGCATGGTCCGTCATAGATTTACTAATCAATACTTATGATGCCAAAGGAATTATGTAAATCAGAAGCAATGTAAATGTCCTCAAAGCTGATTCCCATGGGAAAGATGGATTAGAATGAGGGGCATCTATAATGATTCTTACTATGGCTAAAGAGGACGAGAGCATTTCAGCTCAAATATAATCTCATTATTGGCTGTAAAAGTAAGAACAGGCATCTATTCTAGTTCTGGGAGACATGCTGCTCAAATCCCCTTCTACCCTTAATTTGTCTCATAAAATGGTCTGAGCTGAAGAACAGACTTAATGTTTTACTAAATGTTCGGCTCAGACAGATCCATCACTATGTCTCTGACACAAGCAAAGCTTCTTTGTTTTTGTTTTTTTTTGTGGATTTCAGGGTTATTTTCCTTCAACAAACTGTATACTGTGATTCTACACATCGCTAAACGTATATGCGACTAGTGGACTTGCATGCATTTGATCAATTATTAAAACTTTATGCATGTATCAGCTTTCAAAACAGCCAACACAAAAGTGCTTGAAAAACATTTTATTGTTATATTTTTATAAAAAAGTGTTTTTTAATCAAAGATACAAATTTTAGTAGCATTAAATCATTACATATCACTAAATCATTAAATTATCATTAAAAAGGGACATATAAAATAAAAAACAATGAAGACAGGTAAAAATGCATCAAACAGTAAAATCATGAAAATAAGACCAATAAAAACTCAGCCATAAATTAAATGACAAATTAATCTGCAACATAAAACTCAAAGGAAAAAAAACAAACCCTGAAAGTCTTGAGAGATGATTGAAAAGATTATTTTACTCATTTGTCCAACATGAAAAACAGCAATATAGTTTTGCAGTAAAGATTACTTTCTTACCACTGATGTAAGACAAATATTTGTCACTTCATATTCACCGTTTTTCATGTAGAACACAAAGTATTGTATGAGGGAAAAGGAAATGTTAAACGTCTGAGCTCATATAGTATAAAGCAAAGATAAAAACTTCTTCAAGTCCGGAAGAACTACCCCATTAAATTTTTTTTAAAAATCCATGTTACAAATTCCACAATATATGAATGTGCAATTTTTATTTATTTATTTATTTTTGCGTTCCCACATTTTAACACCGTCCATCTGTTGTTACTATGGCAGCCAGATGTAGCTGCTGCAGGAGTGGACAAAGAGGAGAGAAACAGAATAAAACTTTGACGTGGCAAAAAGCAGAACAAATACCATACTAAAATCCTATTTACAACACCTTAAGGTCACATCCCTGCTCTATGCTTCTATTTAATCACAAAGTTTGAAGTGAAGGTTCATGGCCCAATTGTGTATTGGGTTTATTAGTTAAATATAATATATCAACTGTCTTTAATAATAAAATCAAGGAAGAGCTTAAACAGCTCTGTGAAACAAATTGAACAACTTTTCCCAACATTTAACTGAAAAATACAATTTTTAACACATCAGACATAATTTTTCAAACCTAATGACAACTTTAATAGACCAAAATTAAAATAAAGGCTCCATATGTGAACACAAAGACATTCACAACTGATGAACCAAAAGCACTTGAAAAATTCAGTAAGATGTATTTCATCAAGTATCTGAAAATCCTTGACGTAACTGACTCACCCGTTGTGAGGAAGACGATGCGCTGGACATTTCAAAAAGACAACCGAGGCTTGGGTTCAGATGAAGTCCTGGATCATTCTTCAGAGTCCATCAAAGTTGTCTGACTAGAATCCTATAAAAAGTGTCTGGTATCTTGAAAAAGGTTTTTGCAGCAGGTAAACCCAGCAATATTCTGGACCTGGAAGGCTTTGCTCGTGAGAAATGAGATACGATTCCTCAAGAACGGTGCAGAAAGCTGATGTCTGGATATGCGTTATATTAGCAGTATAGTGACAAAAAGTTCTCCTCAAAGTAGTTCAACACCAAGAGTTGAACACTTTTGAGACTGCAGTATTAAAAGTAACATCTTGTGTTATTTTTGGGGAAAATACTTCTTGTGGGAGTTATTTTTTACGGCGCACAGCTTAGATTCACTTGTTAAAAAGATATATTAGATTTGTTAATGTTTTAAAGGGAAATGTGCCCACATGTTCTTACTTTTGAATGAAAGGAAACGGAAATTCTTCAAGACATAAATACACATCATTCTTATCTGGATGCTTTGAAAACACACACATACACAACGCTTGTTTCCTATTGGGGGGGGGTTCGACCTATTTAGTGAATGAAACAGCAGCTACGTTCCCCGGGACAGGACGGCTCATTATTTGTGAATGAGCTGCTTCCTCTCCTGCCATGCTGAAGCACTTTGAGCAAACTAGGGAAAATAAATAAGTTACCTTCCTATGACTCTGCTAGGAAACATTTCTCTGGTAAAACTTCATAAATCCGTTCTGACGGATGAAAAATGTTTGTAAAACCTATTTAATCTGCTAACAGACTCGACATGATGTGGGGGAAAAAACATGTGACACGAGTACCGGATTCATTGTGTGCACGTGCAGCTGATTTGTCGCACTAAGATGTGTGGCAAACTGCTGGTCCAATTAGCTTCCATTACCAGCTGGTAGCATCCCAGTTACACTGTTGACACACATGTCTTCACCTGCACACCCTCATTCATTCATTCATTCATTCATTCATTCATTCATTCATTCACTCTGTGTGTCACACACAAACACATTGTCTCCTTTTTGCACTCACACACATGCACGTAGGCACACACAGACACACACACACACACACACACACACACACACACACATACATGCACAGCCTGTACTTTACAGATATCAGCTGTTATCCCCGTCTAGCATCAGTCCCCAGGCACTATGCTAACAGCCTCCTCTACAAGCCAATTTACAAGGATTCTGGTCATGTTTACATTAGCCCTCTCTCAGTGCATGAAAAGAGCAAGGCCGCGCCGCAGAATAGAAATGAGCAAATATGAATAATTCAATCTTCCTCCTGGCCATTAACATGTTTCCCTTGAATAAAGTGATAATAGGTTATCATCTGTGAAATGGAAATTTCATAACAGAGACGGTGAGAAGAGCGTCTCCGGTTACACCAGAGGAAATTAATTTCACAGCACATCTGCTCTACAAAGCCCCGGCCCCTCCAATGCTAAGTATGAGAAAATGTAGTTGTTCAGCTCTGCTAGCTTTCTAATTAGATTAGCATGCTTATTTGAAGGCAGGAATCTTTAGTCTAGTCAAAGGAATTAGTGTTCCCTATTACAGATACCTAATATTTATAATAATGAAATGACTTGGCCAATTAGGGAGTGTTAAAAATGCATTACTTTATCTTATTATATTAGGCAGATGGTACACTAAATAGCCTGTGCTGTGCTGTGCATCTGGATGAGGACTATGGTGGACCTCACCTCTCTCCGTCTCGCTGCCTTTCCTGTTGAAACGGCTTGAGGGGCAATCAAAAGTTTAATGAAAAAAGCTGCCGCTTTCTTCTTCTTCTTTATTGAAAAGATTATCCCCCCCCCCACCCCGAAACAAATCAATCTCGAAATTGAAAACTTCTGCTGCTATCGTAAGGAAGTGACAGCAGTGTACACACGTATGATTTTGATGGCTATCACCGTGAGGTGGTCATCGGAGGTTCTGAAGGGGTGAAACTTCCAAGGTACGGGTGGATTTTGGATTTCCATATCCTTTTCTTCTGTTTCATTTTTTTGTTTTTGTTTTTGTTTTGTGTTGTTGTTTACTGGTGGACAGCTGTAAATGATAAGAGATTGAGGGCCATTATCTGAAATGGAGATCAGCAATCCCCTCGGTGCGTGGCTATGAGACTCAGAGCAGCAGACTTCAGAGGCTGTTCAGTGTGGAGGAAGAGCAGGAGGAGGAGGAGGACCGCTGTGCTGCCCTGCTGTCTCGCTGCTGATGGACACCTGCTGGATTTGACTACAGATCAGGCAGACCTGTAACCCAACGAATGAAAAAAAAACTGAAAGTGGACCATTCCTAACATCTCAATTTATGTCCAGTAATATTCCCTTAATGTCGCGAGGAGAAAAATGGCATGACTCTCCTGCACCTTCAATCTTTTCTACATTTTTACCAGTAGAAACAACAAGTGGCTTAAACCAAATAATTCATCCAAAAATAAAAATTCAGTCATTATCTATTTGCCTCCATGCCAATGGAGAGTCAAATGGGTGCACACAGTGGCAGAGGGTTCACACTTAGGTATGCAGGGATTGTGAGTTCTCATTGATCTCATCTAATGGTGCATGTAACACATTCACGCTTGTACACCCACCTCAAACACGGTGACACCTTTTTCCAGATGCTACAGCACAGATTTCACTGATTTTGTACAGTGTAGATAAAATGCCTTCACTTTTCATTTCAGAACAAGCCCCATTTTTCCGTTTCATTTTTGGGTGAACAATTCTTTTAATGGTACAATTAACACTCCTAGAATGATATCATATAATAAAAAAAGCAACTGGTGCGTTATTACAGCACAGTTAAACAATCTTTAATGAGGAAATCACTCAATTGTAATTGGAAACTCAAGCAGACTTCACGACACAGTGCACCTCATGTAACAGCTCACTGTGGCGGCTCCTGTTCATTTTACTGCACCTACAATATTTAGGATCGATCTGACTCTTCAAAAATATTAGTTTGTTTTTTGCAGACACTTTTTGATATGAAGAGCTGTGACTGAGTTTATATAAAGTACAGCACAGGTTATTAGCTATTAGTTTGTTCTGAATCTTGTATGAAGGATTGAAATTTAGGTATAATCTTTTAAATTCTATCAACTTTATTTATCCAACTTTAAATACATTAATTTGCTGTTAAAGTGCTGACCACAGATGACATTAAACAAACATCAGAGTACATTAAGATAAAAATAAAGGATTATACATCATACCCAATGGCGGCACGGTGGCGCAGTGGTTAGCGCTGTCGCCTCACAACACGGCTCCAGCTCCCAGTGACCCGCTGCGGCGGATACAGCGGTGGTACACACACACACACACACACACACATTGCTTATTTGATATACTGTATTCAACTTAAGTGAGAAAACAGAACAAATTCACCCTGGACTTAAAGTTTATATCCCAGACTCATATGAAGTTGACTTTCTTATGAGGTGACAAGTTAGTCCAGACATGCAGTATCGTCAGGTCAGCTTTTTACACATCTACAACCACGATATGTGACGCTATGTTAGCAATTGTGTGACATTTATCATTTAAGTGTGATAATAATACTGCATAAGTCTTGTAGTTGGGTGTTGTGCACCCTCACATCCCCACACTACACTCTACACAGACCTTGTCAAGGTTAAACGCCATTGTTTTCCATTGCAATTCTCCGCTACTCTTCCATCTTGCTCCAGTCTTTTACAGATTAAGGCAGTTGTATTATAAGGCAGAGAATTAAGGCTGCAGTGTCCTAAATATATAGCCCAATTCACTGCTCTTAATTTCGCAATTCCATCACCCTGGTGCTGCAAAGCCCTGCCTCTCCATCAAAACCATTAAGGGCATTGAAGCCTGGAGTATCATCAACAATGACAGGTAAATATTTAGGCTGTCTCACTGGAGCAAATAAGCCACCCAAGGTCAAATGGCTGCGTTAGTCCATTCCAGCTTAGCTACATTAGTCTTTGGGTCTCAGCAGAAATTATGTCCACAAATCCAAAGCAGAGCAGAAGACAGTTTTTGGCTCAGCTTGTAATGGGAAAATGTTGACTTCACAGGCACCAGATTGCACGGTGAACGAGAGATAATGTAACATTTAGAATATTAAGATAAAGAAATTATCTAGAGATGTACATTTTTTCACCACGACTTTATATCGCTCTCTGCATCTAAAACTATTCCTGCATTGGAGGAACAAACAATGGCATCATGGGAAAAAAAAAAAGAGCAAGTTAACCTATTTGTCGCTCAAGAAATCTCCGCATCACATCTCCAACAACAACCGACTTCCAAATGTGTCATTTATCATACAATCTGTCATATGGAGGAAATGTATTGCCAGGCAAGTTTAAAAAAAAAAAAATCATAATTGGAGTTTTTATCTTTTCCATTATTTCCCTCCACAACCTCTGTCAACAACGTCAAAATGCCTTTTTGAGTCGCGTTAAGGAAGTGCAGCTCTAGGCCGAGCGTCGGTGGCCTCAGAGATAGAGTGCACTGGATAAGAAGTGAGTGAGTTCTTTGCTATTGTGTCAACAAGAGGCGTTATGGCTTTGAAGTAATAAATCATAAAAAACTACTCTGTTCCTAAACATTTATAGATAAGGGAGTTAGGAATCAAATCAATTTAACTTTCTGTACACAACATCCCAGTGTGGCCTGAGAGCAGTTTGAGTATCAACACCACAGCAACGTGAAAGTACTGTAAATGTATGAACACTGGGAGGGATGGGGGGGGGGGTGTCATCCTCTGAAGCACTCTACAGTATGACTGAGACAGATCATACGGGGTCACACCGCCCCTTCAGACAAGCTGAAACAAACTTGACGTGACTGCAGCTATCTTAAATCATCTTGTGCGATGGAAATAACACAAAGCACTTAAGATTTTCAGGGCCATTACACTAAAATCATTTCATCTAAACAATGCGAAACGTTTGTATTATCGCGTTTTCTCCTGTCAAAATTATGAGAGCAATCAACTGTAAAGATATGGCACAAACACTCCCAGAGGCTACAAAAAAAAATCCTCATTTAATGACTAGGTACTGAGGCAAAATGAGTTTGGTATTTGCGACTCAATCATTATTATTGCAAGCAAATAGTGTACTTTTTCAGTATATGGCATTAAGTTTCCCTCCAGACATTCATTCCCAAAGCATAAAAAGGAATTTATATGAGAAGAGAAAAAACGCTGCAGCACTCATTGTCTCCAGCTGCCTGACTAATCTTTTACTATTTTCCCCAAAGGAAGACATAAAACTTCACAAACTGTCTCTTAAATGGTGTAGTTGGTGTTTATCAGAAACTTTCCATCATCATTTTCATTTATTTACATGACGCAGTAATTAAGATTATATGAGGAAAAATACTTTTGGCACATAAAAACTGCTTAGACAAAACTTCATTCAAAGGTCCTGTATGTGTAAGTTTATGTGTAGGGTTGTTTCCTTGTATAGGTTCATGCATTTGTGGGCATGTGGGTGATGCCCATACAGCTTTGAAGGAATATGCTGTGGCATGCAGACGGATCTGTGACAAAGGGCAGTTGTAATGGGGGGAAAAAAAACCCAAAACATTTAAAGAAGTCATTTCCATCCTCATTTTTATGATACAGAGAACATTAAGATTTAGATAGTTGCAATGTGTAAACTGGAACACGCAGAAGGGTAAAATATTACATATCTGACCCCAGCCTGCAGCCTCAACAGCATACGGGTAATAATGTATGATTTCCCCACAATAAGTGAAAACGCTGTGCTGGATTATAAATGTAGTTAAACTTACCTTCAAACTACAATCAAATGCACAGCTGCGACTGTGTCTTAAAAGCAGGATCACAGCGCCACAGGCTTGTTTGTCATAAAGCGACATTCCTTTTCACTTTAAAGTTGATTCTTTGCATTTGAATGCAAATGTAATAGAAGCAACTCATACTGGGTGTTTAATGTGCATATTAAAGAACGGCGTTACATTACAACACATTTCAGAGTGGTTTCCTGTTGTCTTAATGAATAAACAGACAAAGGTATCAAAAGACACTTTAGAGTGGTTTGTAAGAAATTATTGTCATGTTAAATTATTTGAAGGAGATCCTGATTCTCAGACATCTTGTTTTAACCCCTAAAAGCCCACACCCATTTTCCCTTAAAGGAATATTATGTGGGTTATAACAAAAACCAAGTGGACCACATATAACAGGGACATTAAATTTGTGTGTGACACTGATATCATGTGATGGTAGTTGGAAAAAAACACGCCCAGGGAGGGTTTTTAATTAAACTGTTTGTCGTCACTGAATGAGAATGTTTCCAATATCTTGGAATCTAAAACAGATCATTACAGGTTGTTGTGGCACCTGACACATTCAAACCTCACAACAACCATGAGCTCCTCAGCCAGGTGGCATAAAGCAGTTGAAATGTTCTTGTTACATTAACAAAAAAAAAAAAAAAAAGGAGCCCTGACATTGAAACCCTTTTTATTTATGCCCACTTTGGTTCATCATTTCAGACTTTTCTTGATTCCCATTTCACCACACCATCTATAAATTTGGAATAAAATATTCCCAAAGTTTCAGTGGGCTGCTTGATTCGGCCTTCCTGTCTGTCACATAGCTAAGTGTCAGCATTAAATTATCCCAGCGTTTATGACAGCAACATTACTCATCAGGATTAGGCATAGCCAAACTGAAGCTCCTCGGCTGCAGCCATCTCCTGCTCCCCTATCGATCGCTGTTCCCTCCATTACCAACACAGGGGCTATCTGCATGACACCGGCACATCGTGCATGTTGATGATGCTCTTGTCTGCTACGAGGATGTTTGTATCATGAGGTGGAGAGAGGGACAGAGAAGGAGGGAACAAAACACAGGAGAAAAGAGGAGATAAAGAGGGACTGTACGCAGAGACTCTCCAGAGAGTGAAGGTATAATGAAGTGCTGGATAGGTTTAATACCCACAACAGAAGGGGCCACTGCCGTAGTCAAGTGCTGTTAATATCTCTTCCATTCCTTAAGCAAATCAAGTTATCTGGCACTGCCTGCCTTTCGATAAGGAGTGGATGAGGTCCATTGAGAACAGCTTGATTTAGATGTTTAAAGTGAATATCCAGATAGCTCAAACACATACTCTGTATGATCTGAATCTACTTGCATGTCTGCTTGTTTCTTAACTCGGCGGAGCGTGCACTCAGACTGAAGAAGCGAGATAAAGCTGCAGCCGTGTCTGCATAAATCCCTCATTTCTATGCCCTTGCTTCCACTGCCTCAAACGTGCCACAAGACATTACTTAAATAATGCCTGAAGGTGCAAACGCCACTGACGGTGTCCCCCTCTGTTCAATTTGAAACGCATCAAATCCTCTCTAATTCCACATTTCAGGGTTTTAAATTGCCCTGTGCTCTGAAACGTAACCAGAGGCTTCAACTTTGTTTCAAGACTTTTTCCTTTTTATTTTCTATTATTGTAAACTTTGTGTTACTCCAGAGGAGGAGATAAGAAAGGGAATAAGGCCATTTTCTTTTTTTTCTTTTTTTTGTTGTAAGTGTCCTCCACGCTGGTGTCCAATGAGACGGAACACAAGAGAATTTTCAACACAGACCAATATTAAGAAGTGAAAGCTGACCTCTTCAGGGACTTCAAATGGCGTGTGTCTCTCAAACAGAGGAATCTCTCTGGATGCTTTTTTCTAGGTGGAACCACTGGGAACGACATGGACAGTACAATAACCTGTCTCACCTTAGAAAACTCAACAGAGCAGACCATCACCTGATCTAACTGAAATACTTTAAGGCTACGGCTGAAAACAATTTCACAGCAAAGAGATGAGAGTATCCCGTCTTAATGCTTCTTAATGTTTCTTAATGTTCCATTTCTTTCCTTTTCTTTTTTCTTAGATCAGTTTTGGTTATTTTGATGGTCCAAGGGATTTCATCTGGCTTTGAAAGCATCCATCTCGCAGTAACGCACACGTTCTGTTTGTGGTGTCCAGGTTGTGACTTTTATCAACTCCAGCAGCGTGGGATGTATTGCGCTAAATGAGGAAGGGAGGAAAGATGTAACTCCACGCATCAGTCACATAAAAAAGGGGGTCCAGGATGGTGTGACTCAGTCAGGTTGGTGTTTGGATCTAGGGGTCTACAGCTCATAGCAGATCAGATCAGTCGCAATCAGTGGAAAAAAACTTGCACCAAGATGTTTAAAGGGGAACAAACGTACAGATGGAGAACCACAGGAAAGAATTTGAGAGTTTGATAGGATTTCTAAGAAATTGTTTAAATATGTCATCACATCACTGAATAATTCATTTACAATTATAGGAGACATTGATTTTCTACTCCTTTACTGGGCGTATTTAAAACCAAATGCTAATCCAAATAAAGCAACCTGAAACAGCCACTTTTCAGAATGAAGAGTTTGATGGAACTAGTCAAAGAAATCCAGAGAACCCTCAGTCTTTGTTTCCCTCCCTTTAGCTTGTCTTATCGCTCTATTACAAATCTCCCTGCTTGGACCAACGTCATTTTTCTCCCGCGTAGCTATCAAATGCTCCTGCCCCTATGTGTATCGACCACCCTCCTCCCGGAGATCAATGCTGGGCCTTCGGACGCTGCAACAAAAACTGTAATTACTCACAAAGCTACAAATTCCTTGGCGACAACAGTTTATTTCATTACTGCAAGTGAGAAAAAAAACCCCACACATTTCAGAAAGCAGTGACAACCATGCAGGGATTACAGTATTCCACAAAACCTCGAGTTGATCTGAATTCATACATGTCAACATTACATCTAAAATTATGACTGAAATTGGTATATTTGCGCTCCACACTTCAGCTTATCTTCATTAGCTATATGAGTGGGGGAAAAAAAAAATCAATGCTGGACCACAAAATGGAAAAGATGAATTATTTTCCACCAGGAGAAATAAGGTGAGCAATAAAACCTCTCATGATACAAAAGGGTGAGAAAGGATAACAAACAAGTGAGCGAGATTTGCTGCCTTTCAGCAACCCTCTTAAGTGGTAATGGGATAACCCTGGACACGTCAAGAGCCTATCAAACTGCCCCTCACATTCGACCCCTGGGTGAGACAGGAAGGGCCTGCTTTGTTTGTAGCAATTGCGTCCTGTGTGCAGGGCCGTAATGAAGTGACCTGAAATAATGGAAAGCCCTGGGCCCTGCGCGGATGATTTTTGCTGGGATAAGAGCAGGGATCCTGATTCAGAGTCACAGTTCATTTCATTTTTCGCCTCTGATGAGATCTCCTCCGTTATCTGATAAAATTGAACAGCCATTACCGGCAAGGGCTCAGTGCCGGCCAAGCGGTAAAGCGCTGCCGACTGCTCGTAACAGAAATCCTATACACTCCACTTTGTCAGCAGTTTTGATTTCATCGTTTGCTGGGGGTTCAACCAGATGATAGGAATAATCTGGGCCCAACCAAGATTGACACTTCATTTCAGAAATCAATATTTACAATTTACTTCTTTCAAAGTTCATTCTGGGGGAGGACTCCATATTATCCTTTCTAAATAAGCTGATCATATCTCTCTCTCTTTCTGAAATGGCTTTTCCCAAAATGTGAATTTTTGGTTTAGAAAAAAATCAATATTGCCATTGTGGGCTTTAATCTGCCCTTTTATGATGGTAAATCTTTTTTCTTTTTACAGGCAAACGGCTGTGGGCAGCTGACACCATTTCCTCCAAGAACAAAGCCCCTCGCCCCATGTGGACGCTGGTAGATACATGGAGCCCTAATGTGGCTGGACATGCCACCGACGGGTCATTAATCAGACACTGTGACAGCCACTTCTTCCCAATCCAGCCCCGACTTCAGCCCCGAGACAAGCCCACTCAACTCCTCGCCCAGAGGAGGCCACGTAGGGAGCACAGAGACACAGGGAGAAGAGGATTGAATCCACATTGGAAAGACAGGATAGAAAGGGATGACAAGGGATTCTGCTGAGGTGTAAAGGGACTCTGGCACGGCAGGGAAGACTTACAGATGAAAGATGTAAGAATCAGAGAAGACTTGGAGCTAAACGTAGTGTGTTATCAGCGGGAAAGATTGTTGTCTGAAGGTCGTAATATAAGGATCATAAACTCACGTGTGAGTCACTTGTATCGACTTAAGTTGTACACAATATCATAACTCTGAAACACATTTGAACAGAACTAAAGCCTGTTGCTTCTCGCGCTGAGCTGCGGTCTGTGTGTCTAAACTGGTGGCGAAGTGGGTAGTGTCGTATGTTCTCCCCGAGTGTGTGTTTGTTTTTTGTGTGGCCCCGTAATGCCAGATTCCAGTCCAGTGTGTAACCCTCCTCTCCACCCTAACCTGTTCACATAAGAAAAGGCGTCGTATGATAAAACAATTATGCTCGTGTCTTCTTCAAGAAGATCGATGGATGCTGTCTAAAGTTGAGTGGCTGTTGGTGATGGATTTTCTCGTAAACTCAATCCAGTCATCTTTACCTTTAACATTCTTCCATGACACACCAATATTCAGGCCACCAACATAATTTTGTTAATGAGGAAACAGCTGTCCATACTGTTGTTTCCTTTAATCTTAACTTTATGGTGACATGGCAAAAAAAATTCAGGGGATCAACAAAGTTGTAATAATTCATTATGTGCAGCTTTTAAATGTCTACACCAAATTTCTAAACATCAGACCAAATCGCACATGTTAGCTTGTGAGAAAAAGGGAAAGTTGGGGGATCTGAAAGATCCCCCAACTTGGGGGATCTCACGGAGCCTCATCCTATCACAGACTGAGCAAAATCACACAGTAATGTGTGTGAGTTGAAGTATTTCAATCTGGACACAAGTGCTGGACTGACCAACCAACTAAAAGACACTGCGATCTGCCCTGAAGGTCCGCTTCCAGAATCAAAGAATTTGATTTTTGAACACGCTGTACAATTCACGATCTCTAAAAGCTTATTTCAGAGCTACACTGCAGCGCAACGGCCCGTTGCATGATGGGACAGCAGCAGGTGTTGAGACAGATCACCAAGGAAAAGACAAGAACCATTCCTGGCCTGCACCAGGTTCTCTTAGGAGAAAAGTTAGCTAAAGCCATTCTTTCTCAAACCTCTCTCTACATTCTGAACATGGTTATTCTGTAGCTCCTTTAGAATATCAGAAGTCACCAGGGAACATGTCTAGTGTCTCATTTCAAGACCTCAACCAATAATCCAAATCTTTTAGTTTCGTTTTCTTATTTTCTTTTCGTTTCCAGGTCGGTGTCTTTAAGCCACAGAAAACCGATAAGAGCCCACATTAACACAGATCATCACAGCTAAACCCTCAGAGCTATGACTTGATGCAGTTAAAGGAGAAATAACCAATCCCAACTTTATCTTCACTGAAAACCTTAACATGATTTGGAGCTAAGTTAGAGCCCAGAGAGCATGTGTGTTATCCAATTTTCATTGTTCTTTGGGATTGGAGTGATGTTCCAAATCATCTTATAGGTACAGCTAATGTAGTTTCAATTGATCACATGTTTGGAGGAGAACCATTTTCCCATAGTCTGTGCCCGAGGATAGCAACCATCCAATGTATATACCCCCTGAGTACTGAATATGTGCGCATGAATATATACATCTGGGCTTTTTCTAACTGCATCCAGGTGATAACCATGTTTCTTCTGTTTATAGCAGGCTTTTTTCTTCCAGAGCCATGTTCACTTCATCAAAACCCCACTTCACCATATGCCCCGGTGGGTAACATAAAATACTGCACTTCTCCGTATTGACTGAGTAAAATGAAATAATCTATGATGCATGAACAAGCTCTAAATGAAATAATAATGTCCTTAGCGGTGAAAAACGGATTGATGGTACAGTAATTGAGCAGATTTATTTCCACCCGTTGGAGAATGAGACGTAGAGGGAGGCGGCGAGTCCGCTGAAAACTGCCCTGCTATTTTATGTAATCTCGTATTGGACGAATTATTGGCTGGTAATCTATTGTTAAACATCTTTTAGGGTGATGGATCGGAAATGTCAAGCTTTTCCCCCCACGTAATCAATTCATATCTCATTAGCACGTATTATTTATGATTCTCATATTGTCCCTGAGGGGATGGATGCTGAGGGGGGAGCTACCCCCACTGGAGGCCTCAGCTGGGGCTAAAATGAAGTGTGGCGTACTGTAGCTCATGACCTCATAACTGCATATATAAAAATGCTTTTGTTTGCGGTATTGATTTGTTCCTGTTCATTCTAGACAACAGAAAAGATTAAGGGTCCATAATGTCCCCCCCTTCAACCCCAACAAGAAAAAGGGCATTGAGAGAAGAGAAAAATATTGCACCTCTGAAAGATGTGAATTATATGTTTATTAAAACAGAATCAAAGTGTGTGAGTGAGTCAGGTACGTTAGCACAGACGAGGTACACTTATTGCTATAGCTGCCATTTAAATCTATGTATCGGACACTCAAAAGGTTATATTTTAAACAAGGTTTTGTAAATTCTTTACATACACATACAAATGGTAAAAAAAAAAAGTCTATCTTCATGCTGGAAACTGAAGAGTCCATTGCATATAGTATAAGACATACATGCATAGACTGTCTGATATGTTTTCTGCAGGAGAAATGTGTAAATAGTATGTTTATAATGGCACCTGCGCCTCTCCATCTTTGTAGATTCAATTATTCATTCATTTGGAATAGTCAGTTTGGATTAGTAAGTGACTACAAGATGTTTCTTACATCATTTTGACGTTCATTCTCAACGTGTGTGGACTGGCTGGTTCACTTTTTTTCATCAAAGCAGTGTATACTAAATATTAGATGAGGACTGGCTTTCAAATTGTTTATGACGCCAACAATCTGGAACTCAGTCAGTTATTAGATGACAATTTGTCATATCATGAAGAATTTTTTATTTGATGGATTTATTTTAAGCCAGACAAAATAGGTTGTTTTTAAGTTAGATAGATTTTTTATTGAATCAAAAATAAAACTATACATTGTATTGAAAAAGCACATTTGTTAGAATATTATTACGTGTGAATCCTGAGTTTAATAAAATGATTATAGATCCATGCAGTTTGTTTTTTATAGCTCTGATATATTTTATTCTTGTAAAAATAAAAATAAAAACTTTTTAAAGCTGCTGAATCATTGGTAATGTGTCATTAACACATGCATGCTGCAGAAAGATGAATGCATGAGAAATGGACCACTGCCCCTCTTAGATCATTAGATATAGATAACGATTTGCAAAATCTATGCTTCCCAAAATGGGAATCAGTGTGATGTTCAATGAAAAAAGGAGGAACGATCTTTCTTAACAGCTGCAGAGTGTGAGATCTGTGATCAATAAACTGGACAGGGGCATGCAGGGCTGCTGGAGTTATCCCTCTGTTCACTGAGCCAACACGGAAAGGAAAAGTGTCATATTGTGATCTTTATCCCGTAATCGTCCTGACACACAGTCAAGTGATATATATTTCTGCTCTTTTGCTCGTGGGCTCAGCGACTGTCCGCGGTCTGTAGCGCTGCTGTAGCCTCTCAGCTGAGCCCTGATAGCAGCAGAAGAAGATCTAAACCAATGACTGGAGAACCTGACATATATACAGGAGATAGGTTTCTGGATAAGTCACTGTTTGTTCTCAGCAACTGCACTAACAAGCCAGATGTGCCACTTTTTCCAAAGTAACAGGGTTTGGTGAGTACTCCAGTGGGATGAATAGTCAGTACAGTAAACCAGAGGGAAATGTGTTAATAACACCACACGTGAAGCAAAGGATCGTCTTGCCTGACTTGTACAAATGCTATCATAGACCATTTGAGTTATCTCACGTCACACATGCAAGCGCACAACCAGTGGATATTCAAACTTCTATTCTGGAAACAGTAACAGCAAAAGAAAGTAGAAAAAAAAGTAGAACTATGAACGAGGTGTGTTTATTCCATCATTTCCTATCATGTTCCTGTAATTTTATTGTAAAAGTCACAGATATGTTAGAAACGTCCACTGTGTCTTACTTCACAATGTCATCTGGAAGTGGAATAAGATGCACTGCACATCTCTGGCTGTCCACATGTAGCTCGCGCCAACTTGTCCTCCAGCATTCTACTCATATTTCCTTCACAAATTTGCATCTACTTTATTTTCAGCTTAAATTTTTTTCAGTGTTCACTCACTTTGAGACCGTAAATTGCATTGTAATGCTATCTAAATGATAGAAAATTCTCATTGTTTCCATCTTAAGTCACTAGTAACTGGTTAGTCACATCCACTTCTGCTTCCTAGGATAGGAAAACAAATAATGATGAATTAATAGAAAAAGGCTCAACTTGGAGAAGAATCACAACCAGTACTGTTCTTCTAGCTCCTGCTGACTGTAGACCTTTATGCAGTTTGTTCACTCAATGCTTTCACTTCATGTTGACATGTACAGCCTCAAGGTCTATTTTTTGACACAGATGCTTATAATGTTGTGTTGTCCTGCATTACTTTTTATGTGAAACATGGATACCTTAATAAAAGACAACACACATTTGGAGTCAGTCCCCACTAATGTTGTGCAGACTGGCTTCAACAGAAGTCCCAGTATTTAAGCCGTATTTGGGCTGCTTGAGAGTACCTGCCTTTCTACTGCGAAAGAATGGGAACTGAGACACTCACATGCACACAAAGTCTCTGAACGCCTACGAACGCAGCAAATATGATATCCCAAGAGATGAATGCGGTAGCATTAACTGAGAAGTGAAAATGCTGACAAACAACAACATGGTAATGAAAGGAAAAATTCTGTATTAGCTCACTTCTAGATGCTTAAGATCTTTTGGATTTGATCTGAACAAGCAGCATGGTGAACCAAACAGATACCACCGGGATGAATCATCACTCCACCCTAAGAAGGGTTCAGGTAGTCAGTGCTGCAAGATGATGGCCTTTTTTTCATGCATTACAGCTCTACATCCTAAATGAAATATACTGTGGAGGCAACAGAAAGTGAAATCAATTTAAATTAAACTAATGGTTTTTTTTTTTTCCTTGCCTTCATGTCATATCACTGTTTCCTTCTATTTCACATCTTGCTTATAGTCTCTACGTATTCATACAGATCCACTTTGACTCAGTTGGTCACATCTCTGGGGTTTTCTATATTATGCTTGGACCTGACTGGACCTTTGCACAATCACCTGAAGTTTTTTTTTTATTCCTTAGCTGCTCGCTATTAGATGTTGGTGTGTTGCTTTCCCGTTTTTCCCTGTAATAGGAAATGATACTGTTAGCTTTCAGGATGTGTAGCATTTCTTAGTGAGCGCTTCACAGCTGCCAATAAAAGACTAAAAAACAAAGCAAAAAGCTGATTTGGTGGACCTTCTTGATCCCATCACAGACATCAGGACGGACACTCAAGTAAAGTCAGGAGCCTTTTCAAAATAATGTGAGGGGACATGTGTAACTGACAGCTGAGAGCTCTGAAAATAAGAAACCCCTGCCACAAAAACCTGTTGGTTGGGAGGAAAAGCCACATATTCCAGAGATAAATGCATCAAATTTAATTTAGTAATTAACACATTTAAATTAAAAACCTGGGTACACAGGCTTGAATTAGTAAGCTCTGCTTGAGAGATGCTTAATGAAGCTGTAAACACCAGTAATATTTTTTCATCCACAAACGCCCTTTCAAGGTGATCGGTGAGGTTAGCTGAGTCCATGAACTAAACAGCACATTTAACCTGATCAGAGTTTGACTTCCTGAGATTTCTGTGAACAAACCAGAAAAAGTAATAAAAAATACAAAGTGCTCCTAACCTATAATGTAGTGGATGAAGCACCATCACCTTCACTTGTGTGGTAATGGAGCCGCAAAGATCTATTTCAACCACATCTAGTCCTCTAAGTCATCTCAACGGATCATCAGTACAATTGGTGTCAGAAATAGCACTTCTTCATTCAGGCATGAACATTTCTTTTAAGGCAATTCAGTCTGTTTGAAAACTGGCACATGAGCCAGTAGATCCTCTTACAACGACCTTTTACATCTACATAACGTAAAGAGATTAGATTTTGATTAGATCAGGCAGAGACCTGGCCAATTATTCCACTTACAAATGCTCTAATCACTATAGGTTGATTTGTTTTTCATACGCACTGCTTGTAGTAATCTGAATGAAATGATAGAACTAATTAATTCATGTCCATCTACATACAGTCGTATCATTACAAATTGCATAGCATATCCACACAGGATGTGAGTGACTGGACGTTACATCGACACCACTTTCTCTTATACAAACCTGACATCTACTGGGCAACAGCAGTACACAAAGGTGAAAAATAAGGCAAAGTGAAACGTGAATTAAATAGTAGTGAGTAAAATTAATATTTATAACAGTACAGTATTTGATGTACAGTTTTAGTATCTCAGATAATGACGCATGTATTGAGGATTCGTCATCACTGCACGATATTTATATTGATGATATAGCTTTTTTATGTTGTTGCATAAAACTATTTATTACCAACATTGAAGTTCATAGATTTGATTACATATGCATTTTATTTTCACTATGTCCATGTGTTTGTATGGGAGAGTGTCATATTGTGTAAGTCATTGTTGCCCTCCTCATGCTCCAGCTTTCATGAGGGCATCTGCTAAGTTATTCATAAAGCACCATTACTCCTTATGCATTTTTAATTGGCCAGACGTAGCCTTTATGTCAAGATATGGAGGCTTGTAATGAATATTTACTGTCCAATTATTAATGGCCAGGGCGATTAATAATAACCTGAACAGATGCCATATCACACCACACAATTCATCCGTGTTTTAAATTGATTTATACGTGTAATAATGATGAAAGTAGAGTATAATTTTCCTTGTTGAGATAATTCTATATTATCTGACCTTCAATTAATTAATGTAACATTTTTGTGTGTTAGTATTCAAACTGCTGTAGAGAGATCAGCGTGGTCTGCATCAGCTCTAAAAGGAACAAGTGACGATGCATAATGTCTCGCTCCATTTGTCCCTCACTGGTTGCTATCATTGATTTTTTTTTTTTTTTATCCTGATAATATGTCCTTACCTTGAATGTCAGAGATGTTGATCACCTTATTGCCCCCAATATTTCTTAACCATTATGCTATCCCTTCACTAATGCAGACCTGCAGTTTATTTAAAAATGCCCCTTTAACAATTTGACTGCAAGCTTATGAGAAACTTTACGTGTCAAAACTGTATCTCAGTTTAATCTTTGACTTCATCTTTTATACCTTATTTATTTTTACTTATATATGATTTATATATACTTATACAGTATATTGATATATACTTTATATTTTTTAATACTTTTATACATTTTTTATACTTTATATCAATTATACTTTATTTATAATTGACTTTATCCTGCAGACTACCTGATAGTGTAAACTGGAGGTGCACACATCCAGTTTACAAGGGCAGTTTTGTGTACTGTCTTGCATTCCTTTAATCACATTTACAGCTGTAATACTTGACTGGTGTGGTGACATCAGACAAGTGATACGCCAGTGAGACTGAAGAGGAAACCTCAGCCTACGTAGTGAGGACTGGACAATAATCACTCACACAAGTTCACTTCCTTCCTGTACTCTGTACACTTCATGTCAAAGGAAGAATCTATAAAATGTTCCATGAAGTGAAGTTGTGTCACATATTGTGTGATGTCAAGCTGAATAAAAGGGGGGTGCAGAACTAGGAAAAAGCCTTTGATTGATGATTGGACAGGACACGTCATTTCTGATCGCTTGAATTGAAGGGAGGTATTGATATCAATGCCTTTATTTCATGGATGAGGTTTTTGACTGAGCTTTGGCGATTGAATTTCTAGATGGATGTCCTTATTCTGCAAGACACCTGTCTCTTATCTCCCTCTTATCTGTGAGGATCAAAGCATGCAGACTCTTGAATTACCTATCCATAGAATGTCATCTGTTCGTCCCCCAAGTTGGTTTAACCCGACCTTGAAATCAGAGCCACCTAAAATAAATAAATGAAACCCTAATCAAAAATGCTACTCTCCTTTGGAGGGGTGTCAAAGAGGAAGGATGATCCGTCCTGATTTGATTTTGTTTCCAAACCACATGATGCATTCGGACAATTAAAATTTCAGCAAGTCATTCGCTGATAGCCCTGTGAGTGAGTGCTGCTGGGTCGGGTCTTAGGTTTTGTATTTCTTGCGGTTCTGCCGACACTCTGAGGGCAGGTTATTTATTTTGGCTCGCTGCCCTGTCTGAGAAAACCATGTTTCTCTGAGTGTGTGTCTGGAGTCACAGAGCAAGGTCAAAAGTGTTCAAAGAACAACGAAGAGGCCCCAGCGAACTGTGACAGACAATAAGCAGCTCTATTTTCACTGCTTTTTTCACTACAGTGGTCAAAAAGCAGCGATGCACTTTCCCACTACATTTCTAAATTATTTGAATGTTATGATGCATTTAGGTTTTGAAAATAATGATTAATTCGCTTTTTTTTTACATCATGAGCAAGCACATGCAAGTGAAAATACATTTTTAAAAAATTATACTGTATTAAAGATATATGGAGCTGGATTTTTTAATGCAATACTGTATAGGTTTCCTCATAACAAAAATAACAGCCCCTTTCACAATTTTTCCAAGGGAGAAGCAAGTTGAGGAATGTTCAGTTGGTTATAACCTACAAGCACGCCACTGGAGGCCACCAAAGCCCAAGAATTACAGTTACGCCAATTAAGACGTGAGGTTGTGATGTATGAGGGTGTGCTTTTTCTGTGTCTTTGATTTTTATGTTTATACAGTATTTTTGTCAGTTTATGTGTCAATAAATATTTAGATTTTTGTGACTGATGTATTCTGAATCAACTTTGCCAGGTATCAGCAGTAAAGTTGAGAAAAAAAGTGAAGTCAAGTTTTCTTTGGTGCCAATCCACAACAAAAGTTATATTGAGACACTTTCAGAGCACAGCAGGTCTAGACCGACTGTTTATTCTACAGAGACCTGACAATCACCCATGAACAAGAAGTCAGAGACAGTGGTGAGGAAAAAATGCCTTTTCACATCACATCAGACTGAAGCTGAGCGGCTCTCTCCTTTACTGGTTTAAATGAGAGACAGAGATGGGAGAGAGAGTTGGTGGTGGAGGGAGACAAGGCAAGGAACAAGAACACTAACATGCAACCACAACAAATGAACAGCTATGATAATAGAAACAAAATGATATCATCACTATATATTGGTAATAATTGATGATGATGATGATGATGATGATGATGATGATGATGATGATGATGATGATGATGATGATGATGATGATGATGATGATGATGACGATGACCATGATGACGACAGTTTGATGTTAGCGGGTCTCAGCTGTGATTCCAGTAGATCCAGTCACAATCCACAAGAAGCTAAGGGGTTAAAAAAAACAACAACTACAAACATATGTCACAAAGTAGAAACTGTAATCCAGTTACCCAGTAATAGAAACATAATTTATGACCTACACAAGTTTTATAAGGAAGGAATTGCAAGTATTAACTGGTGGGTATAGTTGCAGAATACGAAAGAAGATATGGAAAGATATATGAAAATATTTTTACAGATTATTTATATAACAGTTCAAGGACAAACCCTTGCATCTCAAAGAAAAGAAACGGCTGGTTAAGTTGGTCTGGTTGGGTTGGAACTTGGAAGTCTCATAAAGCAGCATGAACTATAATGCAGCATTATAGTTCCGGAAGTTTTCCTTCAAATTTAACCAAAGTATACTTATACATCAACATGTGTGTCCCTGTGTTAACGCGCAATCTCAAAGGGGCTTTTGTGCATCCACTTGTGGAACGTTTCGAAGCCAGTGTTGCATGGCTTTGTGGAGATAAAAGAAAATTAAACTGAATGTGATTAAGATGAAGTCTTCAAGTATAATCTGCTGCTGCGAAGCAACACTGCAGGGATGTCAGATAAGATGATACTTCTGTGTCAGGCAATGAAGGAGCAGATATGGGTGTGCAGCAGTCCATGACACCCTTTTATCCAGAGGGGTCGGTCCACAATGAGAGTGACAGCAAAGATGATGTCATCAAAATGGCTTGAGAATGATGCTATGGGAGGATTGTCGATTTAGTAAGCAGTGAAGCATGGCAACTCCACTACAGGCGGTGCATAATTTGCAGCAACATTAAGGACATGTCTTTAAAAAAGCAAGGAAAGTGTACGGTCTCACCATAAATAATGAAACACAAATGGCATTCTATACCTCCTGGCTGGATACACAGGGCTATTTTTGTTTGTCTTATTACACTCCATTGGGTTTTTCCTCATTGAATTTTAATCTTAAAGAAATAAAGTCCACTCTTCAAAAACAAATCAAGAGGAAACGAATAAATGAGCACTCTTTGAGAATTGAAAACAGTCTGTAAACTCTCTGTGTGGGTTGTGTATTATTGTCCAAATAGAAATTTTGACAGGAAGCAGGAATCTTCAAGAAACAACCTTTCATGCGAGTAATTTCCTCAGTGTTTTCCATTTTGACATAACAGAGTTCGTCAAGACATTTTATTCTTTTGTAGTAGAGATGCTGAAAAAGAAGAAAAGAAAAAGCCCAACCAAGCTCACGTATTAGAGAATGAAACCTAAAGAATAGCACACAGGTAGATAAATAGACTTTATATGTTTACACAAAGTTGTTAACCAAACAGCATACACTGTGACCTGTAAAATCCTTATTTATGATCTTCTTAATTTCTTTAATGCTTCCATAGGAATAAATTCTGAATCAAGAGACAATGTTGCCATCTAGTGGACGACTGGTGACATAGCTGAATCAATGTAGGGAGAAATTTTGAGAAAAGCTTTACCATAAGCTGCTGTTTTATTTAGTATTTGCTTTGAGTGCTTATATTTGAATATTTTATTTGTCATTTCATGTCTGCTCTCAGTGAGTGTGATGTTACCTAATAACAGAACATTTGTATTAAAGGCTTCCATAGTTGTAGTTTTTTTCATAATGTAGCCACAAGAGGACACAAGCCAGTGTCTTTTTGTGCCGGTCCCAAGCCCGGATAAATACAGAGGGTTGCGTCAGGAAGGGCATCCGGCGTAAAACTTTTGCCAAATCAAAGATGCGAATCAAACCTATGACTTCCATACCGGATCGGTCGAGGCCCAGGTTAACAACGACCGCCATCGGCGCTGTTGACCTACAGGGCGCCGGTGGAAATTGGATTACTGTTGGTCGAAGAAGGAGTGGAGGAAAGTGCGTTCGCACGAAGAAAGAGAAAAGGAGCGGCAAGAGTATAGGACTGAGAGTAGGGACGTTGAATGTTGGAACCATGACAGGAAAAGGTAGAGAGTTGGTTGACATGATGCAGAGGAGGAAGGTAGACATACTGTGTGTCCAGGAGACCACGTGGAAAGGTAGCAAGGCTAGAAGTTTAGGAGCAGGGTTCAAGTTGTTCTATCATGGTGTAGATGGGAAGAGAAATGGAATAGGAGTTATCTTGAAGGAGGAGTTTGTTGGGAATGTCCTGGAGGTAAAAAGAGTGTCGGATAGAGTGATGAGTCTGAAGCTAGAAATAGAAGGTGTGATGGTCAATGTTGTTAGTGGGTATGCCCCACAGGTAGGATGTGAGCTGGAGGAGAAGGAGAAATTCTGGTTGGACTTTGATGAAGTGATGCAGAGCATGCCTAGAAGTGAGAGAGTTATCATTGGTGCAGACTTCAATGGACATGTTGGTGCAGGTAACAGAGGTGATGAGGAAGTGATGGGCAGGTTTGGTATCCAGGAGGGGAACGCAGAAGGACAGATGGTAGCTGACTTTGCAAAAAGGATGGAAATGGCTGTTGTGAATACTTTCTTCCAGAAGAGGCAGGAACATAGGGTGACCTATAAGAGTGGTGGTAGGAGCACACAGGTAGACTACATCTTGTGTAGACGGTGTAACCTGAAGGAGATCAGTGACTGTAAAGTAGTGGTAGGTGAGAGTGCAGCCAAACAGCATAGGATGGTGGTGTGTAGGATGAGTCTGGTGGTGAGGAAGATGAAGAGGGCAAAGGCAGAGCAGAAGACAAAACGATGGAAGCTAAAAAAGGAAGAGTGTTGCATGACTTTTAGGAAGGAGTTAAGACAGGCTCTGGGTGGTCGGGAGGTGCTTCCAGATGACTGGACAACTACAGCTAATGTGATCAGGGAGACAGGTAGGAGAGTACTTGGTGTGTCATCTGGAAGGAAAGAGGTAGCAAAGGCCATATGATGACTTGTATGCTAGGTTGGACAGTAAGGAGGGAGAGACTGATCTATACCAGTTGGCAAGACAGAGAGACAGAGATGGGAAGGACGTGCAGCAGGTTAGGGTGATTAAGGATAAGGATGGAAGTCTATTGACAGGTGCCAGTAGTGTGATGGAAAGATGGAAAGAATACTTTCAAGAGTTGATGAACGTGGAAAATGAGAGAGAACCAAGACTAGAAGAGGTGACTGTTGTGGACCAGGAAGTAGCAAAGATTAGTCAGGATGAAGTGAGGAGGGCACTGAAGAGGATGAAGAGTGGAAAGGCAGTCGGTCCTGATGATATACCTGTAGAGGTTTGGAAGTGTCTAGGAGAGGTGGCAGTAGAGTTTCTGACTGGGTTGTTCAACAGGATCTTAGATAGTAAGAAGATGCCTGAGGAGTGGAGGAGAAGTGTGCTGGTGCCCATTTTTAAGAACAAGGGAGACGTGCAGAGTTGCGGCAACTACAGAGGAATAAAGCTGATGAGCCATACAATGAAGTTATGGGAAAGAGTAGTGGAAGCTAGACTAAGGGCAAAGGTGAACATTTGTGAGCAGCAGTATGGTTTCATGCCAAAAAAGAATACTACAGATGCAGTATTTGCTTTGAGGATGTTGATAGAGAAGTACAGAGAAGGCCAGAGGGAGCTGCATTGTGTTTTTGTAGATCTGGAGAAAGCTTATGACAGGGTGCCCAGAGAGGAACTGTGGTATTCTACAAGGAAGTCCAGAGTGCCAGAGAAGTATGTTAGAGCGGTGCAGGACATGTATGAGGACTGTAAGACAGTGGTGAGGTGTGCTGTAGGTGTGACAGAGGAGTTCAAGGTGGAGGTGGGACTGCATCAGGGATCAGCTCTGAGTCCCTTCTTGTTCGCTATGGTGATGTACAGGCTGACAGACGAGGTTAGACAGGAATCTCCATGGACTATGATGTTTGCAGATGACATTGTGATCTGCAGTGAGAGTAGGGAAGAGGTGGAGGGGAAGCTAGAGAGGTGGAGGTTTGTCCTGGAAAGGAGAGGGATGAAGGTTAGCCACAGTAAAACAGACTACATGTGTGTGAATGAGAGGGACCCAAGTGGAAGAGTGAGGTTACAGGGAGAAGAGATCAAGAAGGTGGAGGATTTTAAGTACTTAGGGTCAACAGTCCAGAGCAATGGAGAGTGTGGAAAAGAGGTGAAGAAACGTGTCCAGGCAGGATGGAACGGGTGGAGAAAAGTGTCATGTGTGTTGTGTGATAGAAGAGTTTCAGCTAAAATGAAAGGAAAGGTGTACAAAACTGTGGTGAGACCAGCGATGTAGTTTGGTCTAGAGAGAATGTCACTGAGGAAAAGACAGGAGGCAGAGCTGGAGGTAGCAGAGATGAAGATGCTGAGGTTCTCTCTGGGAGTGACCAGGAAGGATAGGATCAGGAATGAGTACATCAGAGGGACAGCACATGTTAGAGGTTTTGGAGATAAAGTCAGAGAGGCCAGACTGAGATGGTTTGGACATGTCCAGAGGAGAGATAGTGAATATATTGGTAGAAGGATGCTGAGTTTTGAACTGCCAGGCAGGAGGCCTAGAGGAAGACCAAAGAGGAGGTTTATGGATGTAGTGAAAGAGGACATGAAGGTAGTTGTTGTGAGAGAAGGGGATTCAAAGGACAGGGCTAGATGGAGGCAATTGATTCGCTGTGGCGACCCCTGAAGGGAAAAGCCGAAAGGAAAAGAAGAAGAAGTTGTAGTTTTTTTCATCTTACATTTACTATAGATTAAATCGTAACTATTGCTGTTCATGTGGAGTGAACAAGATTATTTTTTCAGTTAAATAAGTTAAGTGTTAACCTTACTTACAATGAAAAAGACGTTTCATTATGTGAAATGAAGCTTCACCATTCATACAGCCATGGTGTCTAAGGTGTTCCCACACTATGAGGATACATGAAACTTGGGAAATAGGGCATCCATGAAACAAATGAACAGAGATACTCATCATTCCTACACAGTAAGGATACGAAAGACAGCCAGAAGTCCTTCCATCTTTGGTGCAACCACTCTCATTTTTAGTGTTTTTATGAAACCTCTTCTCTACTGTTTGTGTGAAACAAACTGAAGTATTTGAAATGTTTTTCTTTTGCACAGATTTTTTTGTAACTCGAGTTAACTTGAATGTAAATTAGTTAACTGACTGATGAATGTAATACAGCTCTCTCTCTCTCTCTCTCTCTCTCTCTCTCTCTCTCTCTCTCTCTCTCTCTCTCTCTCTCTCTCTCTCTCTCTCTCTCTCTCTCTCTCTCTCTCTCTCTCTCTCTCTCTCTCTCTCTCTCTCTCTCTCTCTCTCTCTCTCTTGAAAATCCTCTTTACATGAATGTCTTTTGGATTTTGTGTCAGTCAGTCAGTCATTATCTTAACCCGCTTAATCCGCTGATGCGGGTCGCGGGGGAGCCAGTGCCTATCCCGGCAGTCTCAGGGCGTGAGGCGGGGGACACTCCGGGCACGACGCCGGTGTACCGCGGGATTTTGTGTTAATGTGATTATTTTGTAATTTGATTTTTATGAATATGAAATGAATTTTATGAAACGTGATGTTTAAAATTTAAAAAAAAAAAAATCTCTGTCTCCGGAGAGACTGAGAACCCACGCAGACACAGGGAGAACATACAAACTCCACACAGAGCAGGACTTGAACCCGGAGCCACTTTGCTGCGCGGCGACATTGCTACCCACTGCACCACCGTGCCACCCCCGACTCAGTGTATTTTATCAAAATTCTACTGGTTAAAATCTTTTATCTCTAAAATAAAAGAAATTAATCATTAAGTTAATTAAAATGAAATGAACTTCTTCTAGAACATGTTCTCAGTGTGATTCTCCAGCTCCCTGTGTTATAGATTAGAACAGATGTGAGAATCACTCCGCACTCTTTCCTAACAAATTAAAGATTTGTCCTAAAGTCACGAAGAAATGGGCTTTTGGGACTCATCATAATGGAAATCTGAACGTGATGCTGAATGAAACAAGTCTGATTTTTCCTGCAACTGAAGGCAAGTCTGTCCTGCAGGGGTCACTACAGCACTATTTATGAAAGCTCCAGAGTCATCAATAACCTCAATGGGTGATTATTTGTTGTTGTTGGATGTTTATGCATTAATTCATTTTTTTTGTTTGCTTGTCGTGTGTTGGGTCACAGAGACTAGAGTGCATCCCAACTGATTTTGGGGTACATCCTAGACAAGATAACATTTGGAAACAAGCAACCTTTCTCACTTAAACAAGCCTAACTCTAATCCTAACCCTTTACCCTAATTCTAACCCTACAGTTAATTAGTGTCAGCAGTTCACCTCTACTCTGTGGTTTTGGTAGTGGGAGGTATCCGGGAAACCAGCAGAGAACCCATGCAGGCATGGGGAGAACTCTCCTCAGAATAATCTCAGGCCCTCCAGTGGATTTGTACGGGACTTCTTTTTAATGGGGCAATAGAACTACCCACTACACTACTGTGTCATCCAAGGATACATATGTCTATACATGTATTGTCATTAACAACGCGGGGTTACTGGAGCCTATACCAGCGGACTCGGGGCAAGAGGCAGGGTACGCTCTGGGCACGACGCCAGTGCACTCCGGAGCAACATGAAAGACACACAAAATCATCCACGTATAGATCAATCTATTTAATCTCATTATTTTTTTTATCACATCCATATTGACATTCAAGCAAGACATAATTAAAAGAACAAAAGGAGGCTCCACAATTTGTTTGTTTATTAAATTTGGGTGTAATTTTATGCCAGAAAGCTGGGCCATGTCAACAGACAAAGCTTCTGCAGTGACCTTGATTCCTCTATAAATTTAATTTTAAATTTTTTAATTCTTATTTTTAAAAAAAGATTACTGATAGGTCACATGAACCAACAGGCCAAGAGAAAAACATGATTTACTACTTAGGATGGCATAATAATTAACTTGAATCTAAACTAAGGTCCCATGCAAACATAAATGCATCTATTAGTGCTAATCTCTACAGCACCCATTAGCTCATTCTTATGTCTGACTCTGCAGAGGACAGGAAGATGAATAGGAGCTGTTACTTTTATAATCCAGAGAGGCAGAGTAGTACACAAAGAGACCGTCAACCTGATTAGACCTAATTTGACTTTGAAACAGATGTTTATCAGGTAAGGCTGTACCGTCTCCATGCCAACAAGCAGCCAAGAGAAAAAGATAGGATTTCTATTGAGATTTGCTCAATTCTAATTGAAGGTTTTAGTAGAGCGAGAAGGAGTGTGGAGATGACACAATTAAATCCCTTCTTCAAGAAAGGTGCAGATTACTGACATTAAGATGACATCTAGTCACAACTGACTGTGTCATGTCTCCAGAGTCCAGGGGATGAGGGATTAAAATCAGGGTTCATAAACTCCTAATTAAGAAAGTTGTTTTCTATGCTGGTTTCTCTCTGCAATAGGTGGAGATGAGGGGGAGGAATGGAGAACACAAGAGGACATGAAGGTAGTTGTGAAGGTCTACAAAACCTTCCACAAGGATCATAATGTATATGAATTAATTACGTAATTGGTGACACTGTTACATGCAGGGAAAAGAACCAGGGAAAAGGAAATTAAGTGTGTTTCGCTTGTGCTTCAAGGATGTGTAAACAGAGAGTTTTCATGAAACTGAACAGCACCGTGTAACGGCTTCAATAACCCCCTAAAATGACTCATCATCTTCAGCCTCAATTGGTTTTTCTTGTGAATAAACATATATCTCAATTAGCCACAATGGTGAAACCCAGACGTGAGCAGGTTTGAGTTTAGAGCCCTGTATTTAATCAGTATAGATATATATATATATATATATAGATATATATATATATATATATAGATATATATATAGATATATATATATATATATATATATATATATATATATATAGATATATATATATATATATATATATATATATATATATATATATATATATATATATATATATATATATATATATATATATATATATATATATATATATATATATATATCCACAGAGAAGCGTGAGGCTAATGTGGCTGGAAACTCAATAATGAAAACATGCATGTCATGGCAGTGGTTTGAATTCTGCTGATACATCCCATTTTGACTAAATTTTTGACATGGCTAAAATCCTGTTCTGCACAGCTGCCTCCGTCCTCCTGGTTTGTGATGAACTAATTTAGTCTGCCTCGTTTGAATACTAATTTTCCATCAAACATTCTAAATCAAGCATCTGATAAATGCCAACTGACTTTCAATCTATGAAGTTGAGCACTTTGTGCAGCACATCAAGATTTCATTGATTCTGAATAATATTCAGAGAGAATATTGGGAAATGTTTCATTTGAAGTTTTAACATGAAAAAGCCCTTCTTAAAGTAGAAATGGTTTTAAATAGAGTCATCACAGACATACAGCTTCTTTGACTTTAACTTCCTGTCTAATTAGTTCAAAGTCATGTCTGAGATAAATGCTATTACTCATGTCAGTAATTGTTAAACTATGGATGGTTTTTCCGAACATGGCAGTCCATTGAAAGCAGAGAGAGATGGTCAAATGCTGCGAGGAGTTTAGTCCTCGCCGTCCAAAGGTCTAGGAGTTTCTATCTTAGCTGTTCATGTACCCTGCTGGAGCCATTTTTCTATTGTGGGGTCAGAGTTCAAGATGCTCAGTATCCAAAAGCTGCTTAAGTCAATCCACTGGACGTTAAGAAAGTTCTTGGAAGACGTTTCATCTTTCGTCCAAGAGACTTCTTCAGTTTGAACTGAAGAACTGAAGAAGTCTCTTGGATGAGAGATGAAACGTCTTCAAGAACTTTCTTAACTTCCAGTGGATTGACTTAAACAGCTTTTGGATAACCATGACCTGGATAACTGAAAACCTACACAGACCACATGCTCAATGCTTCTTGCTCTTCTCATTCTCCTTCCTGAAATTGCTGAGACACCTGTCACAGCTGCCCTCCTGTCTGTTTGCTTAGCCTTTACAGCTTCTTTGCACTGTGGAACAAAAAGTCACTCAAGATCTTGACTCAGTTGATCTCAATCACTTCAGTGTTGCTTCCCTTGAGGACTTCTAATCCACACTCAGGAGTACACTGTCAGTGTATGCTGTCTGTATGTCGCCTTTTACACCCTGTTTCTGCTGGACTGTCTGACAGACAACTCTGCACAGTCTGTACCTTCTGTCCTATTTGCTGTGGTTTCACCCCTGTCTCTCTGGAGCTGCTGCTTCGAGGCTGCTGATCACAGAAACTGGTGCCATTTATTGAAGTCAGTCAACTAGAAATCAGCCGTTGCTCCAACTGAAGCCATCACCCCACACGCATAACTTCTGTATGCACGAAAATAGAATATAGGAACAACTATAGTTAAATCCACCTAGTTTCGTTCTGTGTAGCACCATATATCACGGTGACCCCACATTATTAATATGCGCCATAAGACCATTTATTCAACAGAGCGTTACAGATTTATATTTCATGAAAGTCATGGTTTATTCATTCAGGGCATACACCAGTCTAACACTTTATTCACCCTGGTCTAGGAGAGTGAGCTGTTTGCCTCCCTACTAGTCCAGAAGGATTAATCTCCATGATGACCAGCACCAGACTCAAGCCTTCACCAGACCCAAACCGATTTACAGTCAGCAAATCGAAAGAATGACAGATAATATTATAAATCCCATAGAGTGTGGGGAAACAAACTTCACTTCATATTTCTGTCAGAAGCTTCTTGGCATTTTATCTGTGTTTCCAGAATTTTGTGTTTACTTTACTCACATACAGTACATTCAAGTTAAATATGGTACATAAATTAAGAATTACAAAGAAGAATCTAATAACATGGTTTAAATGCTATTTTATGAATGATTATAGACATATCATTTTATCCAAGGTACAGGTACAGGTTTTTATAATGCTTTGTGAGTCACAATCCACCTTTACACTGTTTCTCATGAATTTTTATGGAATGGTCTTACTGTCTGAGTTCATTTCAAGGTGTCAGTATAAGTTCTTCTTCAGTTAGGCTTAAATTCAGGAGGTTCAGCAGTTCTTTCTTAAACTAACTAATCTTTCATCTGTCGTTGCTGCTGTACAGAAGGAAAGGAAACTGATGGCTGTGGGACTCTTTTTCAATGTATGCATATATTCTAAAACCGTTAAGGTGCATTTAGTATTACAGAAATTATTAATTATTTTAGGACAACATCATATAACTTATGGCATAGATGCAGCACAGTCAGTTTTGAATTCTTTGTCATTACTGTACAGCTATCATTGTAAAAGATTTACCTGAGAATATTTTGCACTAAATTGTCAGCTGTGGTTTGGGTATGTTCCAGGTGTTTCTTTGTTTATTCCAGTTTCTACTGTACAGAGCTGTTTATACTGCCTGTGCTGTCATTCCCTCTGCAGCACTGGACTGTTTCAATTATTAAGCATATCAATCTTCCATTACTTTGGAGGTCATCTCTGCTGTCATTCTCCTTTGTTCAGTCTTATGTATTTCTACTTCCTGTCATATATGTGGTGTAGAATGATAATAATACATACAATAAATACTGCACAGGAATAGCTAACCTGCATTATCTAGCCAGAAGCCTCCACACTATTAATGTTGTATATAAAAAAATTAGGCGTCATGCCTTGAAAATAAATGTGTCCTCATCTGTGGTTTGTTTTTAATTTTTCAATCACAAGGCTGATTTTCCAAAGTCTGACTCAAGACCTAATGATGTGCCTTGCAAAGTGTTAAGATTAAGTGTTACTTATAATAGCTCTTATAATATATGGTATAATAAAATATCTTAGGTACATTCAAAGTAGTTCTTGTATTATGATCATCACCATGGAGGCTACATTTACCTCACATCCATTTGTTGGGTTATCAGCTAAATTAAACAAAAACTGCTGAATGATTTCCATGAAACTCGATGGGAGGATGGTATTGGACCAGAAAAACCTTTGTGTGTGTGTGTGTATGTATATATATATATATATATATATATATATATATATATATATATATATATATATATATATATATATATATATATATATATATATATATATATATATATATATATATATATATATATATATACATATATATACAGTATATATCAGTGACATTCATATTACCCCCGCTATATCCGCCGCAGCGGGTCACGGGGAGCTGGAGCCTATCCCAGGGGCATAGGGCGTGAGGCAGGGGACACTCCGGGCACAACGCCAGTGCACCGCGGAGCCACACACAAAGACATACAACCATGCACACACACACTCACTCCTACGGGCAATTTGGGACTAGCCAATCAACCTGACCCCCAAACTGGAAGAGTAGCTCCAGCAGATTCTTGGAACAACATCTGAAGCCTCAGTCCAGAAGAGGGCAGTCCTAGGAACAGCTAAGATACTGCGCAGAGCCCTCAGACTCCCAGGCCTCTGGTAGAGGACCCGAGCTCGAGGATGACACACAGATACCACCCCACAAGGATGAGAGGGACATTTAGAAAAATTAATAGATACATAAAATAAAATTATATATATATATATATATATATATATATATATATATATATATATATATATATTATTTATTTATTTATTTATTTATTTATTTTAAAAATTAATAAATAAAAAAATTGAATATATATATATATATTTAATTAAATTTTTTTTTTTACATTTATTTTGGGATTTGGGTACTTCTAGTCCATACTGGGTACAGATGTTCCTGTACACTATCACAGCTACTTGGTTGTGCCTTTCCATGTATGCTGAGCTGGCGAGCATCTTACACCCTGCTACCACATGCTGGACTGTCTCTGAGGCTTCTTTACATAGCCTGCACCTTGGGTCAGATCTACTGTGGTAGATATTGGCCTCTATTGCTCTTATACTTAGGGTCTGTTCTTGTGCTGCCATGATCAGTGCCTCTGTGCTGTCTGTCAGTCCAGCTTTACTTAGCCATTGGTAGGTCTTCTTGATATCAGCCACTTCCTCTATCTGATGGTGGTACATGCCGTGTAGGGGCTTGTCCCTCCATGTTGTCTCCTCCTCCTCCTCTTCCTCCTCAGGTTTCTGCTGTCTAAGGCATTCACTGAGCAGTTCATCTGTTGGGGCCGTCTTCCTGATGTACTCTTGGGTTTTCGATGTTTCATCCTAGACAGTCGCCCTGATGCTCACTAGTCCTCGGCCTATATATACATATATATATATATATATATATATATATATATATATATATATATATAGAGAGAGAGAGAGAGAGAGAGAGAGAGAGAGAGAGAGAGAGAGAGAGAGAGAGAGAGAGAGAGAGAGAGAAAGAGAGAGACAGATATTACTATACGCCTACATGGTCATGAGCTGATTTCGGATAAGTCATGGATGAACTAAAGGGTTGTTGGTAAAGCTGTGTGATTCCTGAATACCATTCCACTTTAAGGTTAATAGTTTTTTAACTACAGGTAAATGACGCATTTATAACTATTAACAATAATTTGTTTAATTTTGTTCTGTTCAAATATAAAGTGTTTTCTTTTTTTCATTTTTAACTATTATGTTGTAGTAAGCATTATGAAGGAGAAAACTGAGCACCACTCCTACGTCTCCATGACGCTAACATTGACGAGGCGTGCCTAATGATCACGTGGGCAGCTTGCCATCCAATCCCATCATCCAAACGGTGTGACGCAGGAGATTCAAAGTTGGCAGCAACGTCTCTATTCATATATTCCTCAACTATTTGTTTTAATCCAGTTTAAAGTTGAAAGCCGTCACGAACTTTTATTTGTCCATGGTTTAACACGCGTGAAGTGGAGTTCAGAACCAGAATGGAAGGTGACTTTATCGGACCGGGTCCATACAGGGCAACTAAACTGGTTAGTAACCCGCTGGTTACGTTAGTAAAGCTGGGTAAAATGTCAAGTTTCATTAAAATGCAGCTTTAAATGTGTCTGGATACTACTGCGAAGTTACAGGATGAAGTTGAGTCTTATTCATGCAGGAATAGAAATAATTATGTTAAATTTGCACGTACTGTTAATTGTTGTTCAACCTGTTAGCGAAAAAGTTCAAGTGTTTTCTTTTCTCCGTCAGTTCAAGATTTCTCATAATATTAAAAATATATCCTGGGAATCCGTGACTTGTTAACTACAGACGCTTTTTGTGGACGAACGAGGCTTGACTTCAATTAAATGAAATGGTTTGACTTAAATTTAAACATATATGTTACTGGAACTGATGTGGAACTGTTCCTCAGTGTTATTTGGCATGTATAACAGCCTGCTGTTATATATATAATATGTCCATATTAAGTCTAATTGATATCTGTTTATCCACTGGACTCATCCAGGTAGCAGCCCCCCCCCCTTTTTTTTTTTTTTTCCCAGGTGTGTGTCACGTGACCTCAGGACCTACATCTCTTCATTGTGATTCCAATAATAATTTTCAGTCAAGCCCAGTCCCTAAACGCAGTCAAAATCAGTTTAGTAATGTTCTAAATAATTAGGGGAAATACACAAAACTGCCCCAAGGAAATGGATCGTCCCTTTTATCTGGATCTGCACCAGTTTAATGAGCTCCTTCCTGGCTCATGCACCACCCTGCTAGTTACCAGAAATCTGGTCAGCAGTTGTTTTTCAATTGTCAGACAAACAAACCAACAGTCACAGGTGACAATTAAACCTGATCAGAGGCAGTAATTAGACAGATGAAAGTTGAAAACACTATAATGAACAATGATTATAAGTCTTTTTTTATAAACAGACCACATTTTTCTCTGGATGAGCACAAAGAACAGCTCTTAAATGTTTGGTAGAGCTTCTGTGGTGCAGTTTTGGGCATCGTTTAAAATTGCACATGAGATGTCTCAGAAATACCACCAGAGAACACAAAAAAGTTTAACAGAAATCATGCAGGATCCTGAAGTCACAGCCCCATTACATCACCGCAAAAAGGAACCTCCACAGTCTACCTTTCATCTGAAGGTGCATCAGAGATGAGCTGCAGTCACAGATGTACATTTTACAAAGCAAGAACGCATGCAAATCATAGAGAGTGGTGTGTACAATAAATATCTCTTTCATTGTTAAAATGATCAGTAAGATGATTAGATGTGTCTTACTTCATTCAGTGTCAAGATGAGTATTGCAGGGAAAACTAATTTTCTATTCTGTCATAACATTACATGTTTTCAAATTCATTGCAAAGTCATAGTCTTAATCAATGTGTGAATAGGTCATCCATATTTCCACCATGGAAGACCGTATTTACCAATTGATTTTTTTGACATGTGTACACACATCAGGCTGTCACTTATTTTCTTATAGTAAAATCTGAATATCAACAAACTGGTTTACAAATTCCCTTTTTAATGTTATTTATTTATTTTTGCCTTTTTCACATTGATATTTTTACTTACAATGGATAAAATAAACCAAAGCTGTTGCTAGAAAGGTCCGTGATGGCTCTGTTACAGTTAATGGTCTCTGTCAGCCTCAAATGAGAATGATAGAGAATAGGAGGCAGCTAAATGAAATCCAGCCATCATTAATTGTATATTTACTGGAGATGTCTTTCCTCAAATATGGCAGATATCCTTTGAGTGAAAACATCCTGGACATAACAAGGAGAAGATTAGGTTGTATGGCTTCATACAACAGTTCTTATAAAGATACGTCTGAATGCTTTCCTTAGAAACCTGTTACATGATTGTTTCCCTGGTCTGTTTCTAGTTTATTCAGCTACACTTACAGAATGTGTTCTTGCTTGTGTGTTCTGCATTCATGCCATTTTGGCATTAGTCTTGACAAAGTTTCCGCTATATAATAGTAAAGACTTTATTATGGCCTCACAATCCACAAAGCCATCATCTTATAACCTTTTCTATATTTGTGCATTTGATTGAAGGCTATCGCCTCCTTTTCCCATCATATCTTCATTTCTTAAGATTCATTGGTGCCAGAACAAGCAGTCTTTGCCTCATATAGTTTGAAACTCTGGGTTGTAATGACCTTGTGTTGCCTTTCACTCTCACTCTCTGCTTTTATTCATCACAACACCCATCTTTCTTCTTGAGAATAAAAACTGTTTTCAGTTCACACCAGACTGTGAAAAGAAGAACATGAATAGTGTATTTCTTCCAAATTGATGTGTATTTGAGTTAATGTACGTTTCACCAACATGTAAAACATGATTTACCACTATATTTTCAAGACAAAATGGAACAAAAATCAGCACTTTTAGAAATGTGTTGCTAAATGAAGTAGTGGGTGGACATGTTGTTATTTACAATTAGTTGTATTTTGAGTGACCAGGAATTTCATTTCTGTTGTGGTGTTAAAATTTAAAAAAAAAAAATCTAGTTTTGTAATGTAATTCCTATATAGAGTGCATTTATCTTTATTTTGTTTGCAACCTGGCTTGTGAAATTCTTTCTCAGTCTCAACAGTACTGAAAGAAGGAACTTTTTGCATGCCTAAGTATGTGCAATGGGCTGTATCAAGACAATAGCTTCAGTATTTACATCCCAGACTCAAATGCAAAACGTTCATCAGATTTAATACCTTTTCTAATCTAAGAATAAAATTTAGCACATCAGTTATCACATCTCACTGTATCTCTTCCTTCAGTGGAATGAAACCATTAAACTCTTCCGTGGAGGCATGCCTCTGAGAAGACACTGGACACACTTCCGTTACTATGACCTAAGCTTCACGGGATCCGAGGCGGTGGATTACCTGCATGAGTTGCTGAGGCGTAACCACAACTTTGGGCCCGAGGTGACTCGATACCAGACTCTGCAGCTGCTCAGGAAGTTCCTCAAGGCCCATGTCATTGAAGACATTAAAGGACGCCATGGTACAGAAGACTTTGAAGACAATGGTCAACTCTACAGGTAACACTTAAGTCATCCTTTCCTGTCAGTTGCGTTAGGGTAGAAGAAGCAGGATTTGTTGCTGCATCTTGACACTTTTCCCTTTCCCACTTTGGATGAGACCACTGCTGCTGTCTTCCACTTTAGGTTCCCTATGCTATCTCCTCTGAAGTCTTTTCCAACAAGGCCTCTCCTGAGAGATGGTAGTGACCTGCCGAGGCTCATTCGCTGGGATGACTATGAAGAATTGCCTCAGCCAGAAAACATTGCCCCCCTAAAGTCAGCTGCTATGGTGAGAAAGAAGCCTGTCTTAGCTGCTCTGTAGCTTCCTGGGACTCGTGCTTAAAGTGATGTAGTTGTATGCACAGTTAACAGAGGCCAACTGGCATGATTGAACCATTTTAAGACAGATCATTGTAATTTTCTCTGTCTGAGTCATTGCTATGGTCTCCCATTACATTACGCTGCATTCAAGTTCATATAAAACATTGAAAGATTTGGCACTGTTCAGGTGTAATGAAATGCAGCATAATATCCCAACAAAAAAATTCTTCATACTAATGCACGCAGAAGGGTTTTCAATTTCCTCCAGAATGCTAATGTTGTTTTCTAAAATCATTTGCATTATTATTGTTACATAAAAGAACAAAAGCTGTAGAAAGCTCACAGTGTTATACATTACTTTGTATTTCAACAACCATACAAAATACTGAGATGAAGAATATCTTCTTGCAGGCCACACAACAGTCTGTTGTTTGTCAGTGAAAAAGAGTCATGATTTGTAGAGAGTCACTGTTTTGTCAATGTGAAACAAACAGAGCAGTTTCATGATCATCATCAGGTGGTCTGCTGATTAACAGCAAGGCCAGGGAATGGGGAGATGATGGTAAATGAGAGAGATCTGACTCATGCTGACATGTAAACACATTATGAAGGAAGAAAAGGACAAACAGCCACACAGGAAGTTGGAAAATGAAAAATAATTAAAAATATGTCTTATGAGCTGTGCTACCATCAGGGAGGACTTCCAGTAGAAAGGAGATTTCCAGAGGTAAAGAACATTCCTGTTTAAATGTTTCGTAGATCCAAACCGTAAAGTTAGTCAGGTCACTAGTAGAGGAAAAATACAACTTCATAAATCCAGTTTTCCTTCAGCAATCAAGCAGCCATGTCATCTTAACTTCCTCCAGAAAGTCAGTGTCTCGGTGCTTGTACTGGTGTTTGACCTGCTCTCCATGGCCTGATGGGTTTCAGCCTCGTCGCTCCATTCACAGTTCATTTAAGGACATTAAACACAGACATTGACTTGAAACAAAACTTTGTTTGGAAATGTGGAGAACCTGATGATCCTTATCTCTGTGACTGCACTCATAAAAGAAAAACAGCTTGAACACATCTTTTACACCCTGTCAGCGGCTCCACAAATGTCTTTGTTTTTGTCATGATAAGGTGTTACTGAGGGATTGCTTATTTAAATACTTTATTTGAATCCTTTCTTCAGATTCAACTTTCTTTAATGTCTTGTTTATTTATGTCTCCATTCCTTTGAACAGACCTCAGATCTGTGGAATAAAAGGCACAGTGTCGCTATCGGAGATGTGCATGAATGCAAACTTATAAGGAGGAAGGAGATAACTGCAAAACAAGTGGACCACATTTGGAAATCAATGACAGTTACACAGTATGTATCTCTTTTGTATAGCTTACCAAACCCTTGTTGTGAGGAATCCTCTAGATCAGGGGTGGGGTGTCAAACTCTTTTTCACCGAGGGCCACATCAGCATAATGGCTGCCCTCAAAGGCCCAGATGTAACTAATAAATATAAGTAAATGTAATGTAATGTAAAATAAATGAAACTACTCCTTAATGTTAAATAACTCTAAATTTATTACTTATTCAAGTTACAAACATTAAAGTTAAACAGAAAAAACATGTTTGCTTGTTGCTCTGTTGTGACATAAATCCTTTTAATTTGTCAGGTTACAAAACCCACAAGTCCATCAATCAAGGACCAAACTAGGACTTTAACTCTGTTCAAAACATTTTTTGTCAAAGTTATAATGGGCTGAATTACTGCAATGTGGGAAATGTAGTTTTCGGTCAAAGCACACTTTTGACCTATTTATTTTTAGATACTGACCTTTTATGCTCTCCCGGGCCACATAAAATGGTGTGGCATGCCACATTTGGCCCCCGGGCCTTGAGTTTGACACATGTGCTCTAGATCAATGATTCCAGGGTTTGCTTGTTTATTTTCGTTTCATTTTGGCTTGCTACACTTTGCCACATCACATCAATACACCAGACTACCAATACAGCCATATTTATATGTGCAGGAGTGGTTTATTTAAATAGATTCACACATTCCATGTGCTTCAGTATCATAAGGTCCGTGAAGGCAGGAGTCATACTTCAGAAACTAGTAAAATAATTCATCTTTAAAAATTTTGTGCTGCTTGATGCAAAAAGAAAATAAAATACGTTCTAAGGTTCCATGACTGATATCTGAGATTAACTCAAAAGATTAAGCACACTTTTAACATTGTCAGAAATGTCAGATAATATTTAAATAATATGATTGTGTAGGAAGGAAGATCCCAAACACGCATGTGATTAAACTTAATTTGCATAATTTTCTCCATGTGATGTATCTGGCTAAATTTCCTATATTTATTATTGTAGTGATATTTTTCACAAGAACAGATATTGATGATATAGCATTAAGCCAGAAAGCACTCTGCTTGCCTGTACATATTTAATGATTAAATACAATATACTGATATACCATATATAACACATTTATTTTCTTCAACATTAAAACAAGCTCTAAATTACAGCGTACAAGGACTATGAAACAAAACAAAAGAATGTACCAAACATGATGTGAGTGAACGGTCCGATTTCACTGACGGATGGATTCCTTTCTCGTTTTCATCTCTAACATTTTACTTCCATCAAACTGTTTCCATCCCATTACAGCTCTGACAGTAACTATTTTCCTCAATATTGAAAAGCCCTGTGATGGGAAACTTGTGTCACTATGGCAACGGACAGTTATGAGTAGTCACATCATGTGCTGTGGCGAAACACAGATTTTAACACTGTGATTTGGATATTAACTGCGTTTTTTTGTTGTGCAAGAAATGTAACACGAAAAGTAGATAATACAGATGTGTGGGAGTGCGTGTGTGGTGAAATGTTGTGAAAACACCAGTAAATCTTTTGGCTCACCCTCCCTGCAGCCCCCACACTGGGAACCACTGCTCTTGAAACTTGATTTAAACTCTGTTGTTTTAGTTTGCAGAGAGTCCTGGGCCTGGCTTCCCTGGACGGAGTCTTAAATCCAACCCACGTGAACGGCAAACACATTGTTCACAATGTGTTCAGCGTCAATAAGACGGGCATAGTCATCCTGGAGAATAAAGCGGGTATGCTTTGACTCACAATTAGAAGAAGAAAAATTGTTTGGCTGCAGCTTGAAAGAGCATAATGACTCACCCACTGTGTCTGCTGTTGTATCTCCAGAGGACATGCCATATTGGGTGGTATCAGCTATGAAATGCCTCGCCAATTGTAAGTTCACATTTATTGGTTCTGGTTACTCTGAAAATTATTGTGAAAAACATCAATCTCAGTTTTGGGACTTTGAATGCAGTGTGTACGAGTTCCTGACGGACGTTAATGAAACCATTCTGACTGTCAGCTGCATATATTTAATATTTCTCCAATGATAACGTTGTGAGTGGGTGCCACATTTCTCAGGCAGTCAGTTTTCATTTTGTTTGGAATTCCCTATACAGTGTGTGTGTGTGTGTGTGTGTATGAATGTACATATACATATATCATAACGTGGCAGTTTGAGCCAGATGTCCATACTGTATCTCCACCAGTAACCAGAGCTAAACGTATGTTTCTTGTTGCACATCGTTTCTCAGGGCCTAATGGTAATGAAAGCAAACAGCCAGTGTACCCTGGCTTTGAGAGGGATATTCTGAGAACAGTAGGAGATTACTTTCAGAGACTCAAGGAGCCCCTGCTGACTTTCCATCTATACGAAGTCTTTGTCAACATCCTCAGTGAGTGCTTTGCCGTATGGATCTGCTGCTGATTTTTGTGCTCTGCTACAGACAAACAGCTGCTGGTGTTCATTTAGTCTAGCGTGTATGTTTGCCCTGAGGAGCAGGACTGCTTTCTCTTCACGTCTCTGAAGGTTTGCTGCAGGAGCAGGAGGTAGCCACCGAGGCGCTTCAAGTCAGCTGTCTCTTACTGCCGCCGCCCAACCGAAGACGCCTCCAGCTTTTACTGCGTCTGATGGCCCGCGTCTGCCAGAACCCTCACCTTCCTGCTCTCAATGACTCCATATCAAACCGCACACTGGTACGTTTCCCTATCAGATAATGGTTCCTCGCCAGCACATTCTGCCAGTATTTGTAGTATTTTGATCAAGAAAGGTGCTGTTGTGTGACGTCTTTAAATCAGCATGCAATGAGTTTGATGCCCTGCAGTTAACTACCTTTTTAAAAAAACTGTACAGAATTTTTTATGGTTTATTTTATTTTGTTGTGTTTTTTTTTTTTTTTTTTTTGGAAGGTGACAAAAAAAAACAGATTTTTGGCTCGAGGCAGAGAGAAGCTGGTGGAAAATATTATTACTGACAATCCTACCTATTAAAAATGACGCGGATTGCAGGATAACATTTACAGGGATGGAAAGTTACCCACACATTAATTTATGTGTGGGTAACTTTATATCCTGCTATATTATCAGTATTTCCCACCACATATGAATTTACCATTTGGGTGGTACTGCAACTTGTCTGTTCTCTTCACCTCCTACCGACTGACAGCCACTCCGTGCTCTACAGAGAAGGACAGAGACAAACGCTGTTGTCATTCAACAATAGAATTCCTGCATTCTCTAGTAGCAATTAATTATATAGAAATATAGAACTAAATTTAGAGGTGCCAGTTTCATTCAAACACTCACTGTTCTTGTCCTTTTGATGGAGACTTTTCCTCTTCCACATCCTCACTCACAACCAGTTGAGGAACACCATGGTAACAATGATATGCAAATAATATTACCAACATTATTATGTTAATTCGATCTAAAAAATATTTCACTTGGAACATCATGGCTGCATCATGTTATTTATTGAGGCTGATTCCTCTTCGACCAGCAGGCTTTTTGGTTTCTGCTGTTTCTCTTCTAGTCAGCGAAAGCTTTGTTTTATTTTTTGCCTTTGCTGTTGTTAGGAATTCAAAGAACCGAAGAGGGTTTTGTTCAGAGTAAAACCTTAACACAGTGAAGGGTCATTGACTTGGGAGATATAACTTCCAAAGGAGCTCTGAAAAAAAAGTTGTATTTATTTACCTTAAATAAAACTGATCCGTCTCAAGAACAGAACCCCAATTTAACATTTGTCGGTGTGAAAACCTTCACTGCACTGAGATCATTTCCTTCATTTGTTTAATTAACTTGTACCCTGCGATCAGAGGTCAATACAACTTAATAGTGTTTTTGTTGGAGGTGGAAGTCTACACGCACCGTTCCACCAAAACTTCCATGGACTGTATTAACAGAAACTGCTGACCAGTAAAGTAACTTAAAGGTGTGCAACTAATTTATTCTATGGGTTGTTTCTAAAATGTATGAATTATAGATTCTTGCTTCTAAATTAATGTGATTACCCTGTGTTCTCTGTCCAGATGGTGCAAATGTTCTCCCACTGTGTCCTGGGCTCAGTGGATGAGATGGACTTGGATGAGCTACTTGCCACCAAACTGGTCACCTTCATGATGGAGCACCACAGCACCATCCTCCAGGTTCCCTCCAAACTTCGCCGTCAGGTTGAGGAACACCTGTCCCACCTCAAAAGAGTTCAGGTAGCACGTTTTCTGCAGTTGAAATTCATATATGTATGACTTGATGAGCTTCGAGAGTGTCTGTTAGGAGATTAGCAGGTGGCCCTTCACACTCCCATGGAGCCACTATCTGCCGCATCTGCTGCCGCTGACAGTCCAATCCATATCCATGAACCCTCCGTGAAGACGGTGTGCTAGATCATCTTCCTCAGCACAAATTGCAGAAATGTGGAACAGTTTCAATTAGATCCAGACAAATTCTAGATTCTGCATGCATTGCTATTTCAGCGAGAATCATTCATTGCAGGAGTTTGAGGCTCTCAGAGCCTGAAGTTTAGCTGAGGGTTTAGTGTCCCATCTTGCAAAGGTAGCTCTTGGCATTTGCTCCTTAAAATAAACTGAGATGTGAGATGAAAGGCTGGAACAGGGACAGAGGTGAGAGCAGACCACCAACAGCACTCTTGATAATTGCTTGAAATTAGTCTAAAAATCAATGTAATAAAAAGAAAGTGTTTTTTATTACTCTGGTATTTCATGGCAACACAATTACAGCAGCACTGAAGCTGCTGTTCCTTTATCTGGTGTTAGTTCCTTGGTACAGGAAAACCTAAAAATGTCAGAATGGCCACGGTCCAGAGATTTTTTTATTTTTTATTTTTTTACTTTTAGTACTTTCTCCTTCAGGGTCAACTTTATTCATTGTAACCTTTCAGCAACAGAATTCAATCAACTCCAGCTCAGCGGATAATAATTAATCTCCACTGACCGTGTATTGAGCGAATGCCTCCATGTGTCCTACCTGCTAGGAAACAACAGATATACACATCAACACTGCCGTGTTGGGGGATCCACAGCCACCAGTGTGAAGCACCAGCTGCCCAACTGAAACCCAAGTGTTTAAGATGACAACAGCGGACACAGACTTTAAGTCTCTGTCTTGCCGCAAGCATTTTGAACCGCCTTGTTGTGCGACGACAGCACTACCCACTGCACCACCATGCTGCCAGCTTTGCTATCATGTCTGAATAATAATTTTTTTCATCTCCAAGAATTTTCTGGATTTGCAAGTCTTGAGTAAAACTCACACATGGACTTTTCTGACCGTACCAGCTTCATAGAAGTCACTTTTTGCTACCCAACAGATATGTCGTCTTTTTTACTTTAGTCTTGTTATTTAAAGTGCTGATAATTTTCTCCTCTGGAAGGTTTCCGTTGCATTCCTTAAAAAAAGAGTATAGTGCATAGGTTTTCAGTTGAAAGAAAGTGAGGGGGGTTACATACCAGCAGGAGGCAGTGATGTTTGAAAGTCCTGCTGGTTCTTTTGTTGTGTGACAAATGAACACCTTCTTTCTCATCCGTGATCGTGAACGCACAGGATATCGCTATAGTGGAATATTAGCAGAGCTAGTGGCACAGTTTTCTTTAAACGTTTGTTCCTATCTTTCAGATTGACCTCATGGTGTGAAGTTTTATTGTCTTTTTCCATACACAGAAGATTGGTAATTATTCTGTATGTATCTTGTCTTGACAGACGCATCAGAAAATGTATAACACAGATTACTAACTGTCTCTGATCTATATTGTTTGGTCCGGAGATGCAGACCTGATCGGTTTTATTGTTCAGTCTTATCAGCAGACATAAAAGCTTATACAGCCCACGCTGTGGGGGGTCTGAAAACACGATTTTAAAAATAGTAACCCTCCCTGCAAACCTGATGCTCCTAAGAGATTAATTATATTTCTAACTAGCAGATAAGCCTTCAGGTGCCTGTGAAATTCTGTCGTACTGTGATCTGGCACTTTGACTTAAACAGTAAGACTCCCAAGTAAGACACATTGTCTGTGAACAATAATTCCCTGTGCTTTTTTGTCACTCTAATATAAAGATAACAATTCACCAGGATGCTCACCTGTCTGTGCATCCCTTTTAATATTAGTATATACTGTTATTGTCTCTGTTACCACAGTGGGTTCTTTCACTGACAGCACTCCAATGGTCATAACTGGTGTGGATTTAAGACTTTATTTTGACATTCATGTGACTTTCCTGCTCCTTTATTCCACACAGGTTTTCCAGCTTGTTTTTCAGCTAGATATATGCATTAAACCAGCATGTCCTTCGTGTCTTCCCTCAGATCAAATACGCAGGATCAGATACAGACTTCAGTGCATCTCCAGCTTTTTGCAAACAGATCCACAGGGTAGAATGTGAGGAGCAGAAGGTGATTGGAACCCAGATCCCCCTGAACGAGCTGCTGGAAGGTTTGATTGCAGACAAAGAGCTCCCGGCCAAAGACAAGAGGAAACGACTGAAACAGGTATGGCTAGATTAACTGAAGGAAGACATTAAAAGTAGAAGCATCAAAAATGTAGGTCTGGGAGACGGTGTCTGATGTCTACATCTAAAGTCTACATGTTAAAGAATTTGCGGAAATGTTCAAATTCTTCTGCTTTTCCTTCTTTCAGTTCCAGAGGTTGTACCCAGAAGTCTACCACAAACGCTTTCCCACTGAGGAAAGTAAAGCTGCTGTCATTCCTGAGAAAACCCAGCGACTCAAACCTTCTCTCATGTTCTTCAGTTTCAAGAAACCCCTGCAGCCCTTTCAGAGGAGCTGGAGTTTTAGGGCCTGATCATCACTGGAACCACAATCTCATCAAACCTTTTATCACACGTGTCCTCGCACTAATTAATGCTAAAGAATTATGAAACTAGTAGCACTGCGTGTAGCAATGGTTAACTCAGATCTTAATTCAAGCGGTCAGGTAATTCAGAATTATAATAATTCTAATAATGACACTAAACATTGATAACGACTAACCCTTTCAGAAACACATTTTTATGTATTAATTTACTTTAAAAACTTGAATAATGTGTGCAGAAATGATGATTGACTAACACAGAGAGAACCACTGATGTTTGTTATGTATCGGTACATTTCTAAGGCTCTGGGCCGGCGAGGCTTTATGTTTTTGTATCGTCCGTCCTTTTACATCTTGTAATGTCTGAATAATGAATAAGGGAGGATTTTGTAAGTTTAGCGTCAACATCTACTTTCAAGGGTGGACTGATTCACATTTGGTAAGTAAAGATCTCATAAAAATGACCTCACAAAATTATTCCGGCTTGTACTCAAGAATTATAACAGAACAACGGGATAAAATGATGCAAAAGGTCCACATAAGTGTGAAGTCCTAACATTTGGGTCACTGTTCAACACAAAGTCAGGAAAACATTCTTCAAATTTGCTGATGATGACACTTTTGAAAGTGTAACGATTATGTGAATATTTAGTTGTGTAGCTGCCATGTTGTGGATGTGTGTAAAACATCTAAACACATAAAAGATATTTGTTTTTGTATGTGTCAGTGAATTCACAACAGCATCATGAACTATTGATGGAGCTCTTCTTCAGTCATCCATTTCAGTGGGTGAAGGCAGCATGTCTGTTTAGATTTACTCAAATCAGACAAGTCCATATGATGTTGGTTTTTGTTTCACATAGTGTCTTAGTTTTCAGGTACAGAGAGTAGCGTTAGACTGGAGGTAATGCTAATTCTACAATACCACTCCAGAAATGTTTAAATAGCAGCGACAAGAGTTGACTTGACACTGAAAGGCTTGTCCCTAAAATGATGTTGATGGTTTGTGGAATACAAGCATATTTATAGTCATATAGTTTTATATTTTTAGATGCACTTCTTCAAACTGATATAATTTCATTGTTTTGCCTCTTGCTATGCAAGGATTCATTTCATTTTCATGATCATCTTTGATAGAGTATGCTCATTGTGATGCTGATTTTAGGCAATGAAAATTTGTCAGTGAACATAGGACTGCTCAGAAAGATGTGAATATGTATGTGATGTGTTGCTGAAAAGCTCTAGATGAACTTCAGGTACTAACTACAGGTAAACTGTAAGTGAGCAAATAATCTAAGATCAAAGATGCTGTAAAACTATATTCCTAGATGTATTTTACTGATATGCCAGACTTCCTGCAGTATGTGCACTCTTGAAACATCTCATTTCACAGTTTTACTGTTTTATTCTGTATTTAATGTCTGCGTTATTGATTGGTACATATCTCAATTCAAATGCTGTTGTCAGTGTATTTTATTACATTGTTACCTGTTGATTTGCCATGTTATCAGATTGTTTCTTCTACTTAATTTGAAAACTAAAATATTTTGTCTCTTTATAAGAAATTCGTTTCGTAAATGCTCTTGAACAAATGAATACAGTAATGCTGGAATAACTGTTACACTTGAAGTGCTGCTCTGTGCTGGAAAAAAAATGGGCGGGATAGAAATCATGCTGATTTTTCTATAAAACATAAATTGAAAGAATTGACTCGTCCTTCTTTTTCTGCTTTCTAAGGTAATATTTTATGATGTTATGAGATCTTGTTTTGATGTAAAACCAACCATAAATAATGTAGTGTGTCCTCTCACATATGAACAGGAACTAAATTGGGTTAATATTTTTTCTTTTGGTAGAACATTAACACTGAAAGACCGTAAAACTAAGAACACCGCTATATTGCTGATGAGTGAATTTCTTTGGTTTCAGACCCAATTAATCATTCAATGAATTAATTCTGACTACATTCATGAGTACTTGGAAACGAACTATTTCATTCAGTTAATGTCTTGTTATTATGTAATTGTAACGTTGGTTTAATAGTTTTAATTCTAGTATAGTGAGGAAATACAAAAGGGAAAACATCAGCATTATGTAGAGGAAAATAGATGTTGCAGTCACCTTGTCTGCCCTGTGTCTATCCTGACTCTATCTCCTCCACAGATTAAATGAGGATGTGCCTGTTGATATTCGTGTATTTTGTTCTTATTTTCCTTTGTTTCTTTGTTTTCTTTTTAAAAGAGTGAACTTGGGCTCATTCTGATTTTGTTTCTTGAATAAATCCCAAATATGTATATACTGTGTGTGTATGAGGTGCCCTTTGATATTTGAGGTGTTCAACTTTTTTATATTTTATATATTTAAAGGGACAGTAAACTCATTTTAAAGTACAGTAATATATACTTTGTTTATCATATATAAAAAAAAAAAAACCTTTCCAGATGTCTGGTATCATCCCTGGTGTCAGGAAACCTTAAAATCTGTGCTGCTGCAGCACCGTCACGTGGGGTCAGGCGTCATTAGCGACACCCGTCGCTTCATCAGTTAGGGCAGCCATTGCAGCACAATACGATCGACGAAGCAATACGTCTTCATTTGAGATGATTTCTTGATAAATAGGTGTGATAATGTTGGCTTATTATGTTGTCACTTGCCGTATATTTATATAATGGCGCTGATATGGATTCCCCCCGATGTCTACGATCACTTCCGCTGTGAGGGAGCGCATTGTAACTTATGATATATTTTGTTTGTCCAAGGTCCCCATTGATCATAAAAAAATAATAATGCCCAGGATTCATTTTGACCTGTCCCTTTAAATGTTTAAGCTTATGATAACCTTCCTCTCAGAGATGCAATTAAAAAAGAATTATAATTAACAGGAACAACAACTTGCATGAACTTATTCTTTGCTTAAAAATGCACGTATTGTGGGGAGTTTTTTTTTTTGTTTTGCCTTGCTTGTTTGCACACATTGATGCTGATTTTCCTCATATTCATAATAAATAGTATCTGACTCTGTCTGGTGACAGTAAGATATTCAGCTGCAGTCACGGGGGGAGCAAAGCTTGAATGTGAAACAGTGAAGAGAAGTCAGCAGCTGACACCTGTGTGGTTTCACGAGGGGAAGCTCCCTCAGTAAACACCAGCTCCTGCACAGAGGTGAGGACAAAGCAGCTCATCGCTAGTCATCCAGTAATGAAACCATACAAGTTGACATTTTTAGTCAAAATGACAAAATGTTGGTGAAAATCTGTCATTCACCTCCGTGCTCAAGTATGCATTTAGGATTTCCATCTGTTTTCCTTTGGGTGGATTACAATCAGAGTCACTAGATGTAGAAGTTGTTTTCTCTTTGTGAGATTGAGTTATGTGATGCACTCCATACTAATACATTTAAAATAAACGTGAGCACACTTACAGTACATGCTGTAACGGCACATACGTGGCTAATACTGAGCATGTGATACTAGTTTGATCACTGGTCATTTTCAGAATGATCCACCAGAGGCATTATTAGCTTTGGCTACAAATGCAAACAGATGCAGAAACTGAAGCGGAACACCAGTCAGCAAACCTGTGGTGAAATTCAAACATGCCTCAGGCAACTTCAGAGGTGCTGCTAAACCTGAAATATAGTTTTTAGGGTTAGCCCCCCTGGCCCATATGACAGTTATATACAGTATAACCTATAGATATTAGTGAATAATTGCACATCCCACATACAGAGGTCTTAGTAGCAGATTAATGAGTCTCTGAAAGTCATTACGCTGGTGAAGACATGATGAGAAGAACTTGCCTCATGGTTCACTTATTAACAGGACATTAATATTCCAGCCTGGGGGCCTGTAGTTAGTACAGTGGCTGACCCATTCAGGAACATTGTTGATGTGTCAGCAGTAGGACACAACCATGACACCTTTGCATGGGTGAGAATCCTGACCTGAATATAAAGTAGTTACTGCGCTATCATGCATCAAGATTGCATTTCCAGCATGACATCGTCTTAAACACTGGGTTTAATGACTTAAGTGATCTTTAAGTAAAATCTTGGTACATTGATAGCCAGACCACAGAGTCCCGGTCTCATGTCTGTGGTTTAAATGTTAACTCTGAAGCGTTTCTGTTGGAGGTCTGAGGTCGGTCCTAAAATCTTCACCGGCTCTTGATTAAGGCTGAGTTCTGGTCCAATTTGTTCCACCTGATGTTGTCTTTGTGTGCTACAGCCTGCTCTCACAGATACAGTCTAGGCTGTGGATAGGACGATCAGTCTTCATACTGTGAAGAGAGGAATGTAAAGTAAACTGCTTCACCACACATTCATCTTCACTCCTCAGGCTGTCATGGTCACATATCGCCATAAAACATGTTTGGTCTTTTTTTGGTGTACGTGTCGGCCTGTACGCTCCAGATGGAGAAGCACATTCCATTTCCCTAAAGCTTCGGTGGACATGCAGCTTTGGTCCGAACAGCAGCAACAAGGAAAAAAATTAATCCTGCAGCTACTTAATATTTCCCCACTCTGAGGTGCAGAGGTATGAAAAAAATCAAATATGAGTTGGCATTTCTCCACTAATGTGGATTATACTGTATGTCGTTGTTGGTTCTGACATCTTGCATGATGTGCACCAACCATGACTTCATTAATTGTGAGAAATGGTTAAATGAACAATATGATCATCTGCTTTGTGGAGAGACAGCAGAACTGTTAGACATGAGCAAAGATGCAAACACAGAGATTAAACTGACCTAATTCATTGGGAACTAAAACATGCATTCCTCTGCCATGGCCCTGCAGCAAAGACATGTGCTCCATCACAATAAATGGCTCAGGAATGTGAAAGGAAAGTGAACATTATGTCTAAAATTCAATGCTCCCTCTTTTGGGAGAGACAACGTTTTCATTTTGTCCAGATTTTCCGGGAATCTATCTTGCACCTAAAGCATAATTGAGAAAAACCTTCCAAAAATAAGTAGTCCAGAAATAGTAATCTGCTCATTTATATGGATCCAGTTCAAATTTTAATGGCTTCACTTCCTGTAAATGTCCAACCCTTACAACAAGATGTATCACAAGCCAAGTGATATTTTGCAGCATCCAATATTATTCTCTTAGAAACAGTTTTATTTAAGAACCTGAAGTAAAATATGTCAGAGGTTTCTTGCCTGAATTACATGACATCTGTGCACTTTTCTTTTTCAGCCATCTAGTCTGTGTGTGCCTTTAAGTGTAATGTGTTTAGACTAGCCACGCCCCTTTCTGGACATGGGCGTGGCTTGGACTTGCAGCATTTTATTCTGTATGTATGTTGTGGGGACACAGCAAATTCTGAGCACCTTTAGCAATTCCTTCCAGCTATTTTTTTTCCCCCTTTTCTGGGCTGTCTGAATATGGACCAGAGACAATTATAAATAATTGAATTTTGCATAATGTAGGACTTTTAAGAAAAAAAAAATCCTGAACCTGATACTTAATCTGGATCTATACCAAAGTGTACTAAGTTATTCCTTCTTACATGCACAACTGCCCTACCAAGTATTATCAAAATGTGTTTCTGTCTTTTACTCACCAAAGCTGTAATACCTCTAGGTGAGATCTAAACCATGTGTCCCAAACTCTATCGAGGCTTTCCTGTCTGAGTATCATTGAAGGGTTTTTTTTTTTTTTTTTTTACTTTAATAAAACAAAGAGAAACAAAACTCTTCACTCTTTAAATCATGCAAGCAGGGATCTAAACGTGCAGCCAATACCATGTCTGTCGATTTTAGGTTACTGGAGAAATAACAATCACAGCATAAGTGATTGCAGTCACACAGATCCAGGGGAAGCAATTCAACATCAATCTTCTGAATAGAGGAGGCAGTCATAAAACCTGAAATGAAAAGAAAAAATACTGATTATTTTCCCATGGTGCTGTGAAATGTTAGACCCGGGTCATTGTAAGCCAGTCTACAATCTCAGATAAGCAGAGTGGATAATGACAAAAGGGACAAACAAAATGTATGTGCTATGTATGTATGTTAGCTATACCAACAGAGGTGTGCCTTGCATGGATTGTATTACATTTCTTGGTGTGATCAGAAGTTTACTAGTTTTGGTGATTGATTACTTTTTGTGCACATGTCAGACTGCTAGTCACCTCGGTGATTTTTAATGTGCGTTGAGAGAAAATAAAAAAAAATAAAAAAGCTTTCCTGGCTGAAGTCTGAGATGATTGAGCAACACCTCTCAGAGCAGAGTTTTACATAAAATCATTGATTTCATCAGTTTTTCTGAGCGTACATAGATGGAAAGAAGCATAAGAGTGTGAACCATCAAATATATCCCGGTGCAACTTGAACTTGCTTTTGCATTGCTCTGAGTACAATGATGCAGCCAAGAGGCAAACAAGCTCAAAAATGAGTCCAATCACAGACTTTTAGGGTCCAATCCTCATCTCATTTTTACAACCCACATCAATAACTGTACTTTTTTTTAATGTATGTAGCCACCTGCAGACGCCTGATCCACATGAATGCATATGCCTGCCATACTTCTGAAAAACAGTTTATTAAAACTATCACTATCGGCCACGCAGAATGAATGAGGGTGTGTGATGTAAAATATATGACCATAATCACTTACAGGCAGAAAGGAGGGTTCCAACAGCTTCTTCTTTATCTGAGCAGGTAGTTGAGGCTCACATCCTTTCAGGGGGGGCTTATCAAGGCGCTGCATGGCTCAAGGTCTTCTCTCTGTCTGTCCTCTCACTGTGGGTTGTGTCGAGGTGCTTATCTGCTTCCTCTCGCATCCTGAATCCAAAAGACTTTGCAGGGAACGCTACACACTTCCTGACTTCGGTAGCTAAAATATCTGTTTCCATTATCACACTCAGACTGGCGGGCTTCAAACTGAAGTTAGTGCCAATCAAACAGCAGTTATTTAATTAATATTCAGTATTAAACCATTTGCAGAACACCCTTAGAAATTAACAGAGTAAGAGAAATAATAGCAAAACAAGTTTTTATAAACTTGATTTAATAAACTCCAGTCAGCCACACCGAGAAGTTTCCTTCCTCACAAGCTAAATTGCTGACCCATGAAATTCAGGTATTAATATCATACAGAATGAGCCCTTTCCTTCCTCCAGGAGAGAGGAGCAACTTGATGAAACCATGCTGGCTACTTGATCGGTGGTTTATGAATGTTACTGCACATACCGACTTAGAGACTCAGCCTCCTCTTCCTCCACCCCTCTTCATCATCAGTGTGATAGAAGTCAAGACGGCAGCCTGCTGTGTGGACCAGACACCTGATGTGAGTTAGACAGCAGCTTCACAGCAGTGACCAAGCAGTGCCTCTCAGCTGCTCTCTGATTGGTCCCACCGATGACGGGGACCCGCACCCCATTAGACTGATTAGTGAAGTGTTGTCCAATCAGTTTGTCTTATTAGGACCTGGGGTAGCAGTTTTTAATCAGCTGAAATCAACTGAAAAACTTTTGCTTTCTTTTGTCTTTAAATTAGTGGACTAGTTTCTTGATTTATAGATGTCTCAGCAAGCATTATTTAAAGTTTATTTCACAGTGAAAGAGGAAACTGCATGGGCCATAACCTGATGTTTCATTGTGGTTTATTTCATTTCTTTTTAACCTTTTAACATTAAAATGCTGATGATATCTCATGCATTTTTAAGTAGGCAGTTTTCTTTGTATTACTTCAGTGGTTCTTAACGTTGTCGGAGGTGACGAACCCTGCCGGTTTCATATGCTCACTCACCGAACCCTTCTTTAGTAAAAAAAAAAAAAAAAAATTTCAAATTTAAGACGTAAGTATATGTTTTACTTGTTAATGAATTGTGCATTAATGTCACCTTTTTCCAAGAACAAAACCAAGACAGTGCATGAACTCACATGACCTACCTGCAAATCAGTGTGACTTCTGCTGTTGTTATTGAGAGACCAGTTCAGATATGCGTGGCTTCATCTTGGCAAGTGCTAATCTGATATCATTTTCACAGCAAAGTCTGTTTCTGTTGTTTCCATGCAACTTAAGGAAGTGTTCCTTTATTTTTGCCAGTGACACAGTATTACACGAGACTAGAGTTGCTCAACATGACATTGCAAATCATGCAGAACGCTGACTCCCATCACGTTCCATTATACAGAACATGTAAATTCACGTAGCACATATTCGTCTGACCACTTTCTTTTTTTGCTCAAAATAGTTACTATGAATTAAAATATTAAGAAAGCAATCAGATGACGTACCATCATGACAGGCATAAATCGACTACTGAGTGCGCAAAATCCCATATAGCACAGGTAGGCTAATCGATGTAGCGTCACGTGATCACCTGCATCCAGTGATGGCTAAGGGGAGCGTGTCATCACGAATTGACACAATGTGTCAAACGTACACAGTGATTCGCGTATATTTGGCAAAAACACCCGACACATCATGTCGGGTGTTTTGTCTTGACCCTCGTCTCCGCCGAACCCCTGGGACCGACTCATCAAACCCAGGTTAAGAACCACTGTATTACTTACTGATTCATATTCAGCTCACTCAACTGTCATTTTTAGCTCCATTAATTTTAACAGTCGCTTGTCGGCTTTTTCATGAGGTGTCTTGAAAAGTCGTTAAAGCATTTTGATGATACATTATTAAGAGACATATCTTCAAATAAGAATTGATTAGCTTTTTGAGGCAGATTTGAGTACAGGAGGAGATTCTCGTTCACTTTTTTCTCTTTCCTACGAATGGCAACGTATGGCCATTTTTAAACCTTTTGCCAATACAGTACTGTATCATGAGAAATAATGACTCAAAGCAAAAATATCCAGGCATGGACAATATTCCCCTTGACTTTGTATAACTGGATCTGATCAAACAGTATATATTGAAGGGAAGTATCTATTGGCCGACTGTATAGAACACAGCATAGAGTACTTTATGAATTAATGTATCTGAGAAAGATAAGGTTGTCTATCCAGATGAAAAATAGGTCCGGATCCACTTTTCTGGAAACTTTATATTTTTGTTCACAGACTTAATGATAAAAACATGATTCCAGATACCAATAGTACAGTTGGCCTCCAGGGTCAAGGAACCATGTGATCTTACTTAATTTGGCCCAAGGATGATCCGAAAACAGCGGCATCGTGTTTTCGATGACCTGCCAAGGGTTCAACGACACAGCAATCTACGATTTTCTCACAGTGATACAAAATGGATCTTGAGAATAGTTGCAAGGTTTTTGTTTTGACATATCCTGGTAAGTATTTTCCACTTTTAAAGGTTGCATGATTACATAGTGGTGTTTGCAGAGGTATGTTGTCTCTGTCTCCGACTTGACGTTTCAGTGAACAAAATATACAGTAATGTTGGGAAAAGATTACTACCAAAGCCATGATGGGCTTTAAAGTTGAAACAACCCTTTATTCCCCAGAATCCAGTTTATATCACTCGTTAAATATCCCCTGAGTAACTACAGCAGAGCATCTGTGGACGCCACCACTGTTTCTCCTTCTAAAGTCATTTGCCGCATCGGATATTCTCCTGTATTAAATATAGCTGGGATGAAAAATGCCCGTTCTTACTAGATATTTACAGCCCGAGACATAATGGGAATACAGGCTGTTTCCTAAGACCTCTTAGGAATCACCGAGATAACTTTATGCCAGGAAATATGCCCCATCAACAAAACCAAACTCTGACAGTAACCTTATGGGAGCCTGCTAGTTTCTGTCTTTAGGTCACAACTCACTGTTATGGACAGAGATATGAAGCTGAATAAATTCCTTTTATAGACATGAAGGCATCCAGAAAACAAGGGAATACATTTTAGAAGACATTTATGTCTGAGAAAGAATTTAAATAATGAAAAGTAGGTGTTGTGTCAGGTAGAAAAAAAAAGATTCCTGCAAGATTTGCCACAAAATTTAATATAGTTATAATATATACACTGCACAAAGACATAATCAAATGCAAGAATATATTTCAAAATAGCATATCAAGCTCTTCAGAGAGGATTCATTGACTCATATTTTCATTTCAAGCACAGAACCATTAAACAGACAAGACATTGATGTTTTTTTTTATGTTAATTTAAAGAGTGCAGCTGAAAGTACGAGAAGAAAAGCTGAAACACACTCAAAGACAACTTCAGTAAAACACAAAGCACTGAGAAGCTATATAAATTACATCGTGCAAATTAATTAAAAATAGAAAATGAAAATGTGAGTTCTCAAGAATGGAACCAAAAACCAAGTACTGAATTAGTAAAAGAAAGAAACAGCAGAATATCTCAAGTTTATGACAACCCTTGACTGCAGAAGAGTGCATCAGATTTAGGTAGCCAAAGCTAATCGTTAGCATGCCACAGCCGCATTGTGACAAAGTCACCATTGTATGAACGGTAGAGTGAACGGGTGAACGCTGGCTAGTATTGTAAAGCGCTTTGAGTCTTTGATGGGACCAGAAAGGTGTTAGATCAACAGTCCAAATACAGTAAATAACACAGCAAAAGATTTTTTTTTATTGCTTATACTTTGTCAATAACCTAAAGCCTTTAACCCCAGCTGTTTTTTTGTCATCCAGAATGTGAAGAGGATCGCGGACCAATAATATTATCAATGTTTCTCTGTATGGATAAACTCTGATGCCCTTGCGCCATGCTCAGAGTATGTTTGCTTTTGCATGCTCTTTTTTAATCAACGTACTGAAACATAAGGAAAACTTGAGAAAAGGAAATTACAGTATAAATATAAATCTACACGAGTCACCAAACACACCGCATGTGCCCAGATTCATTTCACAGCCACTGGTTTTCAAGCTAACAAGTACGTGTTTTAAATTCTTCTTTTTTTTTAGTTTTTTTAGTTTTTTTTATTGTTTACTGTTTCTGTTTTTGTATTTACAACGGCATACTCTAATTAAATAATTATGTAAGAATAAATAAGAACACACTGTAATTTATGAACCGTTTTCTACTATAATATGAAGTTAAACATTGCATTTGGGATGAAAAAAATATTCTTTTGTTCCTGTGCTCTTTGCATTGATGTTTTTTAAGCAAAACACACAATCCATGTTTCACAATCTGCATCATCAACTACAGGAAGTTCATTCTTCTCTGTCTCCTGATTTAAACGACTGTGAAAGTGTCCCATTTAAAAAAAAAAAAAAAAAAAAAAAAAGACTTCATTCTTCTCAAATATAGAGAAATATCACCGTCTGTGGAGTGAGTGCCACACTGAGCAGAGTAATCAGCTGCACCTTCTCTGCTCTCTGGAAATAATCCTTGACTCTTACATGTGAGATCCTCGCTGACGGGGAGAATCACCAGCGGGCTGATGACGCTGATTATTATGAAGTCACATCAGTTGCTGCAGCACAATCCTGTCGGCTCACTCTCTTCCGTCAAAATGAAAATCCACACTGAACTTCTTTTTTCGTATATAAAGGGAGCAAATGATGAAAAAGATTCCTCCAAATCCACCACAAAGATGTAACCTACATAGTGTAAAGGGTAAAAGTCTGTTCTGTTCTTTCATTGAATGTCTTTCTTCTTCATACTGTGTGCTCCTGTGTGGAGGCTTGGTACATCACATACAGTATGTACAACATACAACGTCACGGTTCTTCTTTTCTAGTTGGACTGCTTTGGTGCTTAGAACGATCGCAGTTACAAAGGATACGAAGTAAGGTTTTAAATGTCCAAGAGCCTGGATAAATCTTACAGCAAAACACAACAGCTGAAACATCATAACCATAGAACAACCAAGTGAAGTGAGGCTTTAACAAGCAGGTTGTATAGCAATAAAGGACAGCTCATTTTGAGCCAAAAACAGGAAGTTTTGCTTCAGAATAACTCAAAAGTAAATTAAATGTGGTACTATGCTTTCTTAACTGCTCTGTACAACTCAGGATCATATGGTGAATATAGTTTTGTTCTTATGGTACTGTTGATATTCTAAATAAGTTCTAACAGTGGAACACAAAAGCTGTTTTTTTTTCTTCTTTTGTTGACCGGTGACCTAATAAGTCCTACTTCAACCAGAATACATTTCAAAAAACTCCACTATATGTCAAGAACTGGGGTCAGAATTCCAAACCAGGAGGAGTTCTTCTTACAATCCTGACAATAACAGGAATCTCCACAGACTGAATACCTGCTCCTTAATCAGAAACTTTAAGACAATGCAAGGGAATGTGGCATCACACACTGAAGGTTATCATTAAGATTCTTGGGCCAGGAGGGAAAAATTAATGCAGCGTCTTGTGATCTCTGGAGAAGCCACTGTTTAATGTTAATAAAATGACTGATGTGGTGATCGAATGAGGAAATACCTGGTGAGATGCAGTCGATGTGGACTTTCACCCCTATATACTGAGTTTTATTAAATATGGAAACACATTTTCATCATTTTCCTGTTGCTGTTGCTTGTAAAATAAATAAAGATTTATGTAAATAACATCTACTAGCTAAATGAGATTGCTTCAGGCAGGAGTTCCTTCCCGAGTTTGAGACACCACAGGTTTTTTTATTATAAAAAGAGGAGTTGCAACAAACTGGAGGAGGAGACAGAATAAAAGATGGAGCAATAATATCAAGCAACAATAATGCCTTTGTGTCCTCTAGTCCAGGTATAATGAACAGCGCTTATGTGGAATACTACAGATCTCACAATATCAAAGCAACCGTACTCATCATGACGGATGGCTCTGCCATCGTACCTTTACAGTCTCACTGACAGTTGCCATAGTTACTTTTCATGTCACAGTCCACAGACCGGCAAGTCAAACGTTGGTGCAATTAGTTGAGGGTGGTGTGTCTGCTTTGCTGCGAATCTCCTTGATGTCATTGAGCGGGTAGTCACTGCTCCCAATCTGGCATTTGAACACCTGTTTGTAGGCCTTCCTGAAGTTCTCCGACAGGAAGGCGTAGATGACTGGGTTGACGGATGAGTTGCTGTACGCCAGGCAGTGGGCAGCCACCCGGAGCACAAAGGAAGCCTGGTTTAGCGGGAAGGTCCCAAACTCCACCCACAGGTGGACGATGTGATGAGGGAGCCAGGAGAGGCAGAACACCACCACCACCACCAGGACAGTCTGAGCAGTCTGGAGCCACGGAGGACAGAGGAACGTTAGTGGGCAGCAAAACATTAACCCGACACTCAGAGGGCGTTTCCTTCATTTTTACATATTTTCCTAAAGTCCGCATACAAAATAAATAACAAAATTTGTTAAATAATGTCAACATTAACGGCACAATCTTCAGAAGAAGAATTCTCAGCAGGTCAGATCACTTTTTCAGTGACCTTGAGATGTTTTGAAAATGGCTGCATAAAATTGAAATAATGTAATAAGTTAATGTGGGAAGTACTTTTCAATATTTTGAGATGTCTGAAAGTAGTGGATTATGTCGGGTACAGCTGGAAAATGTCATCATAACACTTAATAACAGTGCCTGAACTGCCGACTCCCCCCCCCCCCCCCCCACACACACACACACTGTGTTCCTGGGTTACAAGTGAATTTAACCCTGAGCTAATTGGTTCTTAATATAGAAAATACATTTCAAAAGGAACATTATGTGAACTGGAAAATGAGACGGATTGTTATATAACAGCAAAAAAAAAAAAGAATAAATCATATAAGAAGAATCTGAATTTCGGTAAGTGAAACATGAATTTCTTGCTGCTTGTTCCAGAAAAACGATAACACTGATTTCTTTTTCTGAAAATTGAAAAATCAAGTCATTTTTGTTTCAGTTGGTCACATTTGGATTTTTTTTTTTTTGGTTATTCAGAACCACCACTTAACAGTGAATTACTGCAAATGTAATAGAGACAAAAATGTGACAAACTCACAGATAACAGTGAGCTGACCTCACAGTTTCGTTGTACGATTGTATAATTGTATAATGACAAATAACGCTTCTTCTTCTTAAAATTTAGAGTCTTCCTCCCAGAATTTTACCATTTGTTAAAGTCTCAGTTAGCAGACACTTATTACCAGTCAAGCTCTTGTTAATGCCAGTGGTGGCTTATTGGGCTGTTATACGCATTTTTCAAAAAAACTCTTCAATGATAATTAATTTCATTATGTTCGAAATCTGAGTTATAACAAGCCAAAAATGAAAATGTTCATGATTGGCTGCCTGCCTAAGGTGGTCAAGAAATAGGTGAATGAAGCAGAGCTGCAGCTCGACTACCAGCAGAGGGGCCCAGGTTCCTGCACAGGTGAGCTCCATTACACACAAACACATGGCACACAGATTAAAATCAGGCCACAAGAGGACACTTCATTTCTCCAATTCCCCAGGAAATCATACATTTGTGATTTATTGTTTTAATATGTGGATGGTAATAGTCTAAATGTAACATGTACATATGTACAGTAGCTAATAGCATAAAAGAGTATGTAATGTTCTATTTTGTGTCTGTTATTCATAACTATTTTTATGAAAAATATTTTTTATCTGCTTTGAAACTTTTTCATTATTATATCATCAGAACTGGACAGAAGAATTAAAGGAGGCATTTGTGGTTCTGAGTATTATTAGTATCTACTAGAGTAGTTCCATCAGATGGAGTTCGCTACTGGCTAATAACTGGCCACAATGCAGCATCTACAGAGATGAGTTAAATGTGTGTGTGTGTGTGTGTGTGTGTGTGTGTGTGTGTGTGTGTGTGTGTGTGTGTGTGTGTGTGTGTGTGTGTGTGTGTGTGTGTGTGTGTGTGTGCGTGCGTGCATGCGTGTATGTGTGTGGAGTGGGCATTGGGTCATGTGTGTGTGACTGAATATAAAAATATTGTCAGTTTATTGAGATACAAATAAGTAACAACAGTAGTAATCTGATTACTGACAATGGCAGTAATTTAATTAGTGACAATGGGTGTAATATGGTTACTGCTCATATCAGACATCAGACTGGAACGTATCCAATTTCATATGAAAGGTCAATATTGGTCTGAAACACACACACAAACACACACACACACACACACACACACACACACACATACACAGTAGCCAGAGAGAAGTTCCCACAGTTTAAGTGGAGAAGTATTTTAACCATGCTTTGTTTGGATAGTCTCCATAACACATTCATATCTTCCTGCCGACCCCCTGAGAGCCATTAGTTACACCAACATAAACAGCAGCACTGCCACCGGAAGAAAGAAATAATCCTGTTCATGTCTGTTAGCCACACTGTCCCTACTTGTTGAAAGCAGTATGCTGTTCACTGACATGTAAAAAAAAAAGATCGATTACAAGATTCATTTTTGGGTCTGACAGATCACGGATGTACAAGTGATGATAGTCAGAGCTGGATTTTTAGGATGTTAGTGCAACTTTAGCATCATGACCCTCCACTCGGTTCAACAGGTGTTCTCATTGTAGTTCATGGATGCTGCTAACAATTTCAAGACTGGGCCAAATTAATTTTCATAATCACCCAAAACCATCTGTGTGGCCTGTCTGGAGGCCTGTCTGATCTCTATCACTGACTGATAAGTCCTCAACCTGCAGTGTTAATTACTGGCTGTTTAACCTCTGGTTTCAGAACTAATAATTCATTAAAAACATTATTGTTTGCCAAGCTAAATGAACTCTGTCACTCTGGTATTCCAAACAATAAGTCAAGGGGTCATAAATTTAAACACTTAACATGCCTCTTTTAAATTATCCAACATAAAGACATCCATACGATTTGGTCACATCTTTCCAAAAACTCTTCACAGATGGGTCTCAGAAAGATTAATTGTTTCTGCATTTATTCATTTGACTTTTGGAGTGTTTCCTGCTGCATTTTCCAGCAGGGGAATAAAGGGTTTGCGCTAAGACGTGTTTCACAGCTGCGGTGGGAGTAACCTTGGTCCTTCCAGCTGACTCTGGTTATACATCACAGGCCTGGTGAACCACACAAACTATTGATTAGACTTATTTGAACAAATTCCCTCTGTTTTCTGCCAAGGACAACATATGGTCAAATGGAATTGCTGCTTTTGTTTCCATCTCGTGTTGAACGCACCCTTTGCTTGTAGGACATTTCTGCTCATGCTTAAAGAAAGCACATAGAAGGAGCTCTCCGGTTCAGATCATCTTGTTTGAGGGAGAGAGGGACATCTAAGGTAGATTGAATTAGATTGAAAATGGGTGGACTGGCAATGAACTTGCCTGAATAAGGACTGTCAGGCAGCAGTTTCCAGCTCTCAGGTCCTAAACAATGTTTTCTTGATGCATTGAGTCCAAATAGGTTGGCAAACACATCAGCAACTAAGAAATTAGCTGCTAAAAACTGAATCTGCATTCAAAAGAGCTTCCTATCACACTCTGCACAGATGGAACCAAACATGATTCTGCAAAATTTCACAGAGCCATTTTAAGCTGTTTTCTGCAATACAAGATCATTTCCATAGTTCTTTGGACATCTGGTGGGTGTATGTGCAGTTTTCACGGTAGCTACACGACACACCTAATGTGTGATCCACCTTCATACTGGTCAGGCACTGAAGTACTTTTAAAGGATTTAAAAAAGAAAAAGGGGGTAGGGGGTATATACTGTGGAACCAGTTGGACTTTTCTCTCGAGAACATCTCTATATCTGCAGCTGGAAGTCCACGCTGAGATCAGGGCCACAACAGAATGACCTGATGTCACTGACCAAGACCTGAGGTTAAAATTACGCTTCATTTTCTCACTATGTGAAACACCTGTCCTAGTCTTTTCTGTGTGTTTGAACATGCATTTTAACAAGTATAAAATAAAAGAAAGCTGCAGATCGTACTGTGTATGTTCCTGTGATGTGTGTGCTCAGACCTTTCAAGGCCACACGCAGCACTGCAGCTGGGTTACAGCGGTTTTACTGTCAAAGGGAGCAGAACACCTCACGCTGCTGCTCATCCTCGTCATCCAGAGATCTGGAGCCTTCTCTTTCATTTCTTAAAACAACATTTTGTTTCTAACATTTTCAAAATCCAATAAAAAATTGTCTTGATGTTTGAACTTGTGAAATTATTCTTTCTTTTTGAACAGCTTGCTCTCACAGTCAAGGACGAATGCTTGACTATCAGTAAAGTGGATGATGTCTTGGCGTTCTCAAGCATGTGTATTCTTCATAAGGAATGTTAAATGTTAAACTCCACTTCAGTCTTAACCTTAAATATATTACTGACAAAACAGAAATGCTATCAAGGAAACACTGATTTTGGCACTGGCGCTATAATTGTATTCATACAGAAGAACTAGCAGTACAGAGCAGCTATAAAATGTAAAACTGATGCTGTTTGGCAGCTATGCACCAGTTTGTCAAACTGAAATCATCTGGGATCTTATTCAGATCTGATTTATGTGTCTAAGTTGTCTGTATACTGCTTACATTTTAACAGCTGCCCTGCCAAGATAATTTATGTATTACAAACTTTAATGTCATCTTATGGTTAATCACAAAGCTGTCAGTTTAACATTTCCTCTGTGTATTCACCATCAGTGACATTATAAATCAGGAGACATGAAATTCCTCTTTTGCTTCTTGCAGTTTTTTTTTTTTAAACCTCATGCAATCTAGTGGCATAAGGGTGGGTATACATCCAAACAAGTTCACATTCTCATCAGGTTCTGTGCCCCAGAGGATCAGAGGTTCTGCTCCCAAATCATGAGACAATTATCTGATAAATAAACTGACCAAATGAACAATAAATGGACGGACAGACGGATCAACAGACAGAAAGACTGGCAATCAAGCAGATGACAGTAGATAACTGGGTTTCCTGGGAGCTCAGTGACCTACACAATATGAAGGCTAAATGCCAGTTTTATTGCCTTGTGGCAGTGTTACTGGCATGTGGCGGTTGGCGAGGAATATAACATTAATATTTATCATCTTAGCCCAGAGGAGAAACAAAGACGAAATACTTTCCATCGACCGCCTGTTGAATTTGGAGGAAATGGTGCAGCATTTGTGGCACACACTCATCCCTCAGTGAATAATGTGTGCAGGTCAGTGTTGCCATGATATCACAGGGCCGAGAACACCGACCTCTGCTTTGAATCACTGCATGACAACAAAAGGCTGCAGGGATATGAGGTATGAAATGTACTGATCCAGATTGACAGGAGGTATTTCCTGTAAAAAAAAAAAAAAATTGTGTGCCTTTTCTTAAATAAAAGGATGTCATCATTCCCATCATAATCACTGTCATCAGGAACATTATCATTACCATAGCAGACGGTAACACTCAGTTCTGGGTGAAGGGTGAAGAAGAGAGGAAAACATTGCAGACACAAAACCGGTTGGACGTGCATTTTTCAGAAGAGGAATGTTTTACACAATAGTTTTGGGTTTTTTTTAAATTTTTAATTGTACCCATTTCACAGTCATTTTATCATGACTTCAAGTCATGTAATTCTGCAGTAATTTTCAACAAGTACCAATTAAATCATCATTTCTGTCTGCTATCCAATAATTTTTCTCTTAGGTTTATTAACATCTAGATGTTATCCATAAAGACAGCTTACATACCTTTTTCTTTGATGCCTCTGACTTTTTGGACATATTTCTCAGTTTTTTGTGCAAATGATTTAAAACCTGCAAATCAGGAAAAACGGAATATTTAAGTTTTTTTTTTTTTTTTTTTTTTTTTTTTTTTTTACATTTCATAAAATTTGTATAAATATTAAAAATATTAAATAGCTCATGACCCGGTTGGAGAACGTGACTTACCTTTGCGTAACAGAAGGTGATCAGCAGAAGAGGCAACACATAACCAAAAATAAACGTGCAAACCACGTAGATTTTCTTTTGGTTCTGATCCGGCCACACTTCCCAACAGAAGGTGTGATTCTCTCCTCTGTGGAAGATATTCTGGTAATACATGATGGGCGCAGCCATGGCCAGAGAGAGTATCCAGATCACCACCACTCCGGCCAAAGCGTGCTTGGCCACCCGGATAGAAGAGGACTTTCTGGAATGCACGATGGCGACGTATCGGTCCACGGACATCGCGGACAGCGTGAAGATGCTCACCAGCATGGAAACAGTGAAGAAATAGTGGATAAATTTGCAGATAAATGCGCCCAGAACCCAGGTGGGCATCATGTAGATGGTGGACTGGAAAGGGATGCAGAAGAGCAGGTAGGAGAGGTCCGCTATACTCAAGTTGAGGATGAAGATGTTGGTGGTGCTCCTCGGTTTCCCCGGTTTGCTCCGGGCCAACACGGTGATCACCATGGAGTTCCCCAGGACACCGAGCGCAAAGATGAGTCCGAACACCAACAGCGTGATGAAATTATCCGTGCCGATCCCGAATAAAAGTTTCTGGTCTTCTTCTGTCACTCTGCTGAGGTTCGTCTCCTCTTCCCAAAGCCAAACGGTCTCCGATAAGTTCATGGTTCCTTGTTTCCGTTGATATAAACTTGATTTAATTCGCCAAAGTGAGGAGGTCTCTGTCCAGCTGCTGCTTCATGACGGTCTTAGGAGCAGCGGTTGTTACGCTGATGCGTCTCCATTGTCACTCCTCTAGATGGTTTTTTTTTTAACTTTATTTCACCTTCACTTCAAGGCACTAGTAAAACCCTACCTTCATTTTCGTACTTCACTTCACTAATATCTTAAAAAATCTTCCAAAGCTGTCCGGCATTCACCATTCTCACTGTGCGTCTTGGAGTCGCTCCTTGCGCGCACCTGATGCGTCTTCGAGCCGAGGCTGCTGATCCACTGTCTAGGCTGTCTCTGAGCCAGCCCTTCTTATAAGGTAAGGGGGGAACCTTACTTTATAAGAGGGGCCGGACTGTACCGTTCACGTCAGCGGTCAGCGTACCACCCCTCAAGAAATGCTGGAGCAAAAAAAAAAAAAAAAAAAAAGGTAATGCGTGGGATCCACGTTTCACCATCCTGTCAATGCAGCGGAGCGATTTAATTACGTTTCTTCTAACACAACTGATTTTCACCCAGAGTGGCTTTCTAAAATTTCATTCGACTGGGCTTATTATCTCATTCAGAGTTCATTCTCTAAACCTGCTTTCCAAAAAGTGACCCCCTTTTTTGATTCTGTCCCCTCATTTCGGTAATTTCACTAATGCAAAAATGAAGCAGACCTTGTCTTGGTGACTTATCAGGGAGGCTGCTACGTCACAAACAAGAAGAAAATTTGGATTCTGTAGTATCAGCATCCAAATTTTTTGGGGTGTTTCAATGTTTGAACACCCCAAAAGAGCAAATGAGTTTTGATAGTCTTTTTAACGGGATGTGTTGTCCTTTCTCAAATATTAGATTTACAAATTCATCAGTATGAAATACAAAAGATTGTAAAACTGGCATCAAACTTTAAAAATCCATTGGATCTAACAAAACTAAATAATAATAAATAAATTAGATAAATAAATAATAAATACATTTACTAATTCATAAAAGGAACTGAAACAAAACAGTTTTGATGAAATACGGGACAAATGTTTGTGGTTTCTTTTTGGGATGATGAGATCCAAAGAACAAGTGTGGACTACAGGGAGCTGTGTGTTCCTTCAACATGATTCACAGGAAGGCCGAAAGGTCATTTTAATGTTCAAGCGGATGAGCTGCTGTTAGCATTCTCACCGGATTGTCTGAATATGAACCTTCTGAGTTGAGGTCGTCACATCACACCACCAAAAACAAGTGACTGAAATACTACAGCTGTCATGTCGCCAGTCATGAAGATCTGTTCCTGCTGTAACACGAGTATAAGTAATCTGACAGCTAGATGTTCAAATACCATTATATGACAACGTTGAAGTATTGTGCTGGTGTGCACATTTTTTAAAATCCTAGTTCTCTAATTCACGGCTTGAGATAGTTTTAACGAATTGAATCTCAAAAGATGATGAGTTCACCATTACAGATCTTAAGTAAGAAGATCTCGACAGGTGGAACAAGTTTAGAATCTTGCAATAACTTAACTAATGATAATTAGTTATCCAAATCCCATCATAAGTAAATGTCCTGGTGTCTGAGAGCAGTGAGATATTTTTAAAATGAAAATGTTGGGTTACAGGATGTGTCACAGTGCATGTATTAAAAACCATAACCTTCTAATAAGCTGATGAAAAGCCAATATTTATTAAACAGGGCCGACTCTAGGAGCAGATCTTCAGTGAGCTCACTTAGTTTTTGTAGTAATTCGTTGTTGTTTTCTGGAAAACAGTTCAAGTTCTCTCTATATTTGTGCCGTTAACAAAGAGTGGTATTTATAATATACAAAATGAAAAGACATGGGAAAATTAACCAAGGAAAAGAAAATTCACAGTGAGACATGCAACTGTGGCAAGAAACTCCCTCACTAATTATCTTAGATTCTACAAATTATATCCAGCTTCAAAAGAAATGGAAAATGTGGCCTTCATGTTCATTTACAGTTGAGTTTCTGGCTAGTTTTTAGCTCTGAATTCTTCATTTTTAAATCCTCTAAATTCTGGCGATAGTCGTTACATGTCACACTGTTTTCACAGTATCATCTATTGCACATGGCAGTTTATTACACATCAGTGTAAATTAGGAATTTTCTTGGTTGCAAATAAACCAACAACAAGCTGCTGTGCCAGCAGAGATAAGTGCTATTTGACATGGATTGATGAACAGTGAAGATGCTTGTCACTGATGATGATGCTTATCTTTCATGTTGGAGTGCTTCCCTTTCACTCAGCTTTTTAGGAATAATAATTAAAAGAGATCTGGGTTCAATGACGGCCACAGACCTGAAGAGCTCACGTCGGGTCAGGATGGAGTTTATCTGAGGTTCTGCTCCTGTCAGGCGTCAGAGGCCACGAGCGCAGCTCTCCGTCGTCCTGACGTGAGGCCTGACCAACAGAACGGAGAGCATAAAACAGTCATCTATTCATCTGGACATTATTGTATGAAACCTCAGAGCAGTCATAGTGTGATTGTTATTCAAAGGTCAGACACACAAGAACGATCAATGCAAAAGTAATGGTAGCAAAGGTTATTCTACTCAAACAGAACGTGTTTAGTGACATGTGTGTCCTAAAAATATCTATATTTTATACAGATAAACTCGTAACTGCTATATTCTCTTACAATTATGCTTTAATATAGGATTGTCTCCAGATTACATATAGAGTATATCTTTATATCCATCCATCCATCCATCCATCCATCCATCCATCCATCCATCCATCCATCCATCCATCCATCCATCCATCCATCCATCCATCCAAATAGCCTCAAATAGGTGGAGGCTTACAAGAGACGAACGATCATCTCACTGCCGAAAATGTCCTGTGTGTCAGCAGTGCACGGTTCAACCTTACATTTCCCATGATGCATCTCATGCTGAGCTTCTGCTAAGACTTGATACAGTTGCCTTCTTTCCTCTCTTCACTATTTATGTACCAATGTGTTCAAATCGCAGCTACAAGCGTCAACATCCACCTCGTATTTGGTGTGTTGTTTTCCTATTTCCTCCCAGCTTTCAGACCAAGCACTTGATGGTTTTTTTATTCAACAAATTTAGCACTTCATTTATTCAGTTGCCTGGAAATATTGTAAAAAAAAGATACCTGGGATTAAAAGTCAGGTGAATCAAACTCTGTAAAACGAAAACGTCCATGAACATTTGTCCTTCAGTCAGTGCAGTCAGACTTTCACTGACAGTAGTAGTCGTGGATTGAGAGACCCCTGGTGGCGCAAACTACTACAGTACAAAATGTTTTACTCATATCTTCAGCTGGGTTTGTCCTTGATAGCTTGTTTAAATTATGATATGTTAGCTTTGCTCATTAGCTGTTGCTGCTCTGTTTAACACTGCCTGCCTCTCTGTATATTTATTGGATAGTCACCAAACATCCAACGGTTTTGGATACATTATTTTACTAAGAATGTGCCCATACTGCCAGCTCCACCCCAACTCAAGCTGTGAATGCAGCTGCCCTTCTGTTTCCGCTTGTGTTCTGCTGCAGTAGATTGTCTGGGCTTCTTTCAGCAAGGCTGCTATTTTCCACAGCAAACATGTGTTTATGAGCATCCCTCAGCTGAATCACCCCACGCTGCACGTCTCCTGTCATCGAGATGAAGCAGGTACATTCGCGAGCATTAGTGCAGCGATTGGTCATATTAATTCTTAAATAAAAGCGTCAGCGTTTAATGAAGCATTGAGAGAGGCTTATGAAACTGAAATCAGCCTTTTTATTGCCTCCATCTGTCGACACAATTGTTTGAGACAACAATCAAAGTGGTCTCACCATAACCTTGAATTAAATTGTGTATTAGCTTTGGGCTCCCAAGAGTTTGACTGCTTTTTCAGAGTGTTTTCCACCACAAAAGAAACACTTTATTTTTCTCCAGGAAAACCAGACCCTTGTAAGCTTTTGGGGATTGATTTTGGATATCAGCACCAAACATTCTAATAGCCAAACCGTACAAGCATAGCTATCAGCCTGCCGGTCAATCCCTGAGTGAGGTGAGGCTCTTTGAGGGGATGATTTGTATTTATTGCCTGGCAGTGATCTCAGCTTTGCTCTCCATATGAGATGCTATCTTTGTTATTCTTCCCCTCTTTGTGATTAAAGCTAAATGTGGGATGTTTAATATACATCAGGTTTCTTGACATTCATTACACAAATGTCTAGGGATAAAGTACAACTGCTCATTTCATTCATGGAAAACAATCTCATTCTCAAACACCAGGCTGATGGGAGAACAACAAAGCATGTCCAAAAGTTTCCTGTGGGTGGACGCGATTTGTAACAAAAAAACCCCCCAAAAAACATTTTCAGCATCATTTAAATTTCTGTCAGGTTAACATCTCCTCAAGTTGCAAGAGCTGAGATCTCTCAGATGAATATCGAGGTTGGCGCCCCAATCTGACAATTTTACGCTTCCTGTCACCTCTCTTGGCCAGCGTCTCCTGATCCTACTGTAATCAATCAGGTGCGTTTTGTGCAGAAATATCAGAGCGATGTATATTATTTTTTGAGTGCATTTTGCTTTTATTCATTTCATTAACTCAAAAACTGCAAAAGGTTCACAATGTCATATACTTATCTTCACATATGTGTCACCAAATTAATTTTGCACCCATATACTACTTTCATTGAGATTCATTCTCACCAAATATTAACTAGGTGTTGCAGCTAACTGAATTGTTAATAATACTTGTGCTTCAAGACATTAATTAGACCAGAGAGACAAAATTTTGATGATGACTGACTGATGCTTGATTGAAATACCGTAATTATGTAGAATACACTTTTAAATTTTTTAAAATATAAGCCATTTCTAATTACAAAATGGTGACATCATTAGCCTGTTTTCCAATCACTGTTCAAATAAAAACACTGGACAACCATGTAATCTTGATCCTCATATTTTCATGTATTTTTCACTCATTTAATACAAATAACTAGCGGTTATTAGAATTTACAGGGTTTTCACTTTGTGTGTGTGTGTGTGTGCGTGCGTGCGTGCGTGCGTGCGTGCGTGCGTGCGTGCGTGCGTGCATGTGTGTGTGTGTGCCTGTGCGTGTGTGTATTTAAATGCTATGTTAGCATACAGGCTTATACTCCTGTTGTATACACGATGTGAGTGAAAATGTCTCGTCAGGTGGAAGAGCTCAGAAAGATCATGGGGTGTCTGAATTTTAAAAATAGGCTTTAAGCCACAATAAGAAAAATATTGGAATATTTTGAGAATGTAAGGTCTGCACAAGCCACATTAGAATATTATTAGACTAACTTATTGTTACAAAATCTTGGTCAATCTCACTTTTTCATTTGATACTAAGAGCGCCTTTGAATATCAGCCGTCTACTCCACAAATGAGACCAATCCCAGCAGGCCCAACTTCTGACACAATCTTTTCAAAGTCGTGATACATTTAATTATGTGCAATTTTTTTTTTAAAAAAAAAGACAGCTGCCAACAATATTAAAAATGTTATGCATGGGATCTGTCCATTATTATCCAAGCATATCAGCTGCGACAGTGACACAGACATGATTCCCTCTGACCGATCAGTGGCTGCCAGGTTGTACAAAGGGTTTTAGTAGTTGTTCAATCATTTTGAAAGACGTAACACCAGGTACCAGGTATGTTTTACCAAGTGGGACACTAAAAAAGACACTTTGACACAAGAAGAGCTCATAACACAGAGTGGAAATGCGACTGAAGTGCCATTTCATATCCCTCTGTTTGCTTCAGAAATCATTACATGTCAGTAATGTCTACACAACGCTGTAATGTGGAATGGACAATATTTTTGTGGAAACACTCAATTTTCTCATAGCAGCATTTCAAAGTGGTTTCATCTGTCAGCACTTTCAGTAAGACAAACTGACTGCTTTCAATTACAGCAACATGTGAAAAAATGTGTTTGCCTCCCTTCAGTCAAGAATAGAGAAATGGAAACAGACTGAAATGTTGCCAGCCTCATCTCCCAGTTGGCCTTCATAGACTCAGGAGATTAAAACTCAGACGCTGAAGCAACTCCATAGTAAATGCAAGGTTTATGGGTTTGCTTTGCTCAGTGGAGCTAATTTAAAACAGCACAGTAACATTTTGATTATCAACACCCAGTAAGGCCGTTACCTCTGTACATCTGTTGACCATCATAAAGCCAGTTGAACCTTAAACTACAACTAAATGATCCCTTAGTTAAGGATGAAAGGAAATCCATCTTGAGCCTGCTTGGAAGAGCCATTTCCATCAGAGTAATTACATTTCAGAAAAAAATACAGATGCAATAGAAGCAAGACACCTGGATTTCTTTTTTTTCCCCCAGCAGATCATCGAGCAAAACACAAGAGAAATTGATAAAACATGAAATCATGAGGATGTCTCTGTTCTGCACCAGCAACTCACCATCTGTCCGCGTGTGCAGCTGATGAAAATGAACATGTTGTGATCCAAAAGGTGTTTTATATTTCTCTCAATACCTGATGGTAAGAATTGTAGTTATGACTATAGAAAAGAAAAACATACATCTTCTTAAGCTATAGAAACAAGTTTCTAGAAACACAGAGACATAGACAACAATCCCCCTGCTTTGCCTGAGGAATGGTGATGGATAATCCATGCAGTTTTATGTCCATTACCTGAAGTGCAGCCTGGGTATTTCCATGACGACTGACTGTATCTCTGTCCAAATCTGTCCAGGCCCTAAGCTAATGGGTTAGTATTATATGACTGATGATGCTGAGTAATTTTCTCTGAACTGGGATGATCTCCGTTGATTCTGCCAGCACACACGCACGCACGCGCGCACACACACACATATATTCTTCCATCTCTCTCCCCCAAACCCTGAAGTCGAAAAGGCTACAAGCAGCTTTGAAGCTTTCAGTCTGGATGGATGGAACCCCAACCTTCTAGATCCATCACAAAGGAATTTATATTGGTAGATTCAACGATTCATCATATTATAGCAAAATCGGATTGTCTGCAAGTTGGACTGAGTTTGATAAATTTAACAATTTAAAACTGAATAAATGTATCATTCCACTATTGCCATCATTCTGTAATGAAGCTGAATCTTTGTATAACTTTTTTTTAATTTTCTTAAACATTGAATATGATTATGCCATTATTAAGTTTGATAGTTTTTACGTTTTGACGTCTAGCAGTTTTGATCAAACACTTCCACAGTGACAGACATTCCCCAAAACCCCAGATCTACTGTGTGTACGCGAATTAAAACTTTTAATCATGCTAGCATGTTAAAAGATGATAGTGAGCTTGACAATCGTCTTAACTACTTAAAATAATTGGAATCAAATATTATCAAATCAAAAATCAAAAATCAAAGAACAGATTTGAGGAGAATAACGTATGATATTTATTGTCATCTCAGAATGAAAAGCTGTCCTTTTGACATTTTTTATTTTTAAGGTTTTGTGTAACTTTAAGATTCAAGTTCAAAGTGCCTGGTCTTCTGCCAGATGTGTCCAAAGTTTAGTGATAAGACAACCTGCAGTAATGTTATGCAAGTTACCATTTTGTTCCGGTCTGCATGTCTGTCTAAACCAGACCTGGGCAAACTGCAGCCCACAGGCCACATCCAGCCCTTTGTACATCCCTGTCCGGATCATGAATTACGCGTGCACAAATTACATCCATTAAACACCATAATTTCAAATAGCCCATTATAATAGTGTTTATTCTTCCGATTATCAGTACCAGCTATTCAAAATATTTAATTTAGTGCATTTTGCAACCAAGGGCGGCATGGTGGCACAGTGGGTAGCACTGTCGCTGCACAACACGGCGGTACAGGGTTCGAGTCCCGGTCTGTGCGGAGTTTGCATGTTTTCTCCGGGTTCTCCGGCTTCCTTCCACCTCCAAACTCATGCGCTTCAGGTTAATTGGCCTTTCCCAAATTGCCTGTAGGAGTGAATGTGTTTGTGCGTGGTCTTTGTGTGTGGCTCCGCGGCACACTGGCGTCATGCCCAGAGTGTCCCCTGCCTCAATGCCAGCTGGGATAGGCTCCAGCTCCCCGTGACCCACTGCGGTGGATACAGCTGAAGAAAATGGATGGATGGATTTTGCAATTGAAAGAAGTATGATCAGAATCATGTTTAGGTGGTGTGACCTACTGACACAATTCAGGGTTCTAATGTAAAATGTTTCCCTTGTAAAAATTGATTGCCCAACCCTCGTCTAAACTCTTCAATTTGTAGATACTCTGAAACTGTCAATGTCACAATAGGTTTCTACAATTACTCTATGTTGACATTTTTGATTATTTTTAAACTCTTTTTCTCCTTTCAGCTATTCCCATCAGGGGTCGCCACAGTGAATCAGTTGACTCCATCTAACCCTGTCTTCTGCATCCTATTCTCTCACACCAACTACCTTCATGTCCTCTTTCACTACATCCATAAACTTCCTCTTTGGTCTTCCTCTAGGCCTCCTGCCTGGCAGTTCAAAACTCAGCATCCTTCTACCAATATATTCACTATCTCTCCTCTGGACATGTCCAAACCATCTCAGGCTGGCCTCTCTGACTTTATCTCCAAAACCTCTAACATGTGCTGTCCCTCTGATGTACTCATTCCTGATCCTATCCATTCTGGTCACTCCCAAAGAGAACCTCAGCATCTTCATCTCTGTTACCTCCAGCTCTGTCTCCTGTCTTTTCCTCAGTGACACTGTCTCTAGACCAAACAACATTGCTGGTCTCACCACAGTTTTGTTCAACTTTCCTTTCATTTTAGCTGAAACTCTTCTATCACACATCACACCTGACACTTTTCTCCACCCGTTCCATCCTGCCTGTACACGCTTCTTCACCTCTTTTTCACACTCTGCATTGCTCTGGACTGTTGACCCTAAGTACTTAAAATCCTCCACCTTCTTGATCTCTCCTGCCTGTAACCTCAGTCTTCCACTTCCTCTCATTTACACACATGTACTCTGTTTTACTGCGGCTAACCTTCATTCCTCTCCTTTCCAGGGTAAACCTCCACCTCTCTAGCTTCTCCTCCACCTGTTCCCTGCTCTCGCTGCAGATCACAATGTCATTTGCAAACATCATAGTCCATGGAGATTCCTGTCTAACCTTGTCTGTCAGCCTGTCCATCACCATAGCGAACAAGAAGGGGCTCAAAGCTGATCCCTGATGCAGTCACAAATGACGGTTCCTCTGATCAACCCTCAATAAAGTTCAGCTGTTCTACTAGGTTTTTCCTGACATTTTTGTAGCTACATCCTCCAGCACAAACCATAATCCACAGAGAGCTTCCAGAGTGTCAGAGGGATCTTATTATTCAAAGACATCAATCAGGGGAAGGCTACAAAAGAATTTCCAAAGAATTAAATATACCATGGAACACGGTGAAGACCATCATCATCAAGTGGAGAAAGCATGGCACAACAGTGACACTACCACGAACAGGACGTCCGTCCAAAATTGATAATAAGACCAGAAGAAAACTAGTCAGAGAGGCTACCAAGAGGCTGATAGCTACTCTGAAGGAGTTGCAGAAATATCTGGCAAGTACTGGCTCTGTAGTGCATGTGACAACAATCTCCCATATTCTTCATATGTCTGCTCTATTGGGTAGGGTGGCAAGACGGAAGCCTTATCTAACAAAGAAAAAACGTCTGAGCCCGGCTGGACATCTGCAGTCTCCCAAACACTTTGAGAAAATGTGTTATGGTCTGATGAAACCAAGGTTGAACTTTTTGGACATAATTCCAAAAGGTATGTTTGGCGCAAAAACAACATAGCACATCATCAAAATAACACCATACCTATTGTACATTGAAGCATGGTGGTGGCAGCATCATGCTTTGGGGTTGTTTTTCTTCTGCTGGAACTGGGGTCTTAGTCAGAGTGGAGGGAATTATGAACAGTTCCAAATACCAGTCAGCGTTGGCACAAAATCTTCTGGCCTCTGTTAGAAAACTGAAGATGAAGAGGAATTTCATGTTTCATGTTGACAATGACCCAAAGCACACATCCAAATCCACAAAAGAATGGCTTCACAAGATAAAAGTTTTGGAATGGCCCAACCAGAGTCCAGACCTGAATCCCATCGAACATCTCTGGGGTGATCTGAAAAGGGCTGTGCAAAGGAGTTGCCCTCGCAATCTGAAAGATTTGGAGCAGTTTTGTAAAGAAGAGTGGGCAAATATTGCTACCTCAAGATGTGCCACGCTGATAGACTCCTACCCAAAACAACTGAGTGCTGTAATAAAAGCCATAGGTGCTTTTATAAAGTTACTGCAACAAAGTATTACTTTCAGGGTGTGCATATTTATGCAACCAAGTTATTTGAAGTTTTTTATTTTATGTTTTTTCTTAAAGGTTTCAGTTTGCTTTTCAATTGCCTTGTACAACTTAAAGGTTACAATAAAGGTGGAAAAAGTTGTGAAATCCTTTGTCTTGATTAAGTTTTTTTACATCACGAAAAGCTGGCATTTGAACAGGGGTGTGTAGACTTTTTATATCCACTGTAGGTCACCTTATGTTCCTGCCTCTTCTGGAAGAAACTATTCACTATAGCAGTTTCCATCGTTTTTGAAAAGTCAACCACCATCTGTCCTTCTGCATTCCTCTCCTGAATACCAAGCCTGCCCATCACCTCCTCACCACCTCTGTTTCCTGCACCAACATGTCCATTGAAGTCTGCACCAATGACAACTCTCTCACTTCTAGGTATGCTCTGCATCACTTCATCAAAGTCCAACGAGAATTTCTCCTTCTCCTCCAGTTCACATCCTACCTGTGGGGCATACCCACTAACAACATTGAACATCATACCTTCGATTTCTAGCTTCAGAGTCATCACTCTATCTGACATTCTTTTTACCTCCAGGACATTCCTAACAAACTCCTCCTTCAAGATAACTCCTACTCCATTTCTCTTCCTATCTACACCATGATAGAACAACTTGAACCCTGCTCCTAAACTTCTAGCCTTGCTACCTTTCCACCTGGTTTCCTGGACACACAGTATGTCTACCTTCCTGTTCTGCATCATGTCAACCAACTCTACCTTTTCCTGTCAAAGTTCCAACATTCAATGTCCTTACTTTCAGTCCTATACTCTTGGCGTTCCTCTTCTCTCTCTTCCTATGAACACACTTTTCTCCTCTCCATCGTCGACCAACAGTAGTCCAATTTCCAGCGACACCCTGTAGGTGAACAGCACCGATGGCCGCCGTTGTTAACCTGGGCCTCGACTGCTCTGGTATGGAAGTCATAGATTTGATTCGCATGTTTGATTTGGCAAAGGTTTTATGTAAGATACCCTTCCTGACACAACCCTCTGTATTTATCCGGGCTTGGGACCGGCACAATAAGACACTGGCTTGTGCCCTGTTGCGGCTACATTTTTAAACTGAGGTCGTTTTGATGCCACGCTACTGTTCTTCTGCTATAATAAATGTCAGTTATGACATTTGGTTCTTTTAGACTCAAATTTTGTAGCTCTTCCTCAAAATGTGAACCTGTGACACCATTACCACTTTTAAGACTAGGCAGTCCTCTATTCTGTGTTTTCTTTGGTATCTTCTCGTCTTTGGTTTTGGGTCATTCTTCCTCAGGAGCACCTCTGGAGTTGGTTGCATAATGTCTACAGAGAACTGTGTCCTTGAGCAAGGCACTTTGCCTCCTGGCTGGACGGTGACTAACAACAGCTGTGGCGTCTGTTTGTGTGTGTGTTGTGTGTGCGCGCGCGTGTGTATGTGTGCGTATATGCGCACGCATGTCTGTGTGCGTGTGTGTGTCTGTGTGTGCGCGCGCGCGTGTGTGTGTGTGTCTGTGTGTGTTTCCCACCCTGTGATGAGCCACGAGCCACTAATCAAGCACAGACGTGCACCAACGTGTTGCACCAACGTGCTTTTTAGCCTACATTTCTTGGCGGACCGAAGCTACATTCCGCCCCACCCCTTACAAACAACATCACCACTCTACCTAAATCAGGAAGCACCGACGCACGTTTTTCTTCATTTTTTTTTTTTTTTTTTTTCATTACGGAGACAATTATTTTTTTAAATTTACATTACGAACTGTGAGCAGGAACGGCGTTTGTTGTTGACGACCACCGCCGGAAGAAGACTGACAGCTGGGTACGTTCGGTTCGAGGCTCAGCTGTGGATGTAATTGGCACAGACTAACAGGAGAAGGGTATGTGAGCGCAGTCCCACTGGTTCAATTCACAGGACAATCAAGGCGAGAAAGCCCGGTGTAAATACAGATGTTTACTGCCTCCATAAGGATCAGACTTTAGATAGTAAATAACCACCTCGGCTTGTTTACAGTCGTTGCGAAACCACCAAGGAAATTACGCTAGAATGTCATTTTGGTTCCGGTCTGAGTCCACGCAGCTCTACCTAACCACACAGAGAGTGGGTTGTTTTTCACGCATCTGTCCCACCGCTGTCACTGCCATGTCATGTGCTTTGACAGTGTCCCCCCCACCCACAAACAACCACTACAACCAGCACTCCCTGTTTCCTCCTAACGACGAACCAGACCCTGTTAGAATGCGGAACGATTTAGCTCTTTTGTGCTAACTGGTGATGTAATATACTTAGCTCGATTAAATATAATGGTTAAAATCAACTAATAGTTATTTATCTTCAATTCGGCATTACATGTAAAGCTAAAAGGGACATAAATATTATAAAAAAATCAACATTTTGTATTTGCTCTACACTGGTTGTTGACACAGGTTTCGATGAGTTTGACTGGCAGTAGACCGACAAGGAAAACTGTTTAGATTCAATTTATTTCACTTTCATGTGTTAATATATCGATTATACATCCGCCGAATTTACTGGAAGGTCCCTCTAAGTTTTTAAAATGTGTCACTTGCGTTGCCATGGTACGTAAACACCTAAACCAACGCCTTTCACATTGTATTTAGAAAAATGTAAGCCGAGTTTCGCCTGTACTCCAAGCTGTGCGGAAAGGGGAACCTGTCAGTGGGATCCCCACTAAGTGTTAGCAGTGGTGAAGGGTTAAATATTGTTCATAGTTTCTAGAATAGTTAGTTTTTAGAATAAATTCATATTCCAGACACATCCTCTGTAAAGTATTGGACCATATAGAGACCATTGTGATCTGTGACCTCATAACCATTGACATCGATCTGTTGGCCATTACATGAAAGAATTCAAAATAACGTACAAATAAAAGAACTTTATCATGGAATTGTAGAGGCTAATGGAACTCTTTGTCCTGAAGGTTTATGAGCCGAAGTTAAAGATCCATGAAGTGTTTTTTCCTTTTACCTCCACCAGTCAGGTTCAAATCAGGTTTGTTTGTTGGGAAGATTTAGAAGAAAGGTAGCACAAAGGAGTGTTCATACCACATGGAGACAGAAAATAACTCAGGGACTTTCAGAGAAGATTCAAATTATTACAAGAATTTTCTAAATCTCTTATTAGAAAAAGTGTAATAAGGAGAAGTTATATTTCTGGGGTAAAGTTGTAATTTCATGCAAAAGCAACCATACTACCATGATTAGACTAGTAAAAATCATAATTGGTGCCTACGTATGAGACGGGAATATCAGAAAAGTCTTGCATGTGTGAAAATGAGGAATGTAGAACATCTTGTCAAGTTAAGTAATTTTATTTGACAAGTGGTTAGACGAGCGCTTGAAGGAGCCTGAAATGTATGACGCTGAGAAAATCTTGTGTAACATTTCTGCATCCTTTGTGAGGACCGGCCTGGAGCAAGCTCCACTTGTTACTCGACTTCATGCGAAGACAGTGACATGAACATAACAACGAGCAGACCAGCTATTTACTACTTTTAGTGTATTGAGAAGAAACGCTGCCATAGTCTCAGCTGCATACTGACATATACAAGAAGATGGGAGGCTTTTAGTTTTACGCATAGTGTTCTAGTTTTATGTGGAAAAAGAGAGTGTGTCTCAAGCAGTGACATGCTCATGTACGGTCGCTGCTATCCACAGTCTATAAATAAAGTGCTCACACATGAGTGGCTGCTTATGTCGGAACTGCACTGATTTAGTAAAGCCTCCATCCCTGAATGTCCTCTAGCCCAGGGACACACAGTACGGTAACCTCCAGCTCTGTCTGACTCAAACTGAGAGCGGCGTTAATCCTCAACCGCGTTGCTTCATAAAAACAAAGCAGATCTGTGGTACCGTGTCTCTAGGATTGCATGCTGTCACACATTGTCACATAACATATGTCAAATTATACTTCTGTTTACATATTGATGCAGATCTGAGCTGTGTCTCCAGAGATGTCTGTGGTGTGATCTGAAAGATCTTATGAAACTTCAAGGATTACCAACAAGGGAGAAATTTGTTGTATAAGTAGCAGGGTGCCAACAGCTGTAGCTTAACCTTCACATAGCTATAGGACAAGCTTCTGTTTGCTCATGACTACCTGAGCCGAGGGGGCTGCAGGAATGCATTCCTGTATATTTTTCAGGATTTGCCTCAGCTCAGCAAAGAGGTTTGAGTAGCCGTCACATGGCTGTTGACATTCCACAGTTGTCGTGAAGGAGACAGGCTGATACTAGCAGGCCTTGGGTGTTTGAATACAGTGTCGTGTTTGCTTTTTCCATACCAAATTAAGTTTTCCCTCCAACAATTGCAATCTTGACGCTATCTCTGTGTGGTTAGTCAACTTCCGCCCTCCAGACTTCCTGTGTGTTTTTACTTCCCCTCCCGGTGACACCTGCTGTTAGCAGACAGGTTGAGTCACAGTGAACAAACCAAAAGTTTTGTTGGTGTCTGAGGTGTGGTGCCGCCTGTCGACTCCGACAGAAGCCACAGCCTCCAATGTAGGGCTGTGTCGGTAGAAGAAATATTATGGAGTATGATTTGTCTTCACACGAGAGGCAAGTGTCGTGTAAATGCCACAATATTTTGCCTGCAAATCGGGAGCCTTCAACTTGGATAATGAAATTGCAAATCCCAAGCGCCAGTTTTCAATTAACGCTAATGCTTCGGGCCCGGGGCTTTATTATCAGTACACCTGAGCAAGTAACAGGAGGGGCCCATGTGTAACAAGCCCAACAAATATATGGATGAACTCACAAAGCAGCTGCTATGCTTATCATTGGTCCCCTGGGAGTATTGTTGTCCTGCCAGCTTCTAATATGTCTTCAAAGCCATATCCCTACAACGGTATTCTCGTGAATTGAAATATGTTGGGCCACTGCTAACACAAACTTCACATCCATACAGCACCAGCAGGGTGCAGCTGTTTAAAACCTTTGTATAGTTTGTTTGTTTTTATTGTGGAAATATAGATTGGTTCTCTTTGTAGGCTGGCACAAGGAAGGAGAAATGATATATAAATATTTTTACCAGAAAGATGAAATAACTGAGGCAGTTTCAAAAAGGTAGGCTGGATGTCAGGCATCCTGTAGTGTACATAAAACACTGAAGAAGCAAATGCCTTCCCTCAGGCACACATCTGTTAACCTTTGACCTCAGATCTGACATCAGAATACAATCAGAGATCTTCCAGTCATAGAGAAAAGTCTTCTTTCAGAACTTTTAGTTTGTGGGAGTTGCATAAAATTAATTAGGCACTCTGTAGAACAATCTCCAAAAATGTGACCCTTATATTTGGTTGTTTTCATATTTATATAGGCATCTCTGTGGCTTTAAATGGTGTGAACCAGTCAGCAGTCATTAGCAGAATACCGGTGTTTTGTGGGCAACATGGAGTTCCCTGAAAGAAAAAGAAAACAATGTCAATGCTTCATTTCGCTTCCGATATACAGTATAATCACTTGCAGAAGCTTTTATTCAGGTGGACCTTGAGGACTCCTGCAATGCCCTCCAGGTGAAACGCACTGTTGGAGCGACAAACTGACAGGAAGTGAACAGGCTGCATGCAGCAGGGCTGTGGTAGAGCACGTTTGCTGGTGGAGAGGCAAGACCTCTTTGTTTCTCATGCTATCACACAACATTCTGACAAACACGCTGTCTCTATTACATACTGATGTGATGTTTAAAAAAAGCTGTTCTGTGTCCTGCATAGGAACAGCTTTTAAATTTAAACCACAAAACCAGGCAACAGCAAACACACACATGTTCCAGCCATTAGAGCTTGACTGGGAGATGGGTTTGTCAGCATGTTCTGGACATGCGGGTGTTTTATCGCATCTAATTTTCACGGCTTGGTTTTTGTAGTGCTGATGACAATTCAGTCTTTGAAAGATTTAGTCTTGTAACACAGTAATTGACAAGTTAGATCAAAATATGGAATGTAGACTTTAGTTTTTAAGGTCATAACTGCCTAATAGCAGTTGTGTTGCTGATTTAACAGTTGTGTGTTCACATGAACATATAAATATAAATATAATATAAACATTGATCATACATTGATGATCACACAGTTTGGACTGGAAGCCAAAACATTAGCAGTGTCTCTTTGCAACTCTTAATTGTCAACAGATTCAGCATGGACTGAAGCTGTTTCTAAAACTTTTGGAATGTTTATTGCTCCATGATCCGAAACCCCCTCAGATACCTCAGTATGAAAGTTGTGCCAGATCTTTATAAAGCAGGAAAAGATGTAATCCAAAGCATCCTGCAGTTGTCAACTCAAACTGATGGACCTACAGGGTGAGGGAAAGCAATACGACAAAGAATAACTGTAAAATATTATGGATTAGCATTTTAATTTAACATGTTGTGTATGATCAACTGTTCCTTGTTTTAAATCTTCCATAAGTGTTTTTAGCCCATTCTTGTTCGCTATGGTGATGGACAGGCTGACAGACGAGGTTAGACAGGAATCCCCATGGACTATGATGTTTGCAGATGACATTGTGACCTCTAGTGAGAGCAGGGAACAGGTGGAGGAGAAGCTAGAGAGGTGGAGGTTTGTCCTGGAAAGGAGAGGGATGAAGGTTAGCTGCAGTAAGACAGAGTACATGTGTGTGAATGAGAGGGACCCAAGTGGAAGAGTGAGGTTACAGGGAGAAGAGATCAAGAAGGTGGAGGATTTTAAGTACTTAGGGTCAACAGTCCAGAGCAATGGAGAGTGTGGAAAAGAGGTGAAGAAGCGTGTACAGGCAGGATGGAACGGGTGGAGAAAAGTGTCAGGTGTGATGTGTGATAGAAGAGTTTCAGCTAAAATGAAAGGAAAGGTGTACAAAACTGTGGTGAGACCAGCAATGTTGTTTGGTCTAGAGACAGTGTCACTGAGGAAAAGACGGGAGACAGAGCTTCTAACAGATGAAGATGCTGAGGTTCTCTTTGGGAGTGACCAGGAAGGATAGGATCAGGAATGAGTACATCAGAGGGACAGCACATGTTAGAGGTTTTGGAGATAAAGTCAGAGAGGCCAGACTGAGATGGTTTGGACATGTCCAGAGGAGAGATAGTGAATATATTGGTAGAAGGATGCTGAGTTTTGAACTGCCAGGCAGGAGGCCTAGAGGAAGACCAAAGAGGAGGTTTATGGATGTAGTGAAAGAGGACATGAAGGTAGTTGGTGTGAGAGAATAGGATGCAGAAGACGGGGTTAGATGGAGGCAATTGATTCTCTGTGGCGACCCCTGAAGGGAAAAGCCAAAAGGAGAAGATTTATAACAGAATGCAAAGTTATATTTGTCTCTTTTATTTTCTGATATTAAAATCCGGATCAATGACAAGCAGTGTAGAAAGAAGCTATATAGTCAACCAGAAAGCGGAAACCGTATGACACAGGCCTGTATTTGAACTCCACAGCAGTAACAGTCAATCCATGCCTAGGTTACCACGGATTGTATAAATCTCTGATGGTACATGTTTAAACTCCAGCAGTGTTTTATCTGCTTCATCTCCACTGTGTTTGACACATTAGTGACCCTCATCTCGCTGGACGCACTGACCCGAAAACCTCTTCCGTCCCCATAGAACAAAAATGTCATCACCATGAAGTTCAAAACGTTTTCATCATGTCTGCCATTGTGGGAAAGCTTGATTCGAATGCTACTGAGTGAATGAGAAAATACTGGGGAACATTCTGTTCAGACAAATAAAAAACAAACAAAAAAGAAGTACCCCATTGTTAACATGGCAGTTCCCATCCTTAGTTGGAGTCACAGTTGTGTAAAGGTCACTCTCATCCTCGCTGACCCTTTTCTTGATGAAGCTTCACCCTTATTGACCGGGTGATGTGACTTTGTGATTGTTTCTGTAAAGTCAGAACACACACATCCCTTTGATTGGTCATGGAGCAAGAGCGTCAATCTGATTGGTTCCAGAAGTTTTATTGCAGTGTTTGTTGAACAGTAATCCATTCTCCTTTTTGTCAGCATTATTAAACTGTGACCTGATCCTGAGGGGGGAGGTTTATGTTGCTGAATAAGGTAACACCCCTTTCATCTTCTTCGGCCTGCAGCCAGTTAAGTAATTATCTGCGCCAAGGATTTTCTTTTTTAAGCTAAAACGTCACCTGAGCCACAGTTACAATAGGAAACGCAGACCAAATTTTCAGCACATGATTCCTCTGGCTGCTCTGCTGACTATCTAACTGACAAGACCTCTGTTGTATATGTTAATATTTCTACACAATGTTAAAGAATGGTCGTTATCCTCTGTAAAAATCAGTCAAGTCTGTGGCCGCCTTCTGGAATAGTCACAAAGAAGAGAAAATTGAACTGAAATAATCCGGTTTAGGTCAACAGACAGACATTTTACGAAGTAATAAGCCCTTCCTCATCCCTGTAAGCCATGTAAAAACATTAGAGGTTTATGATGTGGATGTGGAGTGGCTGTAGTTAATGTCCAGCTCAGACACATAGATAAGTGCTCATGTGTGGTGCTGGCTCTGCTGTGAGCGGTAATGGATTCTTCCAGGTGCAGGCCTGTATTTTATCCCCCCTATTATTAGATCTTTTTTTTTCTTGATAATTTTTTTAAAAGAAGCAGAACTGTTTGAGATGTCCTCAAACAGCAGTTTTTTTTTTTTTTTGGTTTAACGTGAGAAGAGACCAATGAATGTCCCTTCTATTTCTACCAATGCATGTTTTCCAGCTTTCCAAGGTCCCTGGTGATTTGAGAAATGAAAGAAATTCCAGGCTCACCAGTATTTTGGTTATATATGGCTCCATAAAGCGCTGTTGCTGAGGTGTTTCTCACCCCCACCTCCCTTTCCTTCTGCCGCCTCACATGTTGTTACGCAACAGGCTGTGTTTGCATGTCCATGCAGGAACCGATTGTTAGTTCTGCAGTAATATTCTATTCGGAAACAAGGTGCAAGGCTTCACACTTTAGTTGCACAGATTGACAACTCAAATTCATGACAACCTCGTTTTGTATTTTTAGTGAATACTTATCAGTTCTAGCAGATTTTAAGTCTGATGTAAAACACTACAAAAAATCCATCGTACCCTGTTGTTCTTTTGTTTGCTAATTGTAGTCCAATCACCTGTCTAGACTTTTTTTTTCCTCCACCTTGTTTGTTTTCACCAGCGTCTGTCAGAGTATAATTTAATTGCAAAGGACTTTAGAGCTACAACAAAGGCCTGCACCCAACTGGGTTTAATTGTCCAATATTTTCCCAGAAATCTTCTCATGCAAATATGAGCTGTGATTGAGACAAGAGACATCCAGACACCATGCTGCTGCAATTTTATTTACTTTTAATACGCAAGGATATACGCAAGGATCAGAAAAGATTGACAAAGGCTTGTTATTTGTCCAGAGGCAGTGTTTTAGCGAGGTTATAGCTGTGTTAGCAAGACTCGACTGCTTCATGTGAGCCTGGATGTTATAATTCTTTAATCAGCTCAAAATCCATATAAGTTTTTAGTGTGACAAGAGCTCTGCTCAAACAGTCAGCTTATTTGAATGTCAACTAATTTATTTTGTTGTTTTGCCATTGTAACAGATTATATGTTGTATGTTTGAGCTGTCACTGGTATTAATGAACCAACAGAGAACCAAATTCTGCAGTTCAGGTATATTCAACATTTATTTTGACCCATTACTTTATTATGTTGTTGTAAATAGATTTTGACAAACCCTCAGTCTAACTGAGTTTTAAGAAACCTTTGTTGGATTTGGTCTCTTCTGGAAACACATCCTCATGGGGATGACTTGTCCCAGTGTTGATGATGGTGTAGAGGATTCTTTAAAATTGGCTTCATCTTTGGATTTACAGCAGGGGACGGGGTGATGTGCCTTAGTAAACAGTTTTGCTTAGATGTTGGGACGTCTTCCTGGTACTTAGTAATATTATCAGCATGAGTGCTGAGGTGCTGGGTGGGGGCCGACAGCTCCCTGGCCCGATGGAGCAGCAGGAGGTCAAGTAGATGTCTGGATCACTCTCAGCTCTCTTGCTGTACCTGTTTCCAGATGAAAATCTGGAACAAATACCGATCAATGGTACCTACTACCAGCATACACAGAAAGTCAACAACAGTACTAGCATGTGAATATAATGAATATGGTAAAAGAAATCAACTTTAAAAGAATATTAGCCAAAACTTGGCAAAATGACTTCCAGAGCCATAAAAATCTCCTGGGTATGTAATTACGCTGCTGTTAGCTAATGTTTGCCATGGCAGCTTTATAAAGTGAAGCTCAGCACTGTTAAATTACCCTAAGTAATTAAATTATATTTTTCTTCTTCAGATAAGCAGCAGCACATCACTTTATAATGAGAGTGATTGTAAAGAGAAACTCATTTTAATTCTGAGAAGAAGAACTACTCATTAAGTTTTAGTCATTGGTTGTAAAATGTGCACCATTGGATGGAGAGCTGTTTTCCTTCAGCCCTGTTGTTGTGACATAAATGGTTACTTTTTAGTTTGAGAGTTTTTAATCACACTTTGCTGTGTTCCCTGTTAAAGAACAGTGGATGTAATCGCATGTCTCAGCACAGACTGTTTGCCTCTCCAAAGTAAAATGATAAAACTTGCTATTAGCATTGTCTTTAGGCCATAGTTTCAGAATTTTTGAAAGACTTTTATCACGATATTTAGGAATCCCTTGGACTGATGGAGCTGTGCGGAGGGAATATGAGAGCTTTGGTTCACATCAAATCTGAATAATAAAGTTTGCATATATTACATTCTTGAGCTGATTGAGATCATTTTTCATCTTTTACTGGCCTCATATTCTTATAGTCATAAGTAATATCTCCATCCTGCTCAGAGAACAACAATGTGGGACACCAGCAGACCATCACACATTCAGGCACTTTTTTTTTTTTTATCATAAATTTTTACTAAAACTGTTTTTGGAAAGAGCCATGGACATTCTTTGTCCATATATTGTTCTAAAATGAAGAAAGGCCAGAAAAGGAAAATGTTCACAGTGCCAAAGATGAAATATGATGGAAACCATTTTTGATGACTGGAAAAAGAAACCCAGAAATGGAGCTGCTGTGATTATTTGAAAGGCAAGAGAATGATCCTCCAGAGGAAACCAGATCCTTACTTTGAGTGGTGGGAGCAGGCTGTTTGTGATTCATGCAACCAATAACAAGAGTCTCCAATACCTTTTCATACCGTTTTCAGTCAGTACTAGAATATGAAACTTATACCTGGGAAAAAAAACAAACATGTATGATGCCATTTTCTATACCTCTCTGTACATGCTAGTGCAAAAAATAATAATAATAATGAACATGTGTTTTAGCATCAATGCAATCTCATTTTAAAGACTGATCATAGATCTTATTATACTTATATGTTCTTGTTTTAAATTTGGTATGTGAGATTCATTTATAGCATGACTTCTAAAACATGGTCCATCACATGTGGAGAACTGTCTCTGATTGAAAGATGTGACACTGATGCAGTGCCTACTGATCACAGCTGGTGGTGTACAGTGTGACAGCACTACAGGCCAAAAGAAATCCTCCACTTTTGTAATCTTGTGAATGAATGTAGGTGTAGGAAATGTAGCACACAAAGCGCTGGACTGAGGGCCTGTCACAGATTAGTTTGAGCTGTGTCAACCTGCCGCAAACAGGATTTTATAAAAGTAGGAGTGTGGTCTTAAGTAATCCATCCATCATCTGATGGTGAATGACTCAGGGAGCAGTTATTTGAAAAGCAGGCTGTGGACGCACTGGATAGCTTGCATGTGCAGAATTGAATAAATTATAGTAAAGGTTATATGCATTTTCTTTTTATATTAGGCAGTAAAAAGGGGCTAATACATGTCGTTTAGTTCGGAAGCAAGCATTTTGTAGAAAAAAAAGAAGTGAACCTTGATGATGAAATTTTACAGAGCAAAACATTGTATCCATGTGGTTTCTGTTACACACTGTTACACACTGTTAGACTGTTACATGCATGCCAGGAACTACCGGCTTGTTCTTTAGCATCTTTTCCTTGTTTGAGCCCCAATACCCCAGCGATTAACCGATGACCCTCATTTCACACTGATATATTTCCATAGAGATGCTGGAAATGGTGAAAAAACATCTTGTATCCTCTAAACCGAAACTGCAGGTGCATCCTGGTGTGGTGAGGGAGCTGAAAGGCAAGCAGAATGAGCGATGTGAAAATGTTGCACTATAAATTTCCTGCCAGGTCTAGATGGTGTGTTGCGAAACTGGATGAAATATCAGGAACCAGAGCATCCAGGTTTTGAGCAGCACCAGGATCCAGTTTAACAGATTAGATGCAAGCAAAGACCAAACGTGGATCAGAATAAATAAAAACTGTGTTGTCAAATCTTCACACACCATGCACACTGTCTTCTGCTGCTGCTAACTGATTCTCTGCTGTTGTTCCAGTCTCTGTCGGCAGCATGGGCCAGCATCTAGGAAAGAGAGAGTCACCTGCAGACAGCAAGGTAAGAGTTCACATCTTAGGTGTGTTCATGTTTTTGTAAATGTGGACATGTAAATCTTGTAACATGAGTACATATCAGTGTAAGCATTTGGATGTGAGAATGAATCATGTGTATTTAGAGTTTGGTTTAATGTTATCAGTGTGAATAGTGGCCTCAATCAGCAGGACTTTGGACTCCTTCAGTCACATGTTCAGACTGTTAAACATTTTTCATAGGTAGTCTATTTACCTCTGAGGTTTTTAAAAAAAAAATTATAGAAACTTATATATACAGTATATAAACGTATAAAAAAAATCAAGCCATTATAAATACCCGTGAGCTGCCTGTGTCTGGTTATTACTACTTACTCTCTTGCCTCCAGTGCTTGGATCACAAATACAGGTTTCATGGAAATGGCTTTGCTGTAGGCAACACTCATCTCCCACAGGTAGAGATGTGGAGCAGTAAGTAGGGGTCCATAGTGGATATTGAGTTTTGCTTTGAAGAATAGAGTGAGGAATGATGATGGAATAACTTTGCAAATATTGACTTGGCTGTGTTTTATAGGTTTACACTTATCCATTATTTTGTCTTAAAAGTTTCTACACAGGGTCCAAATACATATTGGTTCTATTTATTGAAATGATGAAACACACTTTTTTGCTGTATTGTTTGCTGAGTTTAAAGTTTAAATTATGCCTGCAGACAGAATGACTGAGAATATTTTACTCACCACACTCAAACAGTTCTTCTTCTGAAATAGCCCCATTCCACTCTTAATTCAGTTGTGTTGCCATGGAGATATTCCAAGTACAACAAGTTGCTGGGGTACTTGTGTGTGGCCTTGTAATAACTCCTCAAACCCAAAGTGTGACGATTTCTTTTAAAGCAGCACATAATTGCTCCAGGACACAACTTGTCTGAAGTGGATGTGGTTAATAGGTCATTATGTGCATCGATGCTCAGATTAAAGCCTCTCCAGGTGCTTATGTCATCTCAACATTAGCTTTAGCACATTTATCAGAACTCTGCAAAGTTCAGACACTGATCATTTGTCCATTTTCAACCAAATCATTATTTGTATCTCATAAAGAAGATGTTTTATTCTTTTCAATGTCAAGCGAGATTTGTAAAATGTTCCTGTGCACATGCATCTTCTATTATTGATGCTCTGTTAAAAGGTCTGTTTGAAGTCTCACATAGAGAAATGGATTGTGCTGACTGCTGTTTTTCCACTTTATTCTCCTAACCGATCTGTTGAAACAGTGATTGCCCTTGAACACATCAGGACAGGTTGGTGGGTTTACTCTGGGGAAAAAAAAAACCCTTTTATATCAGAGCCAGTATGAACAAAGAGAATTGATCAGAAATAAACAAGAAAGCAGGTGCAAGTTTTCCTCTTGACCTTTTATTCACCTGCATAACATCTAGCCATGCAGAAATATTATTAATACTTTTTTTTTTTTTACAATTCCAGGATCAGATTATTATAATGAACTATTTTCAAGCTTCACTGACAATGTAAGAGATAATATTCATTATCAACCTCCTATTAAAATCCAGAACAAAATGTTGAATCTCCTCCTTCCTGATAAAAAACTCCAAACTGTTAGTTGCCACCATGTCTCAGAGAGCTCATGGTTCTGTAATAGCGTGTAGGGAAGCTGAGTGGGGGCAGACACCCCTGTCATCAAGCTGCTCTCGTGTGGAACCATTTTCCAGTCTTGGTCCAGGAGGCAGACACCATCTCCTCCCTGCATGTAAAACTACATAACCAGTCAAAAGTTTGGAAACCAAACTTTTGACTGGTACTATGAACTTAAAATGTTGAGTTTTGATCAAACTTCCTGTGTCGTTGGGGCTATTGCCTCAGTACAGCCTTTACTGTCTTAAGAGCAGGATTCACTGCTCTGCCCTTGGGCTACAGAATATATCCACCTCTAATTAAAAACACAAGCATTTGAGCGACCCTTTGAGTTGTCTTTTTGCTCTGTGAGAGCACAAAAATGCAAACACAAATTGACTGTGGCAGTGGATAAGGATTAAAATGAGACATTGGTGCTGATTCCTATCCAGTTGAGACATCATAAAACGATAATTTACTGTTTGACAAACGACTAGAGTTTGATGCTACCAGTTGGAACAGAGTTTGTTCCAAAGGCAAACAGGTACATGATTGAGAAAGGCAGAGGTATCTTTAGAAGCTCAGTTATTTGCAAGCAAGGAGGGTTTCACCTTTTTTTTTTTTTTTAAACGTAAATGTATAAGAAATATTCTTTGCAATCATTTACATTTTTTGCTGATGTTTCACTCAAAAAAACAAAATTATGAATTGTGTGAACTCTGTCCAGCTATTTGTGAGAGTGTTTTGAGCAGCTGCCACTCCAGACACGAGTCAGGTGGGGAGGAAAGAAAAATATTTGGAAGATAAAAGCACTGCTCAGTGTCATCATTTGAAGCCGTGGGCAGTGGTGAAAAAACCTGAGTCCTGCCTCTGTGGTCTGGCCTGCGCCTGTAATGGACGCGGTGATCATGTCAACTTTCTGGGAAGGATGGGAGCCCAAATCAGCAGAAAGGCTGAGAGCTCAGCTCACAGATGATTTGTTTCCTCTGCCTGCAAAGCACACACCGGAGAGAGAAGAGCTGGTGCAAGAGAACTGGGTTAATTTGTCAAATGTGAAGCTGCCAAGAGAGGTGGCAAAACAGCATGTTGCCCTAAGCTGTCTAGTTTTTATCTTCATCATCATACTGTACATCTCTTTAGGTCTACCATTTGGCTTTCTTTTCATTTTGGCTTGAATATCATGGCTTTAAATCATCACTATTATCATACTTCGTGCTGAACGTCTTCCATTTAACAGACAGCTGTCATGCTGACAGGCAGGAACAGAGCACGACAAAAGGCAAGATTTTGTTTCAGTGCTGTTGTCATGACAGTGAAGTCGTGATCCCTCTCCCAAGATCTTGTCATTTTTTGGAAGGGTGAAATGTTCCTGTACCTCCTGTGACAAACCTCAGCAGCCGCAGCTTTTAGAAAACGTTTCCCCTCCAGCTCTCTGAAATGTTCACTTGGATTTACGGGATAAAATCATCGGCCTATGCTTTTTGATAGTATAAACTATTGGATTGTTTGCACAGGTGAAACTATTCTATTTATCTTAGTAAATACTTATAAGATTTTCAAGGAATGAGGAACTGCTGACAGACTCTAAATCAGATATCCGAAGGTTTTGATTCGGGGGAGGGAGAGTAAAAGCAGACAATCAGGAAAGTTGATCTTTTCCACTATAGCTTGTTTTTCTCTAGATTTGTCATGAAGATGAAATTACACACAGAGACACTGAATGCAAAATGCTCAACTCTTGCTTTAATTCATTCTTTGCGTAATAAATCACACAAATTCCGCAACAAATTAACCTGAAGCAAGTGGCCGTCACCTGGTTTGTTTCAACTGAAGTTCATTCTTTGCATAATCTTATCTGTTTTTGTAGAAAGCAACTGATACGACATGCTGTGTTGAGATATTTTTTAAATGTCTCAATTAAAGCCAGTTGAATGACTCTTTCAGTAATCTCAGACATCGCTGTTGAACGTTGGATTGAAGTGTAAAGGCCTCAGGGTCAGTGCTCAACAGTCATCTAAAATGTCCATCAGAGAAATGGTAAAGAACACCCGTTATTGCAGCTTAACAGGAAAACACACTCTGTGGCTCTTGGTGTATGATTTCTTTTGCTACTGAATGAGTGGTGCTGTCTCCTGCTGGAGGTGTAGACAACCATTTTCATTTCTAGATATTGGTAAAAATCATTTTTGTGAAATGTCAGATTAGGATGGAGGAAGGATTAGATAAGGTGCAATGAGTACATGTGGGTGCACCAAAAAAAAAAAAAAGACATGCATGGTTGCAGCGGATAACATTCAGAGAAACAGAATGATCAGTCAGTGTTTGGACGTATTGGCTGTCGATGAGGGTGTGGAGCTGTGGCACGAAGACCAGATCGTTCATATTGCAAAGGGGATTTTCCGGCGCTTCATGTAAACATTGAAGAGATCATTTTGCCCAGTAATCTCAGATTTTGGGTCGTCAGTCCGTCTTTCATTTGTTACTGGTTGTGATGAACACTGCTGTGCTATAACTATGGAATGCAAGTCTAAATAAAGTCTCCAGATGAGGGAGCTTGAGGCACAGCTGGTAGAACAAGAGACCTTTATGCTTTGTGGCCAGAGCGGCAGGCTTGTTTATCTCTTCCGTCCATGTCTGAACCATTATATCACTTTTCTCTTCTGCTGTCTGATCTGAATCACACTGTGCTGTGATTTCTCGGCATTGCTGGACTCAGTGAACAGTGATGCTTTCTTTAGCACTGGTCCCTCACTAGCAACAAACTTCTGACTATGAATCTATATCTTTGGTCGTTCCATGCGGGGTTGGCATGATTCCTCTGTTTCCGCTTTGGTTCCTATAGACAAATGAGGCTGACTTTGAATTACCCGTATTTTAAATGTGATGATGAGTGGTGACTGTGTTCCACTTGGGATGAAGCAGCAACCCATCCGGGGTGAACCCCGCCTCTCACCCAGTGTCAGCTATAATAGAGTGAGAATAAGACCCAGCCCCCACAGCCCTGCAAAGGATAAGTGGGTGACTAAATGGATGTGTTGCTTTTTATTGCCTCACAGTAGAAAAATTGCCTTTATTGTCTTATTTCTGATGAAACTATATTGATAACTGTTCAATGGAAAACATCTTTATGTAAACTGAGTCATTTTTCAATAAGACTAACAGGCGTACAGCTGATATTAAATTGTTCTCTTTCATTTAAGAAATATTTTTACCGTCCGAATTTGAAGGTCAAGCTAAAGGGGACTCAAACCTGTCTAGTACATTTTGTATCTTGGTGAAAGGTTAGGTGGAATTCTTTCCATTTGCCTTCTGTCTTTGAAGACACTGAAGGGCACGAACAACAGGAGCTTGGATTCCTTTGATAGTCTCAAATCAGCAAAACCTTGAGAGCTGCTCAAATGGCTGAATTCCTCTCCCCCCATCTCAGCTCAAAGGCAAGGAGCACTTAGACCAATTGAACGCCATCCAGTATCCTAGTACTGACTAGAGATCAGAAGCTATATGGTTCTGTAGCAGCAGCTACCAAGGCTCAGTGTACCTGAATGAGACGCGTAGCAATCAACGTGACCGGCTCACAGTTATTAGCCTCAGACATAAGTAGCAGTACAAGAGCGAGCATCGGAAGAGACAATAAAACTCAGTAAAATAAAGCGTCAGCAACAGAAGTACCTCAAGACTGATTCTTCACAACTGTCTTATTGAATTCCAGGAAGAAATAATCTAGACTTGTGTATTTTATCACACACATCTTAAATGATGGAAGGCAGAACGCTGTCTGTCATGTATTGTCATGTTGGTGGAATAAATAAATATTGCTGTCTCAGGGAGTTGATAATGATAAGGGAGGATGTGAACGCTTTCCCTGCACCCATTACTTGCCTGCATAACCAAGATGACAGTTCTGCTGATATCCAACAGTTCAGCTTCAGGAATATGCGTTTGTTGTTTGCATTGCTAATTTGCTACACACTTAAAATGCCCAAAGCTGAAAGGAGAGAAAAGACAGCTGTTTCCGTGCCTGAGGGTTTGTTAGGATAAAATCCATCAAAGGTTAAATGATGATTGTTTTAGCAATAAAAAAGAAAAACATGGTTTGTAGTAATAATGCATAAAAATCCTGTTACATATGGGCTTCTGTCTGCCCGAAGCAGTGACAGGAAAGTGGGAGGATGTGGTAATAGAAAGTAAAGCAAAAACCCGGCACACTTGACAAACTAAAAGTTCAATGGGTGAGCCGAGAGATGAGAAGGATGAATCTCTCAGGAAAAGATGAATCCCTTCCTGGTGTGTGATCTGATTGAGCCTCTGTCCTGATCTCTTTAACGTGCGTTACGGTCAGGTGATGCTTCCCCGTCTCCCGCACCAGCTTCTCGAAGCTCTGTTCGTTCAGGGCTTCAAGTAACAAGCATCCAGCGGGGATCAGCTGTCTGTAAGGATGCATTAGCTGGGCAGCTGTGGAAATGTTTCACATATACAGCGTGTCAGCCCTGGATCTTCAGAAAGTAGTTTGGCATTTAAAAACAATGTGAAAAGTGACTGAATTAAATTTCAATTTCATAATAATTAAAATTAAACAAAGCACAGCATAACAAAATATGCTGCTTGTGTCCTTTGTCAGGGTTGAGTGTTAATTACTGTCTTTTAAATGCTAAGAGTAAATTTGAAGTTTAAAAAAAAAAGGAATAAAATGCAGCTTCCATTGAACAGCTTTACTTATGTCAAAGTGTGATTGTATGTTTGGATTTCGCATCGCCCGAGGTGCTGATCAGCTTTAGTCTTAATGAGAAACATTTGCATTCAAAGACTCGGCAAACAATAAATCACAATCAGTTTATCCGTAGGAATATAGATGTACTGTTTGAATTGCTAATTTTTTTTCTTTTTAGAGGAAGTGTGAGTCTGAAGGATGAGAAACCACAGCTGTGTGTGTGTGTGTGTGTGTGTGTGTGTGTGTGTGTGTGTGTGTGTGTGTGTGTGTGTGTGTGTGTGTGTGTGTGTGTGTGTGTGTGTGTGTGTGTGTGTGTGTGTGTGTGTGTGTGTGGTGACAGAAAAAATCTTTCTGTGCCTATCTGTCAGAATGCATTGATGGTTGGAGTTGTGTCAATGCATAGACGTCCTTATCCTCTATCTCTTGTGGCTTTAAAATCACCTTCTGAAATATGTTTCAGATTCATTATAGATTGTTCTGGTTTCATATATATACACACTAAATTATATAGGATTATTGTTCAATGTAGTTTTATTTTTAAGATAACAAGAAAACTTACCGGAGGGTCTGGTTAGTTCCAGTGCTAGCTAGAAGGTATCTGGTATTAAATTCCAGTCTAATTTCCATAAATACATTTACTGGGCCCTTTGAAATGGCTGTCTTTAAGGATGTGGGAAGGCAGAAAGAAAGTGAGAGAAAAAAAACATGGATTTACAGTACTCTTTTATTTCATATCTCTTCTAAAATTCAATGGTTCCTTTTGTGGCACAAAGTTCGGGCTGTGTAGCAAATTATAGAAATTTGACAGCCATAGCATAAATTTATTAAAGAAATAAATTTCTTTTGTTTTCATGATTTAAAATGTAAATTTAGAATTACCTTTAAGAATTTTTTTCTGGAATGAGTAATATTCAGAGGGCGTTTTCTTACGACATCAAGGCTGAACTGTATGTTTGATGGTGGTTTGAAACTAGCAGGTACTTTATTTGTTTGACTGAATGCACTCACCTCACACCTAGAGAGAGAACACAGACAAAAATAAAACACCATCAATCACTGAAATCAAGAAGACAGCTCACTTGTGTTTAATGCACCCTATTATTCATAGTTAGGAAATGATATTGGATGACAAATTTCCACACATTTTTTGTAAAGCCATGGACAACGAGAGAAATGTGACACTAAATTAACTATGTCTATCTCCTTGAAGATATATTTTATTGTTCTTTGTTTTACACTGAATTGACATTCATTTTTCATACAATCATTTTTTATACAATTTGAGTCTTTTCATATTTGCTGAATTTGCATGCCTGATGAACAAACAAAGGAGATTTGAAAAGCCTGGCACAAAGCTTTTCTGTGATTTCTATGAATCCTTGTGTTTATTCCACACGACGGCTAACAACATATTGTAATCTAAGGTGAAAACACCCCCATCAGGAAGGAGGGAAGTTAGAGGATTTTCAAAAGTTGAGGATCTACATGCTCTTATTTAGTTCACTTGGAGCTAGTAAACAGAAACAAGAAAGAGTGTCGACAAACGAGATGAAGGTGATGGGGATTTATCAGAGTCAGTAATGCAGACCAGGAGGCTTCAACAGTTCAGCTTGCATAATGTTTCAGTCGTGACTTAATATATCGAACTGAACTGGGATCTGCTGCTGAGTCAATATTTCAACATATGTGAAAAGCCTGATGAGTGCATCCATTATAATAAGTTGTGTTATGTATCTCTGCATCCCCATTCCTCCCCACCCCTCAAAACGGATTATTATTCTTCAGCCTCAGCCCGCAGAGTCGACATCCATTTGTAAAGTGAAGTGGGTCATTTTAATAGACAGTCTGATGGAAATTATTCTACATGTTCACAAATTCTTATTTTCCAGCAGGTAATGGGATTTCAAGCTGATGTGATCATGATGTAGAACTTTTTTGATTAAACCCCCAAAATTTGTATGATAACAGTCCCTGAAGTGGTGATTCAGTTGATGTGTCTTCTGATCACTTACAGTGCTGTCCTTTAAGACAAAACAAACGTGCCAATAAAGTTTCTATTGTCAAAGTATTGATGCGTTCATTACACACTCTGACTTGACCGCCTGATGCAGAGATTTCAGCGGGTAAACGTTCACCCACAGTGTTTACAGCGCTGCAGGATATGTTGCTTTGTTTTTGTGACTTGTAGTCACCCTTTCTGCAATGTGAACTTCAGAGGCTTTGTTTTTGCTCACAGTGAAGTAACCTTAACAAACCGTTATTTATAAAGTGTTTTTATAGGCTCCCCTTTCACTTATAGAAAGCTTTCTATAAGTGAAAGAGAAATTAATTTTTAAACTTAAAAAGTAATGATTTTAATGAAATTATCAACAAGTGTTGATTGCTGATGGGTTTACATCAAGTCAGTTTTGTTATGTTCTTATCATACCCTCTTTATTCACATACTTTATTCACAGCTAAGTGTGACTGTTAATTGGCATCAAAACGTGTAAATCTCAGTGTGAGTTCATGATTAAAAAAGACTCCACACCTTCTGTGAACCTTAAATTTATCCGAGTTTAATTCTGCTATAATTATTAAAATTAACATAGAGCACTAATGTCAGTGTAAGTGTGTCTCTCTGTAGTCCTCTCTTTCTGCTGTCTGTTCTTTCTGTCTTTCCTCTGTTGCCATGGCGCCTCAGCATCTCACCTCAGTCTGTTTTTGTGTTCCAACTAAAGGCTTCGTCACCTGAACTCAAAGCAGTACAGACGGTTGGAGCAGCAACAGAACCGGAATCACAAGATGAAGTCTTTGGTAAGGGGTCAAACTGCATCAGAAATTTAAATGAAATGTGCATTCATGTTAGTCTAAGCTCTCAGTATTGGGGAAACTAAGCCGACACGGAAAAAGCCAGAGAACCTATGCAGACACGGGGAGAACATGTAAACTTGGAACTGCCATGCTGTGCGGCGACAGTGCTACGAGTCCATTGTGAATAGTGTATATAGATACTCAGCAAATAAGTTAGTAATGGATGAAATTAACTGTAAATTTATGATTATTCAGTGTTTAAGATGGTACTTTTTCAACTGGAAATATGATAAATATTCAGCCGTGGACAATTTGAGCATTTAAATGAGTTTCAATGAATAAAAGATTTGGGGGAAGTTTCTTGCTGAGCTGCTCATAAAGCCCTGAAGTCTGTTTCCTAGAAATAATTAGAACCTGCCATTTTTAAATCCAGGTTGACTCAAAAATATCTCTTTTTGGTCAGAACCAACTGATGCTGCTTTGTGACATTATTTGGGGGGGTGAGTCTTTTAGCTGATGAGGTTAGAAGGCAAAGATGGAAAAACCTGCAATCTTTATCAGAATAAGAAAACCTCAGAAATCAATGTTTGGACGCTCATAATTTTTGTCCCATCATCTTTGTGTTTAAGAGGTTTTCCCAATCGGAACTCAGCGCATTTGTCCAACGGATGAGGGTTCAATACAACCTTGATAATTCTATAGCTCAGCAGATGAAGGAAGCGTTTGGTACAAAACAAATAGACCGTCTAATGTTTAGCAGTAACCTAATTGATTTAAATGTTCAGTACGCATCCAGAGGCCAAATTCATAATTGCTGGTTTAAATATACTGAATTGTTCTTTTGAATTGAACCAGCACATTTGAATTAATCAACACATGCAAATCCGAATTTCTGCTGATATATGTATATTGTAACTCAAGCACACTGCATGCATAATAGATCAAGTGTTAAATAGAACAGCTCAATCAAGGCTTAGCTTAAAGTAGGAGCTAAATTAAAGTGAAATTTAGATGAAAATGTCTCTGAGGCTATATTGAGATTTTTTTTTCAACTTTAATGATTGGACCAAAGTGATGACGCTACTTCAGGAGCTGCCAGCTGTGATGAACTCATTTTACTTCTTTTGTACAGTAAATAATGAGACAAACCATAATGCATTCATTGGATGTTGGGATTTTTTTTTTACCGGAATGAAGAGAGATGTGAGTTTTGAAGTTTTGGTTGTTCATCCTGCAAGATATTAAAATCCTAAGAGGTTGTGAATAAAAGTCCCATGATGGATTGGAATACAGCAGCCTGTTTTCTTCTCTCTGTGTCAGGCTTGATATTTTGAGTTAACTGAAGTAAAGCACAAACGATTTGAAGATGGTAGCGTTGTATCCTGGCTTAGCATAGTTCTATTTCTGTTCTGTGTTTATGAGCAACATTACTGACTGTATTATTGAGTGACTAGAAAACAGGGCCCACAATAAAGTGATGTGCGAACAACTGCCTTTCATGGAAAGGTCAATATTGACCTAATATTATGCAAAACCAATTTCCCATCTTAGTTACGGCTAGTGTGTGTTTCTGTGTGTTTGTGCTTGTGTGATTAAATTATCCATATTGATGTCATGTCCTGGCAGCTTGTTTAAAAGTGCAATCATTCCTCCTCGTGCAGAGGGAATCTCTGTCGTTAGCCAACACCGTTACTGCTGCTGTTCTCGTTGCTTGTCAGTAAAGTGACGTGCTACTCTCTCATTTCCTAATGATCCTTATACTGTACAAGCCTGCTCTTCACTAATATAACTTAATTATGCCATCTGTAATTAATTTTAGTTGAATAACAAATTTTGATTTATGTAATACTTGACAAAGCACAATTGTAAAAATCAGAATATGTTTTCAAATGAAATATGTTAAAGATGACATTCTATAGACGGTGCTGTCAGATGTTTTGATTTCCTCATACAGGTTTTTTTGTGATATCTCAGACCCCATAGAAATACTGTCCTTCTTAGTTTTCATCCTAGATCCAGGAGCAGACAGAAGATAAATGCACGGGGATCTGTGGAAGGTCATATATGATTGAAAGGTCAGAAATCAGGAGGGTAGGGTAGTGTTTTTTTAATCGTGTGCTGGGGCCCAATCATTTGAGTTAAGGTGGAAGAAATGTAATGACATCCAGCTTTGAAAACAGTCATGTTGGAAAACTCAGCACAGGTCTAAACCACATTTGTCAAATGCAAGGCCAGGGGCCCAAATGTGGCCCGTGAGAACGTAAAAGGTCAGAGTGTCTAAAAATAAGTTAGTGTGCTTTGACCAAAACTACATTTCCCAAAATGCAGTAATTAAGACCATTTTAACATTGACAAAAACATTTTGAAAAAAGTTAATGTCCAAACTTGTGTTTGATGCTATTTTTCTTTTTTCACTTGGATAGGTTGATCGTTGGTTGATGGACTTATATGGATTTCAGAACTTGACAAATTAAAAGGATTTATTTTAAAACAGAGAAACAAACATATTTTTTTCTCTGCAACTGTAATGTTTCTAACTTGAATAAGTAATAAATTCAGAGTTATTTAACATTAACGTGTAGTTACATTTATTTTACATTATATTGAGTTACATGTAGTTACATTTATTAGTTGCATCTGGCCCTTTGAGGACAGACATTCTGGCCATGTGGCCCTCAGTGAAAATCAGTTTGACAGCCCATGGCTGTGTGTCATCATCAGTGACAATAGAAATGTGACATTAATCAGTGAAATCTATGCCAAGCTATGACATTTTGATTGAGGCCAGGATTGGTCAAAGGGTTGATTCTTCGAATCACTCATGCTGAAATTTTGTAATGTCTGCACATGATGATGAACGGACCAGGTTGCAGATTACAGGTGTTGTATAATGCTCTGGGTCTCTCATAGTCATTCAAGATTTCTTCGTGCTGCTTTTCAAATTGAATATCAAACTGAACCTCGAGTATATCAAGAAAAAAATTACCTTGATTTTGGGTTGATTATTTTGGTAAATTATTACCGTGTGTCAGAAGGTTGCTAAAATTTGAACCATGAAGAGCGTTTAGTCTCATTAATGTGTGTCGGAGGGGTAAGTGAAAGTTAATGTATACAGGTATTAGCAAACGCTATTTTGGCACAGCGAATATAGATTCCACGAATCAATGGTTAACCAACTCTTTGCTCTGTCAGCACTACCTTCTGATGTAATGCATGTAAAAATCCCATTTTCTTATCAGTTACTAACTCAGCGAGGGAAAGTGGCAGAGGATACATTTCAAACCTCCCTCCTGAAGTAATTTAGCTCCATATGTTTGCTGCTAACAGAGAATTAAAGGAATTTCTTTTGAATTGTTATGCTGAGAGTGGTTTATGATGAGCAGGTCAGCTTTGTTGGAACCTGTTTTGGTCAGCAGGCGTCATGACTCATCCTAGCCTGTCCAGTGTCTGGGGATGTCTCCATGCAGCAGTTCCTGTTTGCAGTGCTTTTCCACTGAAGGGCAAACACCACCATCAGCTGTACGGCTGTTAAAAGCCCATTATGGCTCCATTACCTGACCCAGTCTGCAGCAGGTTCCCGCTCGACAAGGCAGACCCTCCTCTATCTGCCTGTTTCATCCCGGCTCTGTCTGGGTCATTGTTTCTTCATCTTCACAGGGTTAAGTAAGGAGAAATGAAATCAGCTCTAGATAGAAACCCGAGAGAGTTGGAGAGAAAAGTCAACATGCACCAAGAAGCCTGGGTGGAACAAAGTTGGTTTTGCTGGTTTCACACCTAACATGGAATAGTAAAAGAGTATCTCTTTTAATTTGTTTCATATTTTATACAGAATTTTCTGCACGCAACAATAAGATAATTTTGTTATTTAAGAACTTCTGTCATTTTTTTTTTTCTGTTTCCATGGTTACAAGTTGGATTTAGGCTCATTCTGGAGCGTTTCTGAAATGCCATGTTTTTTTCACAAATCTTTTTACCACAGAACTCAGTACTAAGGCGATGACTATTGTTACTCAAGAATGTTTGTCATTTGCATTTTTATCCTTTTTATGGTTACAAGTTTGATTTTGACTCCTGTGAATGGGATTTGTTTCAGATGAGATGAGGCTTTATGGGGCTTAACCCAAAAACTGTTCAATGTTTCTTCACATGAGAATTGTCCGTTTATATTTTTGGAGTCATATTTAAAGTGGTATTCAAGAAAAATCGAATTTTGTTTATGTTAGCTGATATATTCAGTGAATAGATAGGCTAGTGTACATTAATATAGTCCAGCAGTTCTCTTCATCATCCTGGCCAAACAAGGAAGCCGTTGCCAGGATGTCTGTGGCCTGGTCTTCAAGATTTGTGATATAATAAATAAAAATTGTATTTACTCTTACACCAAACCTTATATCTGTCGTGTAGTGCCAGGAGGAGTATTTCCTCTCTAACATCCGAAGTAGGTCAAGGCCTGAAAGCCTGTCTTTCTGTGATTGTATGATTTCGGTGGGTGAAGTCATGTTTGCACTAAGGGCAGAGCTAGCTTCCCTCCCGTTGGTACCAGGTTCAGGTTGGGTAGCGACAAGATGGGTGTTGGTGAAAAAACACAGATATGGTGGCCTGGATTGCATTTTGGAGTCAACATTTGTCCACCTTTGTTTTCATTGCTTGTGTATTCGGATCACTGTCATTCAACCTGTCTCCTGTACTTACGGTGAACATATGCGTGGGAAACACGGATAAATCAGTAGGAATTATCCATCTTTAAATTCGACTGATTCATCCGTGTAATGAATGTCAAGTCAGTTAACAGAATAGAAAAACGGTCGGGATGCTCGTGCTCTTCTGAAATATAACAAGTTACGTAAATTCCTTAAACAACTTTTTTTGTTCCTTTTTTGTGGGGTGTGGAAGCTTTTTCTTAGATACTAAAGCAACAGGGACAGCTTTACTGAGACCCTGAGTGGGCTTGAGTATTGCATACTTGCATGCTCTGCAGAAGGAGCTGAAGGGTCTTACCAGTGATCTCAGGTTATGTATATATAATAATATTCATTGCTAGAGATAGTAATTAGAAATGCAGTATCATACAAGTAAATATCTTTTGTGCTACAGACAGAAGCACAAGACTGATTTCCTTACCTTACCTCACCTTACATTGCTTTGCTTCATTTCATTTCAAGCTTGTTGAGGTTTGAAAAATGGATTGAAAAGACACTAACAATATTTGATAGCAGTCCGCTTAATGAAGCTGCAGCTATCAGAATATTATTGGCGGGCATGTGAAGAATTTCTGATCAATAGGACATCAGTTAAAATTGGCTAAAACTTTTCAAGGACAGACACACACCGTCTCTTAAGTTGTCTGTCCTGCTCATTCACACAGAAAAAAGCTGCAAGTTTAACGGGGATTTCATCACTTTGTCTTAAATCCTTGGCTTCACAAGATTGATATTTTCCTTTTAATCAGTTTGTTTTTGTGTTTGTCCTACACTCACAGAAGAAGTGTAGATAAATTAATCAATATGGGTTACTTAAGCTCTCGCCAATATGTTCTCAAGTAAAAGAGTGAGTTCTGGAGTAAACAAAATGTTTTTGAGTTCAAGAACAGGGTACTGGAGGAGACATAGCATCATATTGGGAAAGAAGAAATGCAGATGACAGGAAGGAGGTGTCACCTGTGCAAAGAAACTGCAGACCATCCAAAAGAAATTGTTTCCTGATAAAGGCTAAACTTAAATTCTGTGTGACGATGTGCTCAGCTTGAAAATTAATGATTGTGTAGATCATAGTGATATTATGTTGTATTAATATCTGATCATTTTGTGAAGAAGGATGGAGGACAGTAATTGGTCCAGACCAACCAAAAGGCACGATAATGTTCGGGAAAATGCTTTAAACGTTTTTTTTAATATGTTAAAAGCATATTTTTAAAAAATCTGCTTTTCAGATTTTATTTCACAAAACTCATCAATGACAAACTTTTTTTGGCTCTAAAAATAATTGTACCCTGTAGCAAGTGAAATGCTCATAAAACTCAGCCTCTCCCCCACATCTCCTCCAAGCAAAAATGTAATTACCTATCAAACCTAATTTGCATCATGCATAGGAAAGGCAAAATCAGCCAGTTGCGAGGACGAGTGTCATAGGCAGGGAAAGTTGCTGAAAAATATAGATGAATGTGCATCAAATACATTCAGTGCCCACAGTGTCCATTAGGACGTCCAGTAACATTAGTGTTTTATTAGACCTTTGAACATTTTCTGCATAATTTACTCTAATAACCCCCTATCTTGAATATATCTGTTGTTGAATATCATGAAGATGGCACTCTTCAAGATATTCAACAATTCAAAACAACAGCATTAAGAAAACTGGGAAAGCCATGGAGGGAAGAGGCTGTCCACTGTAGATCAGTTTGTTTTTCAGATTCATCCCTACTTGGGGTCACACATGAGCTTCTATCACTGGTGTGAGACAGATATTGCTTCCTTCATTTATGTACTTTTAAGGATTTACTTCTCAGTCATGATGTTTTAAGAGTTGCTCCCAGCTTGTCTGTTCGCTCATTACTAACTCTGTACAAACACATCTGGAAAAACAGATCCACTTGTAATGAAAATAGATTCAGAAAATGCTCTTTAGAAATTAGATTTTTTTTTTTTGCCTTTGATGTCTGAATATTTAATGTCTGGTTTTAGTTTATAAGGATGAAGAGCTGGATGATGACATTAATGCAGCATTTCTTCTGATGTGCACAGCAAGGTTTTTATTTACCTGCATGCCCTTCATCTGGCACTCATAGCTCACTCTGATCATTTTGCTTCATCCAATACAAACATCCCACAGCTATAGACAGAAAATCCTGTTCATTAACTAGTTACCTTTGAAAAGGTGCAGCTAGAACATTTCTGTTATTCTTTTACAAAACCTAAATAATTAGTATAATTTTTTTTTAAAAATCTTTGCAACTGGCATGAAGCGTGTTTGTTTCCTCTAACAACAGAGGACGACAGACACTTAAGGTGAAGCAAATTTGTTTTAAATTTTTTTATTAACAAAACAGATCTAATAGCTTTAAAGTAAACTAAATGAATAATAAACAGTTCATGTTAAAGGTGAGAAAGAACAAGAAAGCGTTTTAACCTGGATTTAGCAGAGATGGGTGGCTTTCATGGCTAATCTGTAATTCAGCAACAGTATTCTGATCAGACATCAAACTGTTCTTTTTATCCTCTAACATACCATGTATGTCCAAGCCAAAGTCCAGTACATCAATATAGCTGACTATCAAACTCACGAGGACAGCTCAAGCTCAGCTGAAGCATCAAAAGAGTACATGTAGTCTGCTCAGTACCCATGAGGACTTGAGCCTTAATCATCGTTGGACTTGCGTTCTGCCTACTAGCATAGGCAGACGCCAGGCAGAAGAGTTCTCTAAAACCTGTGCCTTCAAGAAGCAATAACTTTGTATTTATTTTCGTAACTGTTGCTTTCATGTTTATATTTTTTACACAATTCCCATATCCTGAGCGAAATATCTGGGTGTTTCACAAATGGTCTTTGAATGTTATCTTTCAGCTACAGTGTGTGACATTTGAAAGTCAGGTTTGAAATAAAAGTTATCTTCCTAGTTCTGTAACTCAAGCTTACAAGAGCTGTGAGACTGAACCTGGGTAGCAAGGTTGTGAGCAGTAAAACCAAAAATCTGAGACACTAAAATGCTCCATTAAGCTGAAAATAACTGAGTTAGGTTTCTTGTGCATTTAACAAGTGTTTTGTCCATATACATGTGTATAGTATAATGTGTTTGAATGTAGATCATATTACCTAGACACATGGCACTTTGAACATAGGTGAGAGTTTGTGTCTGTGCTGTGCTTTTGTCGGTCATATAAAGCCCAGCAGCTCAGTCAATTGTCTGTGGCAGTGGCTGACACTAACTGGTTCAGGCCCTGGCACGGCCAAACAAGAAGCACCTCCTCTCCTCCTCCCTCAAAAGCTGTGATTGTTAAAGGACAACATCCATCACTGGGTCAGTGTTCCTCAGTTTGACACTATTGTTCAGATTCTCCCTCCCTGTCCTCTCTCACCTCAGTTTCTCACCCTGATCTTTAGTTCTTTGTGGGTTTTTATTTGTCTCTCAGATGGATGGATTCACCTTCAATATGAGTTACAGGCAAATATTTTCCTGCCATCTGCTGAATGTGCTCCTGTTTATACAGTCATGTTCAATTTCTTATGTTTGTAGGCTTTCATGATTGATTTCATGAAGACACACATCATTTATTTGCGTATTTTGTGTGTCATCATGTTCTTAGAGATTGTGCCTCTGTGTCGCCCTGCGTTCAGGAGACCATGTCATCTGGCCTCGACCATCTGGCAGGACAATCACTGAGAGTTTGTGTGTGTGTGTGTTGGCAGCTGGGTCTGTGGCTTCAAGAGTCCAACAGGAGGGGATGATGAGTAACCAAGAGGGTACAAAAGTACTACTCTGGCTACTACGTCCCATATGTCTGAAACGATGAGCTGCAGTACTTTCTCATTGGGGAAGAGCAAGAGTCGAGTGGACATGTGTCTGAATGAGTAACGGGTGACATTGTACATTTAGAAACATCTTGATTCTTTACAGTCCATGCAAGTTACAGTTCATGCCTGGCAAGAAAGAGACTGCCTAATTGGCTTCTTATCCTCTGATTTATGTTTCACACTTGGCACAGAATCAATTGTTTTTACACTGAACAGAGGAGAGTCATACTTACCTTTCACAGCTGGTGAAGAACACTGAGAGCATTTGATATCTCGTTTGGGGTCCAAATTAAAAGTAAACCTGTGGTGTTTTTCATCAGAACACCTTACCCCTGGGTATGGCAGGATTACACGCCTGCTGACCAAATGATCCTCCAGTTCTATTAGAGATGCACTTGGAAAGGACAAAGACAAGCAGCACAATCATAGTCATGGTGAATTGTGACTTTTTTAATGGGATTGACACTTGGTCTATTTTATGTGCACTTGTTAAAAAGTTGCCAGCTTGTGCCCCGATTGCCTTCAGTCTCAGGATCCTTCTCACTACATCTGCCAACAGCTAAATGAACCTGTCTCAACTCACTGCTTTATTGATGCTTTTTGGTGCAACAGAAATCTTTCATGTCTCACTCTTTTAAAAAAAAAAAAAGGTCACAGCTAGTCAGGCTTCATGCCATCCTGCACTTACATATTTACAATTTCTTTCCCAGTTGATTTTGGTGTTATGGTTGTAGGGGATGTGTGTGTTTTGTGGAGCATGATTTTCCCAACTATAGCTGATGTTCAAGGTTAGTTTCTCTGCTGAAGCTTCTAACCTAGCTTCAGTTTCACCTCAGTAGTCATGTCCGCTGTCCTGCTTAAGCGTGTCTATAAATAAATATGTGTTGTCTTCATGGTTAAGGTAACACCCCAGTGCAATAGAGTGATGGCAAAAATCCTGTTGAGTTCTGCTGTTTTTCTGAGCAGTCCATGCCCTAGGTCTGAATCCTCACCAGAAGCCCAGCACAGTGCGTCAGTATCATAGATACGTGGGATTCGTATGTTAGAATTAATGCAATATTTCCTGAGAAATGAACAGTAGGAATGCCTGTAATGTCCTGTTTGGCAAAGGATTGTCAGTGAGCATATAATCCGTTTCCCTATCTCTAGCCTCTCTCAGCAACAGTTGATGTTTTGTTTTATGATACATATCCCATCATTCCACCATTATCATTACTTTAAGAGTCTAATAAATCCCACAATGTTGTCAAGAATAAAAAAAAAAAACTTCCTTCACAAATTTACTGGATTTGTTCCTGGTCCCAGTCCAACTCCTACATAAGGTTTTTGTGAACCTATAATGTTGTGAATAATCCTACCGACAACCAACCAACCAATCAAGAAGTGATTGACCAACCAGTTGACAGTCAAAAATATTTAGATTGAAGCATGCAAACAAAGGTAATTAACTTGGAAACACAACATAATGTATAATAATTATAATTATTATATAATTAATTCAGAGATTGTACGACTATGCAGATGTTGTTTATTTCACTAAAATGGCAAAGGAATTAGTCAATAAATTGATGAATTAATTTTCGAGCAGATTGATGAAACATTTCACATATTAAATGACATTTTCCCGCTCCTAAATGTCTCGTAATTAAATATGAATGCACCCTGTGTCGAGTATAGTCTATTTATATATAGGTGATTTACAGTCACGTCAGTCTTCGATTGTATATGATTATAGTTTATACTGAAATATATAAATTTAAAAAATGACGACAGATTATGACATAATTAGTTGCAGCCACAGACAGAAAAAATTTGCAGCACCTTGGATTGTGACTAAGCTCATATTATCTACAAAACAAAGAGACATATATTTGGAAATTGTTTCAATATTGTAGAGAATTTACAATGAGCCTGTGTGGTATGTCCAATTAGAGATAAAAGATGTCAGAAAAGAAACTGATATGAAAAGGTGTTGGTAATCAGGCCTTTTATTTTGTGTGGCAGCAAAATATGAATATTCCAATTTATAAAATAGAAATAGCTGATTAAATATTCTAAAGAGAAGTGCTGTCTTGTGTGCTATATGAGTACATTTGTTCTTTAAAATTGTTGTTCCCTTTTAAAACTCATTAAAGAGTTCAAAGGTCAAGGTTCACGTGACATGAAGGGTGCGGTTCTATTGTGGCTCTTATCTTGTCCAGAAAAATCTCTGGAGGAATAACGTCCTGAATTCCACTTGAAGTTTCTGAGACAGAGAGAGGCTTATTTCTCGGGGCTTGTGGGTGCTTCATCTCCAGGATGAATGCAGCGGCAGAGGGATTTTCACCCCTGGGTGGGAGGTTTGGTTCGGCTCCACATAGCGATGGGGTTTTTTTCAGAGGAATGCTTCCCGTGCTTCAGTCCCACTACAGTCTTTGCTGTTGTCCCAGAGGCTTGGCCACACATCCTCTTTACAATGAGGAAGAGGAGGAAAAATGAGGAGATTGAGGCCCACGCCCCGCATACCTCTTCCCATCACGATTCTGATCGGTTCTACTTTCAGGACGCGGAACCTCTACAGTGAAATGAGCGGACGGCCGGTTGTGACCAGTTTTCAAAATTATTTAATGACATAGGGCAGGAGATAACGGTGATGATGGTAATTGTTTTGGGCACCAAAATCTGAAAGTCTGTGGTGCCCCCCCCCATCAGCAAACATGTCATTCATAGCATAATTATTCTCAAATTATCAAAACATGGTAGACCATGAGACAGTCTTAAATAACTTGCTTTCATGTCACTCTGACTTCCTGTTTTTTATCAGGCTATCTTCGTTTATGTCTTTCTCTTTCTGCTCAGATTTCATAAATATTTATATAATGGATCAGCTGACTTGGAACAAGGCTCTCATGTTGTGTTGAACTTTCACCTGTGGTATGCTGTAGATCAGGGGTGTCAAACTCATTTTCACCGGGGGCCACATCAGCATAAGGGCTGTCCTCAAAGGGCCAGATGTAACTAATGAATGTAACTCAGTGTAATGTAACGTAAATGTAACTACTCCTTAATGTTAAATAACTCTGAATTTACTATTCAATCAAGTTACAAACATTACAGTTACACAGAAAAAATATGTTTGCTTGTTGTTCTATTATAACATAAATCCTTTTAATTTGTTAAGTTATTAAACCCATAAAAGTCCATCAATCAAGGATCAAACTTTCCAAGAGAATAAATAAAAATAACATAAAACACAAGTTAGAACATTAACTCTATTCGAAACGTTTTTGTCAATGTTAAAATGGGCTTAATAAGTGCATTGTGGGAAATGTATTTTCTGACCTTTAGTGCTCTTGCGGGCCACATAAAATGATGTGGTGGGCCAAATTTGGCCCCCGGGTCTTGAGTTTGACACATGTGCTGCAGATGAAAGCCTAGAGCTGTCAGAAAAAAATTTTGTTTTTCTGCTCATAAGGATTGCACTGCAAACAACAGGAAACATTAATCCCCCCCTCCCCTTTAGTTAGCTGAGAAGGCACCATTTCCAACTCAGACTTCCAAAAGTACTGTTCAACATCTGCTAACCTTTGGTCATCTTTGTGGCTTTAGGACCCATTTGCTGGACCACTGATACGCAGCTCTGTAACATAAATAAATCTTCTTTAAACAGGAGTACAGCACAGACAACATAGCATGTTTCTGTCAGTGTTATATGTCGAACTGGTAGATAATTGTCCATTAGTGGTGTTTGTAGGCTGTGCTTCCTCTGCATTGCATGTAGTGATGGACTTCTGTTGGGAGGAAGAAAGAAATCATTTCTGATGCCTCTTCCTTCACTTTGTGTCTTAGGAAACCAGTAACATGTGTTCATTCCTTTGTCTTGTAGATGTTAGTTTTCAGATTAGAACCCAGGAATTGAGTGATTTCTTATCGCGCTGAAAACTTTTACTATATTATTGAGCAGATGTCACTGTGGAATAACTGAAAAGACTGATTAAGTGTTTGAATGCCATTCCTAAGATCTACCAGGTACTGATTGGCCGTTTAACTCATGTCAGTTCAATTATAATGAACATTAATTTCATTATAATTTAATCTCAGTTGAACTTTTAAACTGGAATAGCTTTTACTGGAATACTACCCACTCCTTTGTCACTTTCTTCATGTAGTTGAAACTGAAGCAGCTTCGTAATCTTTCACAAAGGCATATTTTTACAAACCCCATGCTGTTTTATTCAGCTCACTAGCTGTATATTTTCATAATGGAAGTTTGATTTGCATTTGCTGAAAACAGCCGAACCAATCACGATCTGCCATTAAAGGATCATTACGCACACTTTAATGGAACTCTGTCAGCATCCGATGAATCCGATGAATATCATTAGCACCAATCATTAAGTGATGCCTTGTACGGTGAGAGAGAATACCAGTGTAAAGAATAAATGACAAACAGTCTTCACCTAATCTAAGCAGTGTTCAGAGATCCAATGAAATCACTTCATGATGAGCAGTGGAACCACAAAAACACCACTGTTTGATTTGGGCTTTGAGCCGATCTGGTTCGAGTCTCACACTCATCGACGTGTCTTCTTCTTTTGGTTGTTACTAATGTGTGTGGGAGGATTTTTATTTTTGAGCAAACCATAAGGACTGCAGAGTTCTGATTAGGCAGAACGCCAGTACCGGACTTAATAATCAACAAGTCATTGGCATTGATTGATGATCCTATCAATGCACCATATTGTATTGTGCCAGTGTGTGTGTTAGGATGCTAAATCCACCTAACAGCTGGGCAGTGAAAGTCTGCTTTATCGGCAAGTTCAGCCTTTGCAGGATGTTTTTCTCTCTGCTTAGATTAGAAACTGGATCAATAAGTGATGGATGACAGAAGTTATATCAGAGGACTCATGGGCAGAAAATCAGTAGCTCTCTGAATTATTCTAAGGTAACAGCCCCACTAGCTCTGCTGAGAAGAAACTTGATGATGTGACATATTTACTGTTTATGAGTTCATATCAGCTTTATTTAGTTAGAGTACATTTGTTCTAATTCCATGTGGCTGAAGTGAGGGTATGGCTCCATGTTAACATCTTATTGTATTGTTTTTAGCATTCTGCAGGAGCCTCGTCATTGATCCATAAATATACTTGTAATATACAAAGAGACTATTGAGTGTCCCTGTTGGTTACTGAGATCAGAAGGAAGCTTCTCTTCCTGGTGCGTCATGCTATCCCTGGAGTTCTTTGGATTTATTGAAACCACAGTAAATATCTTTTCAGACCAATAAAAGAAACACACATTCCAACATGCCAGCAGTTCCAAAACTGTGCAGAAGTGTAGGAGAAACCACAGCCAGCTATTATTACATGTCACTTGTTCAGAAGTTTCATTTTGTCCATCACAATAATTTAAACTATGTGATTAGAATATTTTTCACATGTACTGGCTCCATCCTCAGCTTTCTTCTCTCTGCTTGACATTTACTGTTTCCTTGGTGTTGTAGCTAGGCTTTTTTAGAAATCAATTTTTTGAAAGCCGTTGAACGGGATCTGCCTCCTGCATTAATGAATGTCGCTGTTAACCTCACAACAATTTTCTTTGCAGTGGTTTTTACTGTCTCCGACTCTAAAACGGCCGGTTTTCAAGAACAACATTAGGAGCAAATGAGACACGCAGAGTGAGATAACTTTCACTTAGTACATTTTACTGCAGTGTTTTGTGCATGTCTGATTCAGTCTTCTCTGTAGGAATAATGAAACGGTATTATGAGAGCGTTTTTATGAAAGCCTTTTCACTTATTCTTGCAGAAGGTGTTTAAAAGACAGGCTTTAGGACTCTTCTCGAGAGCTGCACCAACGAAACTGGAGCATTTTATAATGAAGCAGAAGATAAATGATATTAAATGAGCATGCTTTTGTACCTGTTTACTAGTCCAACCACGAACAAACAGGTTTGAATGTTAACAATGTGTACGCATCTATCACGATCCATCAGTCTTTACTGTCTCGGCCGTGACGGGCCTGCCACTTACAGCAGGGAGATTAAATGAATGAATTCATATTCAGCCATATTTTTATTCAAACTACATTCATATTTGATAGATGGCTTCCAAATCCCCCTGAAGGGAGGAGAATGTGGGTGTTGCTACATAAGCATAGTAAAAAAGAACAGTTGAAATTGAACCTCAATGTAGCATCCGTCAAAGAACCAGCCTTTGCTCTGCACTCAGAGCGAGGTCTCGTAGCTGCTGCCCCAATCAGATAAGTGTCATCACGCATCGGGTCGAAAATCCATACTTATAGGAGTTATTTTTGTGACACTGGGCTCTTTGTCTCTCTGTAATAACTATGCAGCTCCAACAACAGGCTACTGTTTCAGCCAATATCAGCATGCAAATCCTCTGGTGTAGCGCTACACCATTTGGTCTAGTACAGTGTGGATATTGTTTTGGGGGGGCAGGAATGCACTGGATGTCCTCTGCTGTGGGAGCTGTCCAACTTAATGGGTAGCTGTCAACGTGGAGGAACTAATGAAATGAAGGACTCATTGTTTTGGACAGGGAGTTGACTCGGTCATAAAGGTGATGCCGCCCGAAAATATCAGTGTTGTGTGAACCTGTCAGTCATAGTATTAATAAACCTTTGAGAAGGCTTTTCAGAAGAATTATCATGCGTTCTGCTGTCGCCACAATCATCTAATAAATATTTAGGATTATTTTCATCTGTTCCTGTTTAGGTTTTGCTATGCAGATGTGAATCTTTAGTTCTGCTGGTGTTGGCTGCAGCAGGAAGGGGTGCGGTCTCGTCAAAAGGCCCCATTGTGTTGCTACGTTGGGTTGTGTGCTGTGTGCAGGCCCGGGCCCATAGATGACCCTTGTTGTCTCCACACAGGCCTCGGTGAGGCAGATGCGAACCAGAACAATGGCTGCATCTCCCAGAAGCCGGCGGTGACTGACTCCACAGGCGCTGAGGGCCCCCGCCAGCCTTGGACTCCCGCCAGCACGGCCGACCCTGACGCCGCCACGCCACGCCCCCACCTGGTCCGCCTCTTCTCCCGAGATGCCCCGGGGCGAGAAGACAACACCTTCAAAGACCGACCCTCTGAATCGGACGAGCTGCAGACCATCCAGGAGCACAGCGGAGCAGCTTCAGAGTGCGGGTCGGAGAGCCCCGAACAGGACCTAGAATAGGCTAGCTTCTTCCCCTCCCTCCCTCTTTTTTTCTCTTTTCCCTCCTTTGTTTTTTGGTTCTCTCATTTAAGAGAGTGACAAGAACCCCACATTTGACCAACACAAACAAACCACCAACCACTAGTACAAGCATGGCATCTGCAAGCAGCTCTGCACAGGCCGCTTTCGGACTGGGCCGCAGGAAGAAGAACCCCGGCCTCCTGGATCAGATCGGAAACTTCTTCGGAGGAGACAAGAAGAGGAAGAGCAAGGTGAGGAAGGAGTTGAGGGGAAGACCCGACCCTTCTTTTATGTCTCAATTCATTCTGCTGATTCAACCCTAGAACCACCTCAAATGGTCTCGAAAGAATTTGTCGCAAAATATTTGTCAAATAGATTTGTGTTTATTTGCAGTTGTTTTAATGGTGAACCAAAGTCTGAAATTGTCTTGAGTTTCACATTTAACAAACCAGTTGGCACTGACTAGTCACTGGATAATGTCTTTGGTTAAGGTTTATTTTAATTTTTTTATCGTAAAGACTTAAGATGATTTAATGATGTATTTCGATATTGTTTTCTCTGACAATAGTAGCATTACTCTCGACAGTTAGCTCTAAATATCCGTTGTAAATGTGATTTGTTGGCATTGTTCACTTCCTGCTTCAAGTTATTTATCGGCGAATTTGTCCATCTGGAATTTAAAACAGTCGAGTTTCAAATCAGGCGCTTCGTTAAATAATAATGATGAGGATGAGGGAGATGTTTAAATTCGTTTTTTGGATTTTTGTCGAGGCATTAGGTACCCTGCAGCGTACGAACTCTGTAGATCTTCCGTGAAAAGTCAGCCACAGGGAGGTACTTCACTTCACTCCTGTTTGCGTAGCGCAGCACTGATGGTGTTAGGAAAGCCTCAGCTGTCAGTCGGGTGTCAGACGTCAGATAAAATTCATCAGGTCTCTGGAAAACTGACAGCAATTGCACCATCAAACGTCTGTCAAAACAGCCCGATAGGAGACGCTTCAGAGGAAACGGCTCCAGAGTTAATGACCTCAGAAGGAATGTCATCAAAATGTGACCAGAAGAATTTACAAATGCACAGACAAAGTTCCCCTCAGGTGGAATGTTTGGTGCAGAGGAATAAATGATCACTTGATGTGCTTCTGGGATTAAGAAGTACCAGCTTACAGCTATCAATCAAATGTTTTAACTTTAACTCTCCATACATGTTTGTGGTTGCATCTTGGTGACATCTCATGTTTTTTTCTGACACTTCCTGATGGTTTACCAAGAACTGGCATCTGTAATGCCGACACCTGACCTGTTGGCTGAATATGTCCTCATATGAACACCGTAGCATTCTGTTGAGTCACTTTCAGGGTTATTGTGCTATACCTGATGGAAGATATATAAAATGCATATTAACTTATAATGGAATATGGTAGAATAGGGGCATATTATCACCCCCTGTTTGGGAATAGAAGTGTCTGCCTTCTGTAAAGTAATAACAGCTTATTTTACCCTGAAAACTGGTGATTATAAGGCCTGCATTGCTTACTTTTTACTCCGCTGTTGTCAGGAGACTGCACCAATTTTTACACAGTCGAAACAGACACATGTTCCTCTGCTGGTGAAGTGTCCGTCTTTTCTGTGGCAGGCAGAGTTTTCTGTGTGCTCCTGGCTCCAGTTTGGCCATTAGCTTAGACAGACTGGATGCACTTCCATGTAATTGGCTGCTCGGTACTGCTGCCACGACTAATAAGAACCAGACCGGAGCTTTGTTAGTTCCTTTCCAGTCCAGTGACTTCACACTCAGTGATGCCCTCTGGAGGTGGTGTGAAATTGGAGCTCGGTAAAAGTCTTCAGTTCACAGCAGCATTGAACATTACTGTAAAAGTCTTATTCCTGGCAACACTTTGCCTTAAGTCAGCAAAGAGATGTGTGGTGTAAGATTGAGGATGAAAATGGTTTTATTTGTACTGTATGCTTCAACCATTTGCAACCTGTTGTGTTTATCGGTAGTTTTGCCTGTATAGATTGTACAAATTCTGAAAGAACAAACTGATGATTTCCCATCATTTAGGCCTGAGACAAATTCCCTGCAGTATTTTGAGTTCTTGTGATTTATTTCTTTTAATCTTTATTCCATTAAGTTGTGCATCTCTCTTCATGCTGTCCAAGCGTCCTCAAGCAAAGTCGTAGAGATATATATTTATCTATTCACCAAGGGTTTGCCTTCAAACGATGAGTGCTCACATCAAGTGAATGACAGATTTTTAAGCCCCACCTCTGTTGCCTCCAGCGTAAAAGTAAAACTGCACTAACTTCCTGCTGCAAACGCTTGTGTAACCAGCAAGAAATACTCATGAAGACAGATTTTTTTTTTTTTTTCAAACTTAATTTCTCATCCATTCTTCTGTCTGTGTGCACAGATTCACCACAGACATTCTAAACACACACTTAGATTCTTAGGCTGCAGTATTAGTAAGTGTGCATGGTTATTTGACTTGTTTTAATATCAGGTAGATGTAGAGCCATTAAAACAGAACTCCTGTACTTTTATTGTTATTTGTTTCATATATGTGCATTATTTTCATTCCAAGCCCAAGTCTGAGGTTTTTAGAAAATATTTAAACAGTATACATACGTTGTGAGATGACGCCAAAAAACTTACTCCATTACTCAGGATATGAAGCAACTGCAGGAAATCTGCATTTGAAAGCTGACAAGCTTTTGATATAATTAATATCTAAACTAGAGAGGAAATTAGGTTTGCATGAAAATCAGCCATTGTGGAAAAAAAAAATGGAAGACTCTTAAGGACTGGAGAATACATTTAAGTCCTAATTTGCATATTAATTTGTTGGATGGCAGCCTGAATCAGTTCCTTAATGCAAAACGGGATTGATTGCTGTTAATGAATCCAGCTTTAGTGGAACAGCTCACAGTCAAAACCAAAACTGATGTGATGCTCTGGTCCGATCCCCAGCATCACGAATGAAGCCCATCACATCAGTTGGTTCACCTCAGGTTCACGTGTCTTTGACCCGGTTGGAGTGTTTTGTTTGGAACCGCCAGTAGGATCCCTGCTGATCCCTGAAACACCTTCAGCTTTGCAACGGATACTTGTAAGCGTTTGCATCTCTCGTGAAGTGCTGTGACCGTTGACCTGTTCCTAATATGATCCTGTTTTAACTTTTTAAATTCTTGCTTGATTAAAACTCTTTAACAACACTCTCAGCTCTGTCTCTGGTTTGTTTTTAACTGATCATCTTGTGTTGTAAATGTAAGAAAAATTGTTCCCACTTCTGCGCTAACAACTGGAAGCAACTAACTGGTTTGTCATTACTGCAGTTTTGAAGTGATTCAACTTGAGTCTTGTTTACACAATGTTTCTGCTGAAAAGAGAGGCATTTTTTTTTCTTTAACTTGTCAAACCTGTGTATTCTAAACAGTTCCCAGACACACAGATTTGTAGTCGAGGGTTAAAATAGCTGTAAAATGTATGCTAAAGCAGTGATTGGTGGTGTAACCTTTCAAAATTGACACCCCAGAAGAAGATTACACTGGTGGTTCAGCAGATCTATGTTGGAAGGGCATTAATAAACCCATTAGAATCTGCCTAACTTCACAGTACCAGTATTACTTTTTGTTTGTCCCATTAACATGATGGTGTGGTGGCATTTTCAAAAACTCACTCTCTGGAACCCGTCTTCAGAAGTCCGTAAATGAATGGTGAAAACCGAACTAGTTATCTGGTTTGGAAAGAAAGGATTGAAGTAGCCCCTTATTTTAGTCTTAATGGACAAATCAGACTTTAATATTAGATAATAAGACCAGTTAATGTATTCTACAGTTCAATCAATGACAAACAAAAGGAGTTTAATGACACGCAGAGCTACATTTTCGCTCCACTCTGATAATCCCATGTGACAGATGACTAGTCTGATTTTGTGTGAGACTGAAGATTAAATGTCAAGGAGAAGAAGATAGGCATCTCATTCTTTGTGCGCTGTTTGGGTTGATGGGTGATGGACCCCAGCGGATTGTTCATGTTTGATATGCATAACCTGAAATTCTGATCGCTGAACCACATTTGAATTGTCTAAAGTGTTTGCAGCAGCAGCAGTAGTAGCATGTTAATGAGGATTAGTTCACGTTGGAAAAAAACCACTCATTTCACTTTCATTGTTTTCAATCATCAGAGACTCTTTAAGTTTGTTTAAAATGTAAATGTCTTTTTTCATCCTTTGTGAGAAGGATCAAGACACAGGCTGTAATCACTGGTTCATGAAAACAACGGCAGATGTGGATTTCGGTTTAATTTAATGATTGCTGCTTTAGAATTATGTAAATCTGTTTTTTGATTCGTGCAGAAAAGAAGACTTCTGTTTCAGGGACTGCAGGAAAATTCAAGTTAGGAGGTCGGCTGAACATTTTTTAATTTATTTTTCGAACAGAGCTTTTAAACAGTTATTTTCTGTAATTATTTGGCATTTATCTCGAGTTTTAAATGTAGAAATACAATTTTTGAAAAACATTCTCTAGTGTGAACCTAATTTTGTCGATTTTGACGAATTAGCCAAACATTGATACCTTTCTTTACCCAATGAAAGAAGCAACCTCCCCCCTTATTATTTGGCAGCCACCACATGTTCCCTAAGAAAATTAGTCTTCATTCCCCATCGGTTCTGTCTGACAGTGCAGATAATTGTTTAATTCACCTCCGTTTTGTTTGATATTTGATCTTGTGAGGCGGAAGACCTGATAGCCTTCAGAGGGGAGCAGTGAGCTACAGCTGCCATGTTTGCTTATCTGAACTGCCAGCCAACCTCTGTGTTTGTCAGCCCCTGTTTATCAGCCTGAAAGACTCCAACTCCAACAAAAAATGTTATTCTTTCCTACTGTTTGAGAAAGGCTGATTGTGAGGAAATGAGTGATGTGAAATACAGTAGTGCAGTCTTACAGGTTCCTGATTGAAAGATGACCTGCATATCTCTCAGTGCTGTTCTGGATAAAAGTTAAAAGTTACTCACAATGTTCTCCCAGGCTCAGGATTAAACTGCATCAGTTATGGCTGAGGTTCTTGACCTCTGACTCAGTGCAGACAGATGTGATCATGACTTTTTGTTTTTAATATCATGCAGTCTCATATTATGTAAAAATATTGTTTTTCAGTGAGAGTGGAAATGTCAGAAACATGCTAAGAATACAAAATAAGAACCCATTTGGTGCAAGGCTAGTCCAACATAAAAAAAAAAAAAAAATTACAACCATTCTCATACCCAGACTGTTAATATTAGACTCTAGGTGGGTGGTTAGCTTCATGTAACATAAAGATTGGAACCTGGTACAAAACCAGACTTGCTAATGAACACTTTGTACATGAAGGAGGTATAACAGCTTTAATCTTGTTGGCCTGACCATCAAGTAACGGTTCATCATTGACCAGTAAAGCTCAAGATAGATGGATGGATAGATAGATAAATAAAATATGAAGCTTCATATCTATCTGTATTAGAATAATTTTAATTCTATTATTAACCCTTCTAAATTAGATGAGACTCCTTAAGGGACATTTTAAAACCATTTAGTTTGAATCTGACAATAAACCAACATTAATTCATTTTATATCAACAGTTGAATGTAGGAGTCCTACATTCTGCCATTCTGTAGTTCTTCTTGTAATCGGTGAAAGAAGAAGATTAGTGGCTGTTAACTCAGGGGAATTATTCTCTTCATTTACCACAAACAGCTTTCAACCTGACAACAAGACTGAATGGCATATGTTAAGTACGTCGCTGCTGAACAATTGAACGTCTCCATCATGGTGAACAGCTTGTCAGCAGCTAATGGAAACCTGCTTTACTTCCTCTTTCCTGCTTCAGTAGGTGTAGTGTTCATCTGACATTTTAATGCAGTCAGGGTGAATCGATGTCAACTCACATTTTATCTTTCTAAAAAGGTAAAAAAAAAAAAAAAAAGAGGACAGAAAATGTGTTTTAAAGCAGCGAGGAGTCGAAAAAATAAAGAGTCATATAAAAATACCCACACAATTCACACAGCAATAAATGATCTCCTTTTTCTACTCCAGTCTCTCCTCTTCTGCCTCCCCTTGAGACAAGAAACAGCCTCCTGCAGTCTGTATCGTATCGCTCAACATCACGACTGAAACACACACACACTTATGCAAGAAGGCCTCATTAAGGGGTCGGTGTTGAAGCTCTGGAGCGGCCACAGAGATGGACGACACACGAGTCCAACAACAAGAGAACAGATTTACTCCACAGAGTTGTTTTTATAGACACAGCTTTTTTTTTTTTTTTTTTTTTTTTTTTTTTAATAGAAACAGAATTCCTGTTATGCAACTCCTGATTGTCTGAATCCATTTTGATATCTAAGCGGGAACCTTTCAATTTTCTTTTTCTTTTGTGTCTCTGACACTGTATTGATATCATTGTTTGTCTGTCCATTTACACCCCCTCCACTCCTCCTCTTCCCCTGTTGCCTTGTGGTTGTTTGATGTGAGGTAATGGCTGTGAATCACCGACGGTGAGCCGTCCCACACAAACAGAAAATCACACGTCCGCTGTCCTCTCACATTAATGGGGTCAGAGGAAGGGATGAAGGAGGTAACGTTCACTGACACAGTGTGTGGGTGGATTATGTTTCCCCCTGTGGGCTGCAGGTTGTTGTTGCGACTCTATATAGATAATAATTACACTTCTCACCTTTAATGAGTCTTTTTGGATCAGTTAAGAGTTTGCTTTTTTCATACTGCAGTTTTTTTTATTGAAAACCAGAGCACCATAGTTAAAGAGTCGTGCTGCCATTCCCTTTGTGATGTCTGACTCTGAAGAACCTGGCTGCACGGATTTGAATAATGAATAATGAGTAATTGTTATTCCTTTGTTCAGATCCAGTCATCGACAGAAAAAAAAAAAATCAATCCATTTGACGCGTGGCCAAAAAACTTAGCTGGAGGTGATGGTTCAGGTGCAGAAGTGTCAAACTCATTTTCACTGAGGGCCACATCAGTATCATGGCTGTCCTCAAAGGGCCAGATGTAACTTATAAATGTAACTAAATGTAACTCAATTAATGTAAAATAAGGAACTATTCCTTAATGTTAAATAACTGAATTTATTACTTATTCAAGTTACAAACATTACAGTTGCACAGAAAAACTATGTTTGTTTGTTAGTCTGGTATAACATAAATTTGTCAGGTTATTAAACCCACAGAACTCCATAAATCAAGGATCAAACTATCCAAGAGAATAAAGAAAAATAACATCAAACACAAGTTAGGATATTAACTTTGTTCAAAATGTTTTTGTCAGACTTAAAATGGGCTGAATTACTGCATTGTGGGAAATGTTTTGGCCAAAGCACAGTTTTGATCTACTGTATTTATTTTTATACACTGACCTTTTGTGCTCTTGTGGGCCACATAAAATGATGTGGCGGGCCACATTTGGCCCCCGGGCCTTGAGTTTGAGTGTGTGTGTGTGTGTGTGTGTGTGTGTGTGTGTGTGTGTGTGTGTGTGTGTGTGTGTGTGTGTGTTGCTGAATCTCAATCTGTTTGCTCATGCTTATCCACTAATAACTGCAAACAAAGTTCTTTTAGTTTGTGGTCACCTGAAAACAACACAGGGCCGTTCAGTTTTCACCTCATCAATTTCATTGATTCGTGGACGTAAACTCGTCTCAATGCGACAGCAGCGATGTGCTTCGGGCATACTGGGATGGGGAGAAACAAGTCAGGAGGTTTCTGAACACTACAAATGGAAGCTGGAACAGTTTACCAGTAAACAGGTTGGTAACAGGTTACCAGATGAGAACTGCCCACAGACTCAAACAAGCAATGATTGTAGAAAGAGAATTTCTGCACAGGATGGTAAGTGACACATGTCTGCTTTTATTTATGTTTTTGACAAGGTTCCAACCTTTCTGAAATGTATTTTACGTAACGTTTCCTTCATGAAATCCCACAGTGCTGCCTTTCTTTCTGAAGATAAAATTGGATATACTATCTTCTTGATCGCCTGACTTCAGGAGATAAACTGTTAATCTGATAATTATTAATATAGGAACCTGAGAAAATCCTTGTGAGACATTATTTCTGCATGAACTTTCAAGGACTGTAAGGTCAATAAAGTTTTGATCACAAAGGAGCAGATGTGTATTTAACATGTTGGTCTGTTATTTCTTTCCTTTCCTTTCCTTTCCTTTCCTTTCCTTTCCTTTCCTTTCCTTTTCCTCCTTTCCTTTCCTTTCCTTTCCTTTCCTTTCCTTTCCTTTCCTTTCCTTTCCTTTCCTTTCCTTTCCTTTTCCTCCTTTCCTTTCCTTTCCTTTCCTTTCCTTTCCTTTCCTTTCCTTTCCTTTCCTTTCCTTTCCTTTCCTTTCCTTTCCTTCCCTCTCCTCTCCTCCTCTTCTTGGACAGGGATCTTTCCGAGGTGCCCTCGCTCCAGGCCCTCAGAAAGCTACTGCCACCTCCCAGCGTAAGCGTGGAGCAGAAAACGCCGTGGTCCACTTCTTCCGCTCCATTGTGAGTAGAACCCACTGTGGGTGTGTTTGTAGGGACAGCGCTCTGCATCAGCAGCGAGGCCCCCATCCTTTTCATCCAGCTCTATGTTTGCCTCTTTGCTCTTCTGCTCGTCTGTCTTTTCTCTCACAAACAATCCTGTGTTGTGATTAACTCCTCTTCAGGTGTCCCCCGCCCCTCCCAAGTCCAGGGTGAGTCTGCTCTGTGCTGTTGAATTTTACTCTCACACACATACAAAAAATACATAAATAAATAAATAAATACAATTTCATCCTAAGACAAATCTTTAAACAGATTTTTAAGAACAGTAGAAACAGAGATAGAAACTCGTAAATTAAACTTTCAGGAAGTTGAAGATGTTCGGGGTTGGTTGGTTGATTGTTGGATGTCAGCCCTTTGGTGAATATCAGGATCCAGTGTTGTTCAACTAAAGATAATTTATTCTATTTTCCCTCATAATTAAAACAAAAAGCTGAAACGGTTTCCACTGAGCATGGTGGGAGGACGTGTCAGACAATATCGTCCTAAATTTGCTTCGGATCGGGATAGACAACCAAAACCTTTTTTTTAAAAAAATCTCCTCAGCAGTGCAACATCAGCTTTTTACACACATTTATTTATTTATCTATCTTATCAGTCTAATCTCAACTGTTCATGTATTTTCCTGCATTGTTTCCTATATTTCTGTCTTTTAATTTCTTGCTGCTAATGGTCACTAAATGTGTGCCCTTTTCAATATGAGCTCCTCCTTTCCTTCCTCCCTGTGTACCTGCTCCCCACCCCCACCCCCATGTGCTCCTGCCCCCTCATGACCCTGTGACTTTCCCCCCTGGATGGACTCTCCTATCTGCCTCCTCTCCTTCCCATCCTGCCTTTGTGCTGAGTAAGAAACTTACTTCTATCTGTCCCCACTCCCTTTCTTTGTCTTTGACTCTCTACTCATCCAGTGGAGACGACTAGCAGCCAAGATGGGCCTGGTAGGTGGTTTAAAAGAAACTGCGACAAAATGAGTCTAATGCCTAATCGAAGCGAGGGGGGAGCCGGCGAGGTCATCATCTACGGCAGTGTTTGAGTGTGGCGCTGGCGTGACACTATTTCCATTCATTCATCATCGACACTGGGGCAGCTACAATCTACCCACACATCAGTGATAACACCCTCATTTCCTTTCAACTTAAATCCATTTTCAACTAAATCCATTGCCAAGTACATCATTTCCACTTCCATATCTGCATATATTACATGTCTACGATAACACAGGCGTCATGATGCACTTCATTACCCTCATTCCATTTCAAAAATGCTTCTGAGACAGACATTAATGAGGCTGCCTTTGTTTACCGCCAGCACTTAGTTTGAGGTCCTCGTGTATTAACGTTTAGGTGTGTGTGTTTGAACGGAAAATGACTCAGATATTTTACTATAAATATAACTATGAAAAGGTTTACATAAATCGTAAAAGAGGGTTGTAGGTTTTTTTTTCTGACTGAAAGCAGGAGACTCACATTTTATGGGTAATGGAGCATCATTTAGTTTGTTTTTAATCCTTTTTACATTCTAAGGAATATTTTCTTGGGTTATTGCTCATAGTTGGTTACACAAAACAGATTTTGGAGAATAGAAAGGGCTTAAATCAAACAGTCATTATGACATGTTGCTGAAAGGTATTATCCTTGTAAGTTTAGACATCCAACACTTTTGAAATGCTTCCAAAACAAAATACATTTTGGTTTTGTCTACATGGTGATTAACATCTAATCGTTCATTCATTCATTCATTCATTCATTCATTCATTCATTCATTCATTCACTCATTCATTCGTTCATTCATTCATTCACTCATTCTATCGCTGACTCATTCTTCTGTTAAAAAAATATTTTATTCAGATACGAACCTTGCCAGAAAATTTTTTTAAAAAAAGGAAAGATTCTACAGTATAAATAAAATTGAGGAAATTGACAATCTATTCCTAGTTTTCTTCAATATTTGTTTAATGTATAGACTTGGTCCATCTCTCTCCACATTACATATTTCCCTCTTTTTTTCTTAAAATGTTCCTCTACTCCACTGAATTTAAAACGAATCAAGAACTCTGAGTGGAAAGGTAATACATGTCCTCTGACAATCACCTTCTTGCTTTCCGTATTGACTCCTTTTCTGCTCCTGCAGGGTGACCAGAAGTCACAGTCTGCTAAAGCCAAGAAGGCCAGTGCAGGGGACGGCAAAGGCTCCCTGACTAGGATCTTCAAAATGGTAATTAAAAAAAAGAGAAAAAAATCTGTTAAATAAGTTCCAAGTTTTTCTCATTTCTCATAGAAAATGGAATCTTTCTCTAATCACCCTTGTTTTTTTTCTGCCTCAGTGATTATATCACCAGCAGAGTGAGTGTCAGATCCGTGATGGAGGGGCTCTTGAGCTTAACGCACTCCATATTTGTTCCATATACTTAGAATTCATCCTAATCTCATTACAACAGCAGCCACAGCAGCAGAATAATAAGAGGCTTTTAAACACAGGCATTGTTCATGCTACAAGCTTTATTCCAGGGCTCATATAATCATGCTGAACATCATGGATCCACTTCTAAATGACTCACTGGGACTGGAGCTAACATATAGGACCGGCTTTACATGGAGGGAGGTGTTTCTCATCTACATATAATGCAAGAACTCACTTTTCAAGCATGACTGAATCCTTCATGTAGGAGCCACTTCATATCGTCACCACAGTATAAAAGTGGTTCTGAATTCCCCATTCAGTAGCCAGCAAGGCTAAAATTCAGCTTCAATACCCGCAATGTCCTGAACTGTCAGTGATGGTGATTCTAGAGTGACAAATTCAGCACAAAAAGTCAACCTCGGGTAAATTTCAGTAAGAAATTTCAGTATTCAGTAAGAAAATTAAACTATAAAAGGCTGATGTGCTTTGGAGTTCGGAAAATGTGAATTGAATATCTAAATCGTAGTTGCTTACTCAAAAATAGAGTATATGATTAAATATAAATAGTTGAAAATCTTTTTTTTTTTTCATTTCAATCTAGTATGTATAATTAATAATTTATAATGACAACATATTTAAAAGTGAATTAGCGTTGAATTAGTGGTTTAGGGTTTCAAACAACAATTTGGTAATCATTAAGGTTTGTGTCAAATATATTATCACCTCATTTTTATTGCATTCAACAGCAGACTGACACTGAGCTTTATATGAATCGGTTGTGATGCTAATTAAGAAATAAACTGTCAAAAGACGTTATGGCACAGCTGCATTAAATCTGATACCTGTTACGTTTACCCATCAGCCTTAGCGCGTTCACTGGCTCATGCTTCAGACCACTTGGCCTTTTCCTTTTACACAGCAGATTTTTTTCTAAATGATGTTTCCATATGTCATGGAAATAGAGTAGCAGCTTTCACGCCCTGACAGTTTTGATTTGTCAGCCTCTTTCCATCTCTACATCAGAGTAAATCGTTTGGAAATCAGGGTTTCTGCAGCGCCTGAGTTGTTGGCTGGGAAATCGAAGTAGATGATGGACGTCTGCGATGTCTCACATCTTTTTAAAGTCATTCATCCGTGTTGACTTGAAGTTCCATCACAAATTCATGTGTGTTCCTTCTACTCATAAACAGGCCTGATGGGACTGAGTATAAAGACGTTTTTTTTTTTTTTTTTTTAACCTTAATTAATTTTTCACAGTTTTTCCCATTTCTTACGTTCTGACATTTAAATTTCAAGTCCACGCGTGCCTCTTTCAGAACAGATAATTAATTTAATCTGAAATAGCTGTAAGAATGGATTAGAACAAAAGCTCAGTCTGAAGCCATCATTTCATTTCACGAAATAAAAAGCTTCTCGTAATGTGGATTATCTTCTTTACAATCCATTTTCCGCCTTTCAGAAACCTCCCACTACTTTCTGATCTGAATGAGAGACGGGAATGGAAAAAAAAAGTACAATACTGACTCAAACAGGGCTCTGAGATAAACACGGGATTCTTATTTGAAAACCCTGGGGATGAAAAATGTAGAAAACAGAACGGTTTTTATCTCTGAAAGGACAAAATGCCCGAAAACCCACAAAGAAAACACATTTACAGGATCTGAGGAGCGATGTGTGTTTCCAGATGTCATAGAAGAAGATGCAGCCTAATTTACACCCAACCTTTATTCCTCTTTATCTTAAGGGCAAACACAGCAGGAACTTCTTGTCATCAAAATCTTTTCAGACTGGAGACCTGCTTGAAAAAATAATAATGTCTTATTATGTGAGCAGTGACGGGAGGAGCCTAACCCCCCATGAAAGAAAGGGAATATAATGAACAAAGGGAGTATAATGGATGGATGGATGGATGGATGGGAAGATAGTTTTGATTTGCGTTGGACTTGGACTTGTTTCAGTCATGGTGTCAAAGGGTTGATCTAGTTTCCTGTCAGAGACTTCATTACTACCACCGGAGCGCTTCATTTATTTATTTCTGTCATTTATTTCCATTCTTGTGCATCTTTGTGGATCGCTGCTCACTAACCTGCTCCGGGTCAAACTGAAGGACTGCTCTGATTTTAAACGTTCAGCCCCGGTGTCATTCATGAGTAAAAGCCTGGAGGATTTCTTGAACGTTAGCTGATTTTTAAAATCATCGATGACTCGTGGTCCATCGTTGCTAGACGTTAGCGTCTACAATAACTTGTTACTTAACAGCTCTTTGCTTAAGTACCAGTGAGATCTGCTCAAAAAGTCTTTAACTGTCGTCACAAACAGAAACAAATGACTAATGGGCCGATGCAAACATCAGAGTCTTCCTTCGGTGCTGACGTCTGCCTCCTCCTCCTCCTCGTATTCATCAGATGTGTCTCATCCGTTTCAGGGAAGCAGGAGTTCTTCTCCAGCCAAACGCTGAGGTCCCTCTCCGCAGCCCCCTTCCAACAGCGTGAGGGCAGATGTTCAAGAACACGGGACTCAAGTGGGGAGAATGGAGAAAAAAAAGAAGGGGGAAAATCTCACCACCCCTTGAACTCACCACCCCTCCACCTCTGATAACACTCTAATGTCCACTAAATCACTCATGCCCCCTTTACTGCCCTGCCCCTTTGGCTGGTAGATACAATCTGTTGCCCCCCCCACCCCTCCCTTGTATGTTTTATTATGTCTCTGCAGTTGTCATGATTGGTGTGAAGTGAACTTTGGATCCTGTAGCCTCTCACATGTGCAGCCTGAATGACCCCTGACCCCTTGCTGTGGCTCTCTGTGCTCCTGTTGAGTTTCTCTGGACGTCTTCCACAGTTTCTCTAACCCAAAGCGAGACTAAACCGAAGCAGACCCGGAAGCAGTTGAACGTTACGGCCGGTGCAAAGTTCAACTTGACCGTCTTTGCCGATTGGAGACTGGATGAAAAGTCCGGGTTGTTTTGTGTTTAAAGAAAAGGGTGTTTTTTTTTAGTCCCGTCGCTCCGTCTTTGTGGTGCCCTGAAACCTTCTCTGTGAACTCAAACACAAACCTGTGGATGAGTCTGTTTTGTAACATTATCATGAGTCCTTTCGGTTCTCCTGTGTTTTCACCCCCCCCCCCACTGTCTGAGCTGTTTGTGTTCAGTCCCGTTCTGAATGTGCCGTCAGTGTCTGTTTGCCGTTAGTGCCTGAGGTTAGAAGTGGAGAGTGTAGTGACAGAATAATTTCTAAACTATCTTAATCAACCAGTCATCATTGGGGGAAAAAAAAAAAAAAAAATTCATCTGTGATGTATCATATATTAGATAATGGCTTAGTCCTTATAAAGACTTAACAGTGCTCTGTTTCCCATCTATTGTGAGTCTGAATGTGAAGCGTGATGTTTGTGCTGCAGCATGATGCTAGATTCAGATATTTACTCATAGGTCAGTGTGTATTTTGGGGTTTTCTTCTTCACTGTTTCTGTCGCATTCACCGCACCCACACTGTCTATGAACAACCCCCCCCCCAGTACCGCTTCCTCTCCACTACCAAAGCGACACACCGTTTCCTACTTCTAAATTTTTTAAAAAACACGACACAATTTCAAAAAGGTGCTCTGTGTCTAACCCTGTGGAGAAGATCTGTTCAGAACATCTCTTCAGAGTTTGAAGCAGGTGTGTGTGATGTGCAGCTGTTATCCCTCCTGTGTGTGTGTGTGTGTGTGTGTGTGCTTGAATCTTTTGTGAGTGTTGTGTGGTGTTCTTTCTGAATGCATCATGTGAATGAATGTAAAGCTCCTCTTCATTACTGTATGTGTAATAAGATGACCAGCCACTTAACTTCAAATAAAAAAATAAAAATAAAACATTTCAACTACCTCTGCTCTCTGCTTCCTGGAGTGTGTGACTGGAGAGACTCATCGTGATGAAACCAAGTGGTGGGATGTGATAGCACCGGGTCACGTCACAGCGTCGCCACGGGGAAGGGCGTGACATAGTTTCTTTCATCAAGCCAGCCTTCACGATTCATTTAATAATCATTATTCATGTCGAACTCTCTCAGCCGATGCTGACCGGAGGATAGAGCTCCATTCAGGCTCAAGAGCAGCTTTCAGGTCGACCCACGAGTTCCGCCTGATGTTTTATTAAAAAATAATTCTCATTCCCCTAAAATACTGTCAAACAGCCACCACACTGGAATTGAATTCTACCGGACAAAAGATACTGACATGTTTTTGCTAAATATAATACATTTTGGGAAATTAAAGCGATAATGTTGATTCCTTGTGAATATTTAGTAATTGAAGCTGAATTAATTTGAATAAAAAGAGTCGTCTATATAGGTAAGAAAACGGAAAACATGCATAAAAAACCAAGAAAATAGCCTCAAATTAAAACAACAACAAAAATAGCCTCAACATGGATGTTTAATCTGGAATCCTTATAAATATCTTTACTTTCTTGTTAAGTGTTAGATGATAAGATCATTAACAATTACCTAGGGTTTGCATAAAAATCTACAAGCAGTGGAGAAAACTAACTTGGCTGCTTCCAAAACAAAGTCCATCTTCCAAAGCAGTCCAAATCTCACTAATGAACACCATCTATCTCCTTTAATTGGTGCTGGTGTTCAGGCTGAAAGCAGCGGTGTGTTCAGATGAAACAGGTGCTAACTGTGGAGAAGTGCTGCTTCAGTGAAACACGAAGATCTGGTTCTGTTTCATTAGCGCAGACTCAGAGGCTACATTTTCATATATGGGAAGAACAAGTCCTGAAAACAACAAAGTGGTTTGACGGAGACAGACGAGGTGTTTCCCTTCACTGCCAGATTCATGCAAAACCAGCCAGGGACCCCCCCCAGCAACAAATTGATTCCAAGTATGTAAGAATGAGAAACAAGCAATGCAAATTAATATAAAAAATTAGTTTAATCTTCTTAATTTATACGGTCAATAGAAAATACAAGTGCAAAAAAAGAAATGAACAACAAAATCTGTACATTAACGTTTCAACAGTTTTTCCAAATAACATTTTTCCAAACCGATCTTTAATGTCGGAGATCATCAGAAAATATATGCAAATCTACCTTTACTATTTACAGAACAATCTACAGTACAGAAACTGACAGCGCTGCATATATTTACATGCTAAGACAAGACGAAGCGGAATGCTGATACTTTTAGTCGACACAGCATTAAATGAAGAACTGGCTCTTTCGTTCTTCAGCGACACAATAAAAATATGTAATAAACTGCATAACATTTAGCCTGCAGGTGAAATATGTACAGTGTCGTTACGTAAAAAGCTGCTCTTTGTGCGTCTCTCTGCTAGCTGACCACTAATGAAGACATGAGTCACTTTTTATCGTTTCCTCTCCATCTAGGGTCATCACCAGAGGGGCCTGGCTAATTCTCTGGGATGCCTGTGGTTATTGAACCAAATCTCTCCGGAGGTCATCATATTGATGACAATCAGAGAAGAGCAAAACAGATAAAAGTCATTAAGCCAATCAGAGAGAACCAGACTCCCCTTCCTTCACTGTTAATATGGATGAACAGCAGGGGGCTGCTACTGGGGGTAAAGCCCTTGACATACAGTGGATCTATAAATCGATAAATTCTCCAGTCTCTTTTTTTTTTTTTTTGCTAACCGAACAACCCCTCAGAGAGAAGGAGAATGTTTGGGGAAGCTATGCTGTTTAGCTAGAGCTCATTATGCTGTGTGGCGTTTTTTTTTTTTTTTTTTGACCCTGGTGTTGCTGATGGTCAGGGGAAGACATGCTGCCAATCTCCAGAGGGTTCAGGAACCACCTCCAGGTCCAGTTCTGGTGTGACCTCCACCTGATGCACAGAGTCTTCCTGACTCAGGGACACATCCTGGATCTGACCTGGAGGGAGAAATGTGGGAAAAACATATGATGGGTGTTAAGGTGGAGGTCCAATTATTTCAGTAAAATAATGTCAAATTCATAATAGCAGCACTTTGAAAAGCACATTAACGTGCATTTACAGAGCGGCAGCTCTGATTCTGCATTCCGTTTTGCCAGTGGCTGTCAGGGAAATGAGACCATTAGTCAAAAAGCAATTTTCCTCTGCCCACTCCTCTAACATTCGTTTCTGACATTTTTTTTCAGTTGGGTTTCTGAAAACTCAAAATGTGTTGCACAAACTCTAAAACACAGATGTGCCAAACACGATTCACATGTGGTATGTAGTACGTCAGCTTGAATGAGTGACACACAGAGAGGTTCTACTGGCTCTCCTGCTGCAGGCCATGTGCTGAATTAAGTTTTACAGCAGGAGTCATTTCATTATCTCCCACTGTTTTTGCTTCCTGTGTCCGAAACACTTTGAACCCGTATTCATCAAGTTGAAAATTAACACGTTTGTGCCTTGAACCCATTTATTTTTGGTTTGTTTTTGTTTTTTTGCAACTTCGTTGTTGAAAGTATCTTCCTTTAAAGTAAACACAAAGCTTGAATGTAAAGTCATATCAATAAAGGCAATGGAAGATAAATGAAAGATAAATCAAGGATTTGCATTTGTTAAACCATTTCAGCCTCATGAGTGTTCTTTCATTCACTCGTAGACAGAGATGGAATACCAGGAACGGAGATCTTGGTGTTCCTTCTTAAATACCTTTCTCAAACATTCCAGTAAGAGATCCCTGAACATGTAGCATGTGGTCTCATGTGCATTTATGTGCAGAAGAATAATTCATGCTATGACGCAAAGGCATTCTCAAAACTACTTGGCTTTTTAAGTCACACACAAAAATATGCCTCTTATTAAAATTGATGTAGGGTCAGCAATTACATTTGTTCCAAGGACTCGAGTGCTGCCAACAAACAAACATTAGCGAATCATTCTTGAATACCGCATGTGTTTTAAAAATTAATATCACTTCACTCCACTGCATCAGCGTGAACAAACAAGAGAAACTCATAACGACCAGTAGACGGCAGCCGACTGCAGACTTCTTTGACCCCCACATGGTTAGCCTAGCTACTTAGCGATGCTAACAGACTGGGCCCGTCCCACTGGACAGTATTAATAAGGGTCTGCTTCTTGTGAATTTATTCGTCTTCTGCAGGACCAGAGAGGAGCTTTGGCAGTCTGAACGTAGACCATCAGCTGCCCATCACCATGTCAAAGCTTCTCTGGAGCACTGAAAGTAAATCTGATGAATCTGGTAGGACGAGATCCCAACAATCGACACACCTTCGATGTTATGACGGTCTGAATTCAGTCACACATAGATTCCAGTATTTTCTGCACTATAAGATGCACTGGATTATAAGGCGCACTGTCAGTTTTTGAGAAAATTAAAGGCTTATAGGTGCGCCTTATAGCGTAAAAAATACTGTATTTTACTTCTGCCTTTTATGTCACCTGCCATTTATTTCTGGCTGTTCTGGATGATAGTTCTGGAACATTGAACTTTACTCACACTGCATAAAGAGAATATGAGCCTGTCATTGCTGGAGTAATGTTTGTTCTCGACCCCTGCCAGCGCTGTGCTCCCTCATGCAGAGCTGCAATCTTTCTTGCAGTTAATTTGACAGGCCGCTAAAAACAAAGGTGAATTGGTTTGCTCGAGGAGACAGGATAGATCCTCTGGGAACCATGACTGTGTGTGAAATCAAGCCGATCTATCTTGAAGACGTTTCACAGGATAAGTGAACCAAACGACTTTCTGACTAGTGGGATCAAGATGAAAACTCTGGTGACCTTGAATTTTCAACCGGTTGTTTCACCATTTATTGTTCGCCTGACCGTCCGACAGGCAGCCTTTCCTCCAACAGTTACAGTAGTTACTTCTTCCTGCTGGGCTTTCAAACCATTTCTTGCTAGTGAACAAAATATGACTGGAAATCTTTTCATCCTTGTATCAGGGGGAATCCTGACTTCCATAATAAGCACCGCCGGGGGGGGGGTTTACTTTCAATCCCAGGCTATTGAGCGATAACATCAGGGAGTAGTTAAGCAATGTTTGTATTCTCAATGTGTGTATCCTCAGATCCATATACAGACCTACCCCATGGACTGTGACCACATAAGGAGGTATTATTGAATGACTCTTCCCCAGGAGTTAAGCAATATCTTAAACACTTTCCCACTACTATCCAGCATGTTATCACTATTGTTTTCCAAAACGACCAATAATCACAGAAAACCACAAAGGGACGTCACTGTGCTCTAAACTGTGAAGCTAATCCCTTGCAACATAGCAGAAGATGGCTTTTGAAATGTTCTTCCTCGTACTGAGGGAATCTCAGAGGAAACTTTTGAGGAACTGAGGCCTCACGCAAGGCAGGAGTTAAAAAAAAAGAAGAGCGGATCTACAAGCACTGTCATTCTCCACAGGTCAATTTCACATTTGAATGAGTGTCAGTAAAACAAGACGAAACCTGAACCAAGACCTGAGGAAGTAATGATTTAACACGGAAGACAAGAATCAGGTGATACAGAGAGGACACAGAGCCGACAGCTTCAAGCGAGCAAACTTGACCGAGCTGTAATCCTCTACAATAAAGCAGCGTTCGTAAGATGACGGGGAATGTTTGTGCTTGTGTGTGTGTGTGTGTGTGTGTGTGCATATGCATTAATGGTGAGTGTGTGGGCGGATTGAGTGTTTCCATGAGGCCCTTTCTCAACAGATAATGACAGGGATCATCAAGTGACACAAAACAGACAGAAATGTTGAGCATAAGAGACATAAAATGTTCCGCAGGGGAAGGTCAGCGACGGCCTGAAGTGTTCAGGGACGCCACTGACAGACAATGTCCCGCCAACAATGTCGATTATAGAGAACACGGGGACCCTGTGACGGCCTGGAGACACAGTCTGTTATAGAACATGCACCTGTGCTGTTCTGTGCCATCTAGAGTTAGTGATCAAGTAAACCTGTATGTTACTAGTAAACTAGGACAGTAGGAGTCTTTGTTCTGGTTCGCAATATGGATTTAATCGCAATGCAGAATCCATGCTTTTACTTTTCAAACAGATAATGGAGTAACTGCTTCATGAATTTCCTTTAATTATATATATTTTTGTCAGAAATAAAATGTTTTTTTTTTATCCATCCATCCATCCATCCATCCATCTTCTTCCACTTTTCCAGGTCTAAACCTTTACCCATCAACCTCCTCCAGGTCTCCTGGGTGATGTCTTCATGTCCTGGGTCTTTTCCCAGTGGGACATGCCTGGAATTCCTCCCCTGGGACGCAACCAGGGCTCATATGAGCACATGGTCGATCCACCTCAGCTGACTTTCACCAACACAACCCACCCACCTCTTTGCACTGGTGTCACCCCAGTCAGCTGCTCACCGTAGCCATGTGATCTCTTCATGTGGTGTTTCATGTTGCTCTTCTGGGTGAACCTGATGCTGCACACCTCACACTTGAAAGGCTTCTTCCCGGTGTGTTTGACCATGTGGACCTGCAGAGCGCTCTTCTGGTTGAAGGCCTTGTCACACTGACTGCACTTGAACGGCCGCTCGCCTGCAGGACGACACACAGGAGCCAGTTAATAAATCAGTGTTTGTGCATTTAAGATTTTCATTATGATGATGCTTTCATTATGATTTATTAAGATACGCATTGTTGGTCTCTGGTTTAATTAGTGCTAATAAATTACCTCATGATTGGGATTATTACTGCGATGATGGGTAATTAAAAGAGAGTGTGAATTTAAAGCGAACTTTTTACAAACGCACATTTCACGACTCAAGAAACAGCCTTGTGAATACGATCTACTTTTTCCTTCTTTTGCAAGAATCACTAACGAATAAACCGACTGTCATTTAAGCATCAATAAATTACCATTTCACGAATATGTAAGAGCCAAAAAGATCATGTGTACTGTGGATGATTAAAAAAACTAGTTTATTGGACAGATGATACTGTAGATCAAATTACTGCATCTCTGGAGAACTTCTACAGTTTGGGGAACATAATTACGTAATAACAACAACAACAGGAGAAGATGCACACCTTTAGGATGTTGACAAAGCACGCCTGAAATCTCAACTCTGTCCAGCTGTCGCTTATGCTTGTTCTTTAGGGGTTTTGGGGGGTTTCTCTTTCTGTAAAAGTGCTTTGAAATATTGACACGATTAAGCGCTTTACAAATAAAAGTTGATTGATTGACTGATCCTGTTGCATCAGAACGGCTGTATGGATGGACAGACAAGAGTAGCAAGGGAGGAGAAACAGCTTTTGTCTGACCGCTAATAAAGCCAAAAGATATTGAAACATGAACGAAAAGAAAAATCAAACATTCACACTTCTCGAGCTTGAACAGGTGAATCTTATTTAAAAAGGCTATTCAGATAAAAAGCCTGTCAAGTGATAAATAACCAATTACTTCAGCTCTAAATCTTGCTTTTGCTGAAATTGTTGAGGAGAACACAATAATCCCACTGGTGCTGATAGTAAAGGTGTGCTCAACAACAACCTGATGAAAGACGTCATTTAATGTTGCTTAAGGGAGTCATTGGGGCTAAATAGAAACAAATGACGTCACATCACACAATGTCATGTACAGTATTCCATCTTCTACAGCTTATCTGTCATCGGGTCGCGGGGGCAGCAGGGAGTCCCAAACTTCCCTTTGTCCGACCACATTCACCAGCTCTGACTGGGGGATCCCAAGGCGTTCCCAGGCCAATGTTGAGATATAATCCCTCCACCTGGTCCTGGGTCTGCCCCGAGATCTCCTCCCAGCTGGACGTGCCAGGAACACCTCCCTAGGGAGGCGCCCTGGAGACATCCGTACCAGACGCCCAAACCACCTCAGCTGACTCCTTTCCACGCGAAGGAGCAGCGGCTCTACCCTGAGCCCCTCGCGAACAGCAAAGGCTCAGATAGCAACCCACCTGAGAAAACCCATGTGCCCTAAGGATCCTGGGAGCTATGTTGTCGGGAGTCTTGCACTCCTGGTAGGGTCATCCAAGGCAAACAGGTCTCAGGTGAAGGTCAGGTCTGCCACAGGGCCCAGCCGGGTTCAGCCCAAAAAGGCAACGTGGATTTTTCCCACCCCTATGAACCCGCCACCCACAGGGCAGATCAATGGGGTCGGGTGCGCTGCCATATGGGTGGCAGTGATGACAGGGGGTCACGATGGGTCACAACCGGGCAGCAGAGGCTGGCTTTGGGGACGTGGAATGTCACCTCACTGGTGGGGAAGGAGCCGGAGCTTGTGTTGGAGGTGGAGCGGTACCAGTTGGATCTGGTGGGGCTTACCTCCACGCACAGCCTCGGTTCTGGATCTAATTAATAGTCTAATCTCTTTTATATTCACATCTTGGGAGAAGCAGGGAAACAGTGTGTATAAACCAAAAATAAATACTGTATCTGTCCCTCTAACGACCAGAAGAGACGGATGGTCATACATGGCGGCCTGTCAGCACGCTGCTGCAGGATGAGAAACTGTACGTGGGCTCGCGACCCGACTGACATCTCTGGCAGGGCAGATAATGGAATGCGGCCATTAAAAAAACAGAAAGGAAAAAAGGCTTGTCTGTGCCGGAAGCCCCTACGAGTTGTCATTCATAGTTATAACCACGTCTGTGTCTGTGGGGCTTTTTTTAGGAAAGGGAAGCTTGTGACAGTATAATGGTGTAGTATACAGTATACGTGGGAAAATGTGAGTTGAATATAGCTGTGTCCTGGGAGCAGCTCAGCATTATTGTATGCTTCATGACGAGGAAGACGTTGGTTATCGTTTTTGGCAATTTTTGATAAAATGCATGTTAGGGTTGAAACCATTTCTCTGGTCACTGCTGGCTAATGGAATGATATTACATTGTGACATTTACTCCATTGTTCCTGACAGATATAAGGAATCTGTGACACTCGTCTCCTCATTAAGTACCGCTTGGAGCTCTGCAGGTAAAGCTGAGAAGAAACTCGTAGAACCAGCACCAGTATTAATGATGGAAGAGAATGAAAACATTTTTTTCGCTCTGATTATTTTTAGTCATGTTTACAGAAATTGACACCAGGAGGAGGTGACTCTTCTTTCTCAGCATTGGAAGGGATGTATTTGATAAGTCCCTGTGTGGACTGATAATCACTGATTGATAATTTAAAAAATAAAAATAAAAAATAACTGTTTATTAGTAACTAAAGAAAAAGCCGCACAATTGTTTGAATAGGTTTCTTGTAAATGAAAAACATGTATTTTTTATAAACCTCACTTTTTTTCTTAAATACATTGTTGAAATTTTTTATTCTCAATATTTTACTATTTCTTATTATTTTTTAAGGTAAGTGTATTTTTCTTTCATTTGCTTTCTTTTAATTATTTTTATTTTACCATAGCATTTCTCTCTATTACACTACCTTTAGCTTCATGTCTCTTTTAAAAATTGTCTTTTTATAGGCACTAGTGATGCGTCAACTTTCTACCCCCTCAAGTTCAGCCAATCGCCCACCCCCAACCCGTTTTATGCGCTACATCTGAACGTGCGTATCATTTGTAGCAAGTTAGCTCCTGTTAGCGACAACAGCCACAGTACAGAATCAGTTCAGTAGCTACTTCTGTACATTAACACAACTCACAACGTAATCAGCAGAAAAAACGATATGGATTAATTTAACAAATGACTGGGTAATTAATAGATTAAATTTATTTATATTTTATCATATTATTTTTATTTATTATTTATTTATTTTTTATTGTTTTTTATATTTTATTATATTATTATTTATTATTATATTTTATTATTATTTTTTATATATTTTATTATTATTCCAAATACCTTATTTATTTAACATTAAAGGTTTTGGGGTACCATACTGTGAAACCATTACAGATGGTGCATTTTGCTTAGATGCACTGACAAACATAATCCTCTTGCCTGTGTGAGTTCTGTTGTGTCTCTCCAATTGACTGCGCTTGGCGAAGGCCTTCACGCAGGACGAACAGTTGAAGACTCTGGGTTTCTGGGAGCTGGGTGAAGGACCTGGCTGGTGGACCCGTTCATGTTCCTAAAGAGAAAAACACATCCTGTTTATAGTTCAGCACACAAAATGCCTCTATAAGAGCATGGCTGGAACAGAGACGTCCATCAGTGTGACCTTGGATAACCTGATGTATTGTTGAAATCTGGAGGATCCTGAAGTACATAACATTTTTCTTATTTTTCCATGATTTCTTTGTGACTGCGAAAGGTTGCTTGAAAAATTATATTTGCATTATTTATTTTAAACAACAGAAGCTGCCTTAGAATTCAGCCTTGGTTGAGCCACAGGAAATGTAACTTAAAATACAGTATAATCACATACAATCCTTTTTAAAAGCAAAAATAGCAAATATCTCCAAGTCCCAGAATCTCATTACATTTATTTTTATCAATAAAATCTTTGGATTTTGCAGTGGCTGGTTAAAAAACAAACCAAAACCAAACAAACAAACAAAAAAAAACCAAGTATTTTATTTTGAGAACAAGAAAATGCACTGCTTGAGAAATAATCTGGAGACTGATAATTTATTCATTTATCATTTATTTATATACAAATAAATTCCATTCCATGTATACTTATTAAACTCTCATTTCTATCTGATGAAGTTTAAGCTAAAGAAGTGCATTTAGTTTGGCTTAGCAGAAACCTCAGCATATTCAATATAATGACATAAAAGCGGTTTCCAACTTCTTTTACTTTTTGCAAGACAACAAAGTTGTGTCATTGAAACTGTAGCTTATATATGTTAAAACGTTTCACACCTTGGAGTTTATCTTATTCATGTCTTGGTAACTTTGTTGCGGACAAAAAAGAAGATAAAAGCGATCAAAAAGTATGTGATTTGTTTGTCTGTCTGAGAAACACTGAGAGGGTCCTGTCCAATCTAATAATTCATTCTATAGCCGTTACCATATTTTTGTCCTGTATTCCAAAATTTTGAAGTTGTGTTTTTCTGCCGTCCTTCTATAATCAAAGGGCAAAATTATTATTCACAGGCCAACAATTTATGGACCAGAACATTCACAAGTAGCCCTTTAAAAATTTAAAAACAAGTTCTCCCTGCAGACTAATGAGCACCCTGGGGACCTGTGGAAACTGAGCCACTCTCACTGTGACACCAACCTAATCGCTAACATTACTTTTAAGGAAGAAAAAGGGGGAGTCGACAGCACAGTGGCCTTTTACTTCAAAGATGGGAGATGGAGCCTGTGTGTAAAAGTCGTATCGTTTTCTTTCTCTCTGATATGAGAGCTCCGACATTTGTAGGCAAGAGCTACTCATTTACGTGAAGGGGACTGTAAGGACAGACGAACCCAAGCTCCTCTCCTTAAGTGTTGTTGTCTTGAGTGACAGTGTTTAAGATTCCGTCCAGAGTATCACTAAATGAATTACCCCTATTTATGCTTCAAATAGTGAGCCATTGTTGAGCACTTTGCCCACTTTGTATCATTTCATCACTGGGATTTTTGAGTTATTTTCCAGCCTGAGGACGGGGCACTGATTATAAAAGTTTTTTCCATTTCCATGATTTTTCTTAAATTATGAAAACATTTATTGTTGTAAATATATAAAGCCAGAGGTAATCCATTAAATACAGGATGGACATTAGTACGAATAACTAAATGTGAGCTTGTTGAACGTCTGAGGCGGTTGCTTCACCTTCAGGTGTGTTGCTCTCTTGAAGGCCTTGCTGCAGAGGCTGCACACGTGACAGCGGTCTTTGCCGTGAGCTTGTCTACAGTGGCGTCGCAGCGTGTTGGCATTCTGGCACACCTGGTTACAGTAGTAACATTGGTTCCGGTTTTCTGCCTCCACCTGGCTGTCTTTCACACCTTTTTGCCCACCGTCTATAATCTGGTTCACACAAAGAGGAAACATTAATAATCACTAACAAAAGCACCTCGACCGGCATTGTCAGGTCTAATTACGCTTTAGATTCTCTCATAATTCTTCTTCAGATTCTTTTAGACGCTGCTACTCCTCCTGGCAATAAATGATAGTAGTTTCTAAAGGCTGATAGTGGATTGTCAAAGGGTCACAATAGTAATAAAGAATAATAAAAGTCTAGCAGTTATTCAGTGTGAGATTTAGATGACTCTCCATTTAAAAATCAAACGGCAGACATTTATTTCTTGACATTATTAAACCTTCAACGGTGAATTATTTAGATGTCTTTCTCTGTCTCAAGATAAATGAATTCAAATGTTCATCCACTGTTACGCTGAAGCACGCAGACACACTCACATTGTACCCATTTTCAGAGGCTCCGCTTGTGGGCTGGGAATGGTGGCTGACCAGTATGACCTGCTGGTTTGAACTGGCTGGTTGTCCAGAGAGACCAGAGTCATTCAACACAGCAGGAAAGGTCTGACCCTAAAAATCAGAAGATGCTCTGGTCAGGTAGCCGATACAACTCAGACGTTAGAAATCAACCAGAGAATGTGTTTTATTTACCTGTGTATTAAGGTTTAGGGTGACACCATCCAGCATACCCTGAGCATCCGCCAGTGTCAGTGTAACGCTGCTGTCATTGGCCACACCTCCCGGTGACATCACTAGGCTCTGGGAGGAGACGGTATGAGGCAGGGTGGTGCTGGGAGGCAGGCTGGAGACTGACAGGTGAGAAATACACACAACACTTTATTTATTAAATTAAACTAATTAACATTGACAAATCAATGCAATTTAAAGTAACCCTACTTCTTCTTCTTTGAATAAATGTACATCTGAAACACCCTAGACCAGTGGTCCCCAAACTAAGGCCCGCAGCCACGTCACAGTTTTTCTGTTACAAACTGACCCCGGCCCCCCATCAAAGAAGGGAAAAGTTATGTGGTCCTTACAGCAAAAAGTTGGGAGACCTCTTCTCCAGACCATATTAAGACAACAAAACTTGAAAGACTTTCAGTAATAAAACTAATAGGACTAAAGAAATCCTCCTAAAAAGCCGCCTTTATGAAAGTATATACAAATTAATGTTGGTGAAGTTGGACCAGTAACTGCAGTACATTGACGCTGTAATGACTCAAAACGTGTACCTGTAATGTGCTACTAATATCTACCAAAGTCTTATTAGTACTTCAATCTCTGATTAAAATGATAATGTCATATTCAATATGACCACAAATTAGCAGCAAGTGCAAGACGTCATTACTAATGAGGTTTTAAAGGCTTATATGTGGACCACACACATCATGAAGGAGAGCACTGGTTGAATTACTATGCAACGTTTCATTCCAGTCCGTCCAAGCAGAAACTGTGTGAAGCAGTAGGAATGATTTCCACTTGAGCCAAGAGAGGAGGATGGAGCGAGAGAGAGAGAGAGAGAGAGAGAGAGAGAGAGAGAGAGAGAGAGAGAGAGAGAGAGAGAGAGAGAGAGAGAGAGAGAGAGATGGGGTGGGGGGGACTGGGAATTTGATTAAGCTTCTAGGTGAGGAGCAAAACAGTCAACAAAACAATCAGGAGGTCGACAAAAACAAATCATCTTTGTTCACTTCAGAGCACACGTCTCCTTCACTCTCTGACCATTATCAGAGTTATGTGATAATTAATTTCAGTGAGCCACATATAAAAAAGTCTCGTCAGCTCTTTGTCCTCTGCTTAGATGTATACAAAGTAGAAAGAAGAAGAAGAAAGAAAGACGGATGACGTGAAACACACAGGGTGATTGCCAAAGCCCATGGTTCTTGGCCCTCAAAAATAAATTCTTTCTTTCATAATTTAATACTCCTGAACTAAGATTGAAATCCAGCGTGTGTCTGTCTCTGTTTGGCTCTCAGGGTGATTGATTGTTGCTATACCACCAACACTTCGGTACCGTTGTACTTTATAGCATAACGAATGTCAAAAGTACAAAAAAGAAGTAGTAGAGAATTGAGAAAACCGTCTTTTTTGACGTGAATACTAGCAAGAATTATTACCTACTATTAGAGCAATTTATATCATTTAAACTGAATTTGTATTTACATTACCACTTCTTAATTGTCTTAGCATATGGAATTATTTAACACTTAGCAATATGATCATGACATGACATGTCGCTGTGTTCTACCCCATAATATGGGCTCCAGGATGTTTGTTCAATTATATTGTATATGCTAAAGAATACAGTTAACAAAACCTTCTGTTAGCTCATCATCACATGTCCATATTAGAGGACCTGGACCTCGGATGATATCAAATGATCCTGCTCTCTTTGCCGTCCATCCAGCTAATCTGCAAAGACATTTCCTAATTCTCACTATATAATTTCATTCATTTTAAACTTTGGACAATGAAATTTTTCTCCATCACACCTACAATCCAGGAACATTTCTTATTTAGAACGCATTAGTACTTTCTCCTTGGGTCATGTACGTAACTTGTTTGAAAAGAAGAGCAAAGCCTACATGCTACTTCAGGAAGACAACTCTAGTTAAGAGCCGTACAAAAAATATTCTATGTCTCTATGTCGACACATCTGTGTGTGTGTGTGGGGGGGGGTGACAAAGGTCGGAGCTGAGACGCTAAAACAAACTATCGTACGTTCTAATGGAATAATAAACAAGATGTCTGACTGAAACACTGTCAGTAATTCTATCACACAGCCAGTTCATACATATTTAAGAGCTTGCTGTGGGGTTTTTAATTAATGAAGTGCAGATTTTAAATTCATTTCCCAGTACTGCCACTTAGACATTGAGCAAAAATGGATGCTCGCGAGGTAAAATTGATAATGCACACACTAGAAGAGAGGAAACTGCATCTGTTTACTTCCACTCATGCAGCAGACAACATTATTTGCTGTAAGGTTTCAAACCATTACAGCAAATATTGAACTATAAGTCTGCAACCACTGCAAACAGCATGTGACCTACAGTGAATGGGACTCAGAGACTAGTCCATTCTGGCTCCACAAATGTCACCTTATCTCGACCTTTCATTAAAAAGAGCACTGACAGAGACTCTCCAGCTTCCAGTCTCCCTATACCTTCTTTATGCTGGGAGCTATCGATGCTGCTCTTTTTCACAGAAACTAAGCTCAAGTGTGGTTAAATTCATGCTCACACACGCCTGCTCTTAACATTCACCTTCCATGCATCCTTCTTTTTTTATTGAAGAAGGTACAAAATGCTGCCTTGGTCTCCACTCATCATCCTTCACCTGTCATATCTGATAGGAGGGAAAAGTCCAGGTTTAAGTCAAGTGGTGTTATGAGTGAGCAGCATCACAAATGATGGCTCGATAGCAATCAAAGAAGGATTTTGTGTTCATTCAGAAGATGTACAGGAGTGGAGTCGTGGTAGTTAGTCAGTGGGTCAACGACTGTAGCTGATATCTGTCGTTAGTTTTAGATGATTGAGAACAACTGATGTCTGCGCTCATGAGGCTGGTAGACTAAAAATGTCAGCAAGACTTGTTCAGGCATCCTAGTCCTCTCTGATTGGCTGCTGTGGAACCAGGCTAATGCTTACATATTTTGGGATTCTGTTTGTTGATGTCAGCGTGTGCCGCGAACAACGGAACACCTGCCAGTGCCAATCTCTTCTTTATCACTTTATCACAAAGGCTCTGAATACTGCTGGTTTTCAATGGATTTTGATCATCTAAATTATTACTTGAGTCTTTCCAAGAAATGAAAAAAGACACACAAAAAAAAAAGTTTGGGAATGTGTGTGTTTCAAGTCTTGTACTTTAATGATGCACTGATTCTGGCTGTGTGAAGTTATGAAAATCAAAGATGCTGTAGAAAGAGGGGTTAGTGCCTTTGAATTTACTGAAGGTCTCTCGAATCCATTTTGTCAAAAGGAGATTAACACTAAAGGATTGAAGACTTAAAAAACATGCTACATAAAATTAGGAAAGTTTTATTAATGCAGCTCTGGGAAGTGACTCCCCAGTTACCAGTAACAGCGTTGTACTCTAAATTTAATTCTTACATGTAAGGGATTCACGTGTATCACATGACTGCAACAAAAAAAAAAAAAAGCTTTGTTGGTGTTTCTATTATTCCTAACACCTCAACATATATATTTTTTTTGTTTTTGTTAGATTGTGGGAATTAATATGTTCTGCATGTTGTGATTTTGTCATCTAGGACGATGTCCTCACAGAGTGAACAACATTACTAAATGCTGAAGATTCAAGGGTACAAAATGACCTTTTGGCTGCTTTACTCCAACGGACTTCTGTGTGCCACAATCACGTCAAGGATTAAAATTGTTCTGTCATAATTTCATAGAGAGGATACCCCTCTAGATGTGAAACCAGTGCTGACCTGCCATTCCAGCGTTAGCAGGGCTCTGAGGTAGGAGGTGGTCACTGGAGATGGTCAGGGCGTTGCTGCTGGGCTGGCTGCTAAGCGGTGACGTCACTCTGATGCTGCTGTTCATCTCTGCACTGCTGGCGCTGCTATGCTGGGCGAGCAGATCCTGGCCTGCAGGAGTAGAGGGAAAAGCAATTTTAAGGGCCAAACGTCATTATCTACATTTGTCTCTGTTTATTCTTATAGGGTAGAATAAAGTGGAGAATAGCTTTGCCTAAATGGGGAGGGAAAGTGGCATTTAGTAGTCAGGACGATAAAATATACATAAATTAGGATAAACAGATGCCAAGAAAATGACTTTAGCTGCATTTAGCTTGACATCTTTTGCACTGTCATTTGTCATCTCTTCTCTTCTGCTGCCTCAAGCTAAAGAAAGAATCAGTTTAAGAAAAGAAAAAAAGCACATGGTGTGGTTTCCAAAAGAGGATATCAAAGAACTGTTGCCATATATAACAATCCACAGAAAATCTCTTCTAGCTCTTCTGGTGGGAAGCCAAGGTGTTCCCAGGCCAGCCAAGAGACGTAGTCTCTCCGGTGTGTCCTGGGTCTTTCCACTTCAGCTGGCTCCAGTCGATATGGAGGAGCAGCGGCTACTCTGAGTTTTTCTCTGGTGACCCAAAGCTTATAACCATAGGTGAGAGTGGGAGCATGTATTGACTGATAAATCAAGAGGTTTGTCTTTCAACTCAGCTCCTTCTTCACCACGACAGACCTATACAACGACTGCATCACTCCCAGGAGCACTCCCTACGAGATATCACAAGGGACGTGGTCCAACGCCTTGTCCAGATCCACAAAGCACATGTGCACTGGTTGTTAGAACTCCCAAAAACCCTCAAGCACTCAAAGGAGAGTGTAGAGCTGGTCCAGTGTTCCACCACTAGAATGAAAACTGCATTTTCCTCCTGAATCTGAGATTCAATTATCAGTCTATTCCTCCTCTCCCGTACCCTGGAATAGACTTCACCCAGGAGGCTGAGGAGCGTGATCCCCCTGTAGCTGCAGCACACCTTCCAGTTTCCTTTCTTGAAAAGGGGAACCGGGATCCCAAACCACTCAGCACCCCCAGGAGGGGAAAGCGGTGCACCACTGACACTGTTTGCTGTTTGCAGAGGCTGAGGGCTCAGAAGTGGACTCTTCCATCACCCGTGCTGAACTTATAGGCCAGGCACCGGGAGTGGATGAGATTCACTCTGGGTACCTTCAGGTCTCTGGATGTGAAGGGATCGTGTTGGTTGATGTTTCTGTAATACCGCATGGCGGTCGGGGAAAATGGCTCAGGTTTGGCCAACCAGAGCCAAGAAGGTGAAGAAGGTGTATCACACTGAATTGCAAACACAAAGAGACAATTAGCCTCTATTAGGAGAAGAAGCTTCAAACTGAAAGAGGGCTGGAAGATATTTTTTTCTTCTCTGCCTGCAAAGATGTCTGCCTGACAGATAAGATGCCAGGGAGACATCATTTAATCACTTTATAAAAAAATTAAGTAAGCTATATAAAAGCACGTAGCTTTGTGTTTGCATGCTTCATTTTTTTATGGACTTGTTTGCAGGGGATATGGTCTTTACCTGATATGGTGAGGGTGATCTCCTGAGGGTTTCCTGCTCCAGTGCTGGAACAGGAAGCTGAAGCGAGGGCTTGGGTGAGGCTGGGGTTGTTGATGGTCAGCGTTATCTCCTGACTGCTGGTGCTTCCGGCTATCAACCCAGAGCTGCCCATGACATGGCTGAGATCCTGAGAACCTGTACAATTCAAAAGAGAGCGTGAAAAATTCATTCAGCTCATAACGGGGGGCATACTTAATCATTCAGTGAAGGCGGTCATGGGTACCTGTGGCGTCCTGCTCAGACAGGCCAGCCATCGTGACCTGAGCAGGTGTGATGGAGGATGGCTGCAGGGCCAGGCTGGTCAGCGGGTGGATGACTACATTGGCCGACACCGAAGGGTCAGCAGCGGACATGAGCTGGCTGCCGGAGTGGGAGACCAGGCCAGTGTCGACACTCAGTGGTTGAGAGAGGAGCCCGCCTTGTTGTAACGTCTGCTGCAGGAGGGCAGGGTCGATCTGGAAGAGAGAGAACTACGTCAGACGAAAGAGGAAGACTGATGATGAAGGAAAGTAGAGAGGCAACAGCCTACAGCTCCATTTCTGCTCCTGGACAAATAACAGTTTCATGGTGATTCAGGACACTTTCACTTTTCAACAAAGAAAATGTTGAATAGTAAAAGTGATACAGACACATATTAGTAATTAATTTGTCCCTGATGTTTGGTATTAAAGTAAGAACCCTCTAATTTAAGCTCAGTCAAAGTGCTTATGAAACACATTTCTGTATTATAACCCTGAACAAAAGAATAGAAATCCACAATTGAGTTGCATCATACTTGTGAAGCACATGGGAGTCATTATTCTAAATGACACACCTGCACTTTGTAGAAAATGAGTGTACAAACAAGAGGCTGCAGGCTGCTACTCATCCATTCCTGCAGGTATATACGGTTTCTGAGGACGCTGAAGACGTCATTAATATCTTTCGGTTATTACTTCTCATGAGATCAGTTGGTGGATATGAGCAACGCTATTTGAACAAATTACAATATTCAAATTACAGACATTCATAAACAAATAGAAGAGATATGAAACCCAGTGTGGAGACCAGCAGTGTCAAAAACAAAATTGTAATTTATTCTTCAGCTGACTGAATAATGGGAAAATAATGGACTCTAGCTCCATTAAGCATTGTTCTGGTGCTCTGGTAGGACTGTAGGCTGTCTCTGTGCTTGAACAGTTACTTTACATTAATGTTTATATTCTCACATTATGTTAGGAGCACAAAGACTGTGTGAAGCCCTACATTAATCATCACAGGCAAATCTGCATCCACTATGGTCATGGAGCTACGTTAAAAAGATTACTCATTAAAACATTTTGAAATTCTCTCGATTGCAGAATTACTGATATTTAATACACACATTTTCACAAGATTTAAATACTAGGTTAGTGATAAATCTCCTAATTATAACAATATTGGCAGATTGGTTTAGTGTTTATAGTTGTGCACATGAAATATGCATTAGATGGCCTTCAATAAGAAACTGTTACTAAAGATGATGACACAACAACTAATGCATGAACCATTTTGCACTAAATAACTTCTAAATAAAAGACACCTTTGAGAAGAAATTATATTAACCCGAGAAAGTAAATCATTTGAATTTTGTTCAATCAAATAGTGAAAACGGAGACTAAAACACTGGGATGATTGGGATGCTTTTCAAAAGGGTTAGCACTTAGAAGGAGAGAAAAATCTGTAACCAGATCTTCGATGCATTTAAAACTCCACTATCATTTGGTGAGATGAGTTCACAGAACATTAATGTATTAATGCAACCTTTGTGACTTCTAAACATTTTCTAAATATTAGAAGAATAAACCATTTAATGAAACACTGAGTAAATTATTCATGAACATTTTGCTAGTGCAAATACTTTCGGCTATTACCAAATGATGAGCCTGGCTAAAATGCTTTAATGAATATGTGGAATATAATTCATGTTAATGCTTTAAAATACTGCTATATCAAAAAAAAACATTACATGAGCAACCACATTAGCAGCACTGTAGCGACCTGCAACGCAAACTCATATCCTAATAGCCCCTCCAGATGAGATGTTAGAATAAGTCGATTCCACTAAATGAAAAAACTGTTGCTCTGTGGAGCACAGACTCAATTTTGTCAAGCAACCCTTCAATAAAAGACAACACCCTTCACAAACACTTTGATTCGCAAACATCAAGAAGAGCGAGGCGACAACACAAGAGGATATCGACAGAGTTATTCAGTAGGAGCAACCTGCAGCGTGATGTTGTTGATGTTGCTCGTATCGATGCCGGAGATTTGGACGTTGGGACAAACCAGGTTGGCAGGTGTCAGCTGCAGGTGGATGCCGTCCAGGGTGGTCAAGCTGTCTGGGAGGGAGACGGTCAGGTCTCCTGCAGCTGCAGGAAACACGTGCACACACACACGCACACACACACACACATTTTCATTTTGAGATATGCCAGATCTTGCTATAAATATCAATGATACAAACAGCTGGTGGATAGAAAGCAAAGCTTTTCTAGAATGATAAGTGTAAAATCTGAATGTTAAAACAATTTTCAAAATGTTCTTAAACAAGTAGCAGAAGAGATCAAAAATCTGTTTAATCTAAGTCCCACGTGATGAAAGGGAACACGTGTATCAGAGGTTTCCTTGTAACAAACAAAGGTCTCATGTTCTAATGCTGCAGGATCCCGGTGAGAAAAGTCATTTAGTTTCTGCAGACGGTAGCTAGACTTCAGTCAATATATTCAAGTTCAATGAATTGCAGTCCTTGCACACACAGCTGCTACATTACACCTTTGTTAAGTATTTGTAGTATACAGTATACTGTACACCATAACTACCTTCATAATTTAATACAACTTGTTCTGCCTGAATTTGCTTGTTTCAGATTAAAAAACACACTACTTTGTGGACATTGTGGAAAGCAAAAGCAATTTTTTGACCCCAACGTGATGAATTTGATCTATATGGACTGTCATCAATTCATATGTCAACCTGTAATAATACAAAGAGCAGTTTTGGGTTTTTTTTTGGTTTTTGATCCAGTCACAATGAGGCCAAATGGAAAAGCTGAAAGGAGAAGATAAAGAACTGATCAAGTTCAAGTAATAAACCTAAACTCCTGTATAATTCTGTTCTCATCTGGTCACATTCATTTAACAACAACACTCCATTGTCACAATATTCATTTTTTTTGTTGTTGTCTTTTAAATATGACACTCTCGGTTCTTCTAGTTGTTTTGTGTCTTTGTTTTGTTTCGCCCTCACCTCACCTTCATCTTCACAGGCACCAGCTTCATCATTCATCAGCTTTGAACTCTTGGATTAAGTGAATGATTTCATTTTTTTAAAAGGCATTTTAAAATAAATTTGTAAATCATCCTGCTATATGTAAGGGATTTTATCTATACTTTAAATGTAGTACTTTTTAAAGGGTTGTACTCTTGTATTTAAATGTTTTTAATGTACTTTCTTTTTCCATTGTTGCTTCTAGAAATGGTTCTGTGTGGAAGCAGCTAAAACAATCTTATTATATCTGATGCCACAGGCTGTAACAGCGTGGTCAGGACAAATTTCCCATTGGTGACAAATTTAATTTTATTTTATTTTACTTTTCTTTTCAAAAAGTATGAAATAAGAAATTCCATTAAATTGCACTCTGTTCATTTATTAAGAAATTAATTGTAAACAAGTTTTATTTTGCAAGAGTTACAATATTAATTAATAATGGCATTCACTGAAAAATAATTTGAATTTTTAGCATTATTACAATAGATATACTGTATATAGTAATCTCTACTCCTCATCCTACAACTTATTATAATTACAGCAATAACAATATGAAGTTTCATAAAATCAATGGGTTAACGGGACCCAACATTTCCTTCACCTTAAAGCCATTAATCAGCATCTCATGAAGTGAACATCATGAAACTGTCTGTTCTTTGCTGCTCAAGTGCAAAAGTTTGGTACAGGGTCCCAAAAGAGCCATTTCTTTTTTTGACGCCAGGATATTTTATTTGCTTCCAAAATCACTGCTTAGCTGAGCGCTAACGTCACATGGAAATATTTGGAGGTTCTTAAGAGGACTTTTGGTGCCAATAAAAGGTGGATCGGAGGCCAGGGAGTAAACAAGAGGTAGCTTGTGGTGCTAAAACATGTTCCTCCTCCCAGCAGGGGCATAAACATAGATTGTGATGAAACCGTTTTTGCCCCAATCAACAATGTTGACACTGCCAACTCATTACAGACCCAACACAGGAGCATATTATTCACACCCACTGTCACATTCAGCAGTGGTAAATCTGCTGCCATTTACAAGATTGGCTTGTTGTTGTTTTGGACATAATAATAATCTGGAGTGTCATTGTCGGGTCATTGAACTATTCTGAAATGTTGAGTCCTTGATTGTCTTCTCACTGCATTGTTCTACACTACTTAAAGGAAAATATGCAAATTGCACTTTGCATTTCTCTGAATGATAAATCAGCAAATACTTCTCTGTGGTAATGTGTGTCTGTGGGTACATAAGTCCCACCCCCTCCACCATCAATACCTGACATGGAGGCAGGCAGGATGGCCTGTCCCACCAGTCCTGGTTGCAGCAGATTCTGGTCAAACTGCCCAGTCAGGACTTGGTTGGTTGGGAGGTAAATGTTGGGGTCAGAGTTCGGTGTTTGTAGCAGACCAACAGGTTGGAGAGTCTCTGAAGCTGCTGGCTGCTGTCCCTGGCCTGCTGGAACAACCTGCCCAGGCCCTGGATCTTGAACCTGACCGGAGTGACAAGTGGACAAGGCAGACCGTTTGGATTTGGTCCTGTCACTGCTGGGCCGGAAGTGACACTGGATGTGGGTTTTACGGTGGCCTGAAGTCCTGAAGCGGAGGTCACAAAAGGGACATTTGAAGGGTTTGGATCCTGTGTGAAGGCGCATGTGCACCTTCAGGCTACCCTTTGTAGAGAAGGAGGTGTTGCACATGTGACAGCTGAACAGTTTTTCTCCTGAAAAGACAAGGAGATTTTTAAATTTGCATGTCATATAACAATTACACATGACTTTTAAAGAACAAGGACAGTTCCATAGACTCATTTCTTGGGTAAGACGGTCTTGAGCGTTCATTCAAATTCACTTTGCTTTTCTTCATTTTCTTGGACAATTTATCAGGAGTTGAATGAAGTCAACCTGAGGCCTAATAGAAAATAATAAAACCATGTGTGGTAACACAACTTTATCAATTCCTGTTCAAACAAGCAGTTTAAAATTTGGGAAATGTGCCGGTTTTCTTTCTTACTAAGAACTCAATCAACCATCACTAGGAGTAAGTTATCTTGGCTTAGCATTGACACTGGAAAAGATAAAATAAACACCTATAAACACTTCTTAAGAGGTTCACACTGCAAGGCTGAACTGAATATGGCACAATTTAGATTTTTTTTTTTTTTTTTTACATCTGCATGAATCAAATATGTATTGAATGCAAAACAAATAATAACCACTATTTGCAGTCTAAAAGTTTTGCGTACATTTCCTGCTTCGGGATTGCTTGGGTAACAAATCACTTCTATTTCAAATATAACAATGTTTTGAAAGTTCCACAAACAACAGGAGCATTGTCAGAAAGACAAGCAGCTTCGACCTCAACTCTGAGTAGCAAATCCCAGTGAGGAATCCCTGACCTGTGTGTGTCTTCACGTGGCAGTCTAAGGTCGATTTCACAGTGAAGCTCTTCCCACATTCGTCACACTTGTAAGGTCTCTCTCCCGTGTGGATCCGAATGTGCCTAGAAATTGAAACAGATGGATGATGAAAGAACAAAGATTATAATTAAACGTGTGACAAAGGACAGAGAGTCCAGTCAGAGTGTCATAACTGCAACATTGTTTGTCATTACTCATCATCACCCTTCTATTTCATGCCTTTAGTTCCAAATGCTGCAATTAAATGAGCGTTCACAGAATTGCCTTCAGACTTGAACACAAATAATTAATGCCTCTGATGAGTATGAGCTGTTCAGGGACAGAAAGGTTAGAGTTCCGCTGAAGAAAATAAGTGGAGCAGACCCAGAAACAGAGACCGACTTAACGAGATTCAACACATTTATTTCTACAACTAAAACAATTTTTTTCCAAAAATAAACTGTTTTCAGAGTTTATAACACTTATTTAGGAGTGTTAAAGCAGTTAATTGGAGGGATATGCCCTGGCGATTTTCCACCGGCTTCAGTGTCATTTCTGTTCCCTTTATCTTTAATTTGACATCTGGCACATAATTTCCTCTAAAAATTGCTTGGGATGACCTCACAACCCTTCATTTGCTTTCGGTGTGAATTTCATTTAGAAGGTGTAGCGTTAAAATAAAATTTACGGATGATTCTCTCTGAAACCAAAGAATTAAATCAATACAAGCTGTTTCTCATTACTTTTACATGCTTTTACTCAAACATGTGAACAGTTTAAAAATATAATGGAGAAGCTGGAAAAAGATTAGACTTTCCTCTCGGGCAGAATGACAGACCTGAACTCATATTCACAAAGCAGAGACATTTAAATCAGTTCCCCAGCACATCACTGGGAAACACTGGTCATGACACAGGTAATCATGGCTTTTACTGGTAATTGTGGTAGTGACTGATCACCTTGTGTTGGTATTAGATGTTAATTAACTCATAAAAAGATTGGAAATAAAAGGTATTTTAGGGGTTTAAAATACGTAGTTTAATCCTTGTGTGCAAACGTAGCCTTCTTAACATCCTAGTGAAGCTGACATGGTAGAATTGAAAAAGTTTATAAAACAATTTTTTTACCTGACAAGGTCGCTCGGCTTCTTGAAACTCTTGGGGCAAAAACTACAGCAGTTTGCAAACTTGGGTTCCGTTTCCAGTTCCACTGCCTTGTCCTTTATCTCACTGATCCGACCCCTTTCGGCTGCTGACTGGGACAGGATCCGCTCCGACACGGTGGCCTCCTCCCCGGGATCCTTAGCCAGCTCGGCCGCCTGCTCCTCGGTGAAGGTGATGATTTCCAAGCCCCTCCTCTTTGACGACTTTTGTCCTCCTTCCTCTTCGTCATCCTCCTCTTCTTCTGGGACATCTTGACTTTCCAGACCTATAACTGCGGAGTGTGCAGTCAGTTATTGCTGCTTGTGTTTGGGTTACTTTAATGCTCATCAGCCAACGCTGAATTAAAATTTGCTCAAAAATTCCTTCAAACCCCTGGTTTCTTAACAGTGGTGTTGAAGCAACTTCATCCCTGTCTGTCCCTTTCAACAAGACAAAAATGAATTGTTTCATACTGATGAAGTGTTGCCTTCTCCACTTCCTTTGCAAACCAATTGCAATCCCTTACATAGAGTGAGTGTAAGCAGGTACATTATCTCGTCATTCTTACTTTGCTCCTCAATTGCATGCTCCTTCTTCATATGCTTTTTACACAGCAGGCTGGTCCTGAAGCTCTCATCACACATGCAGCATTTGAAAGACTTCATGTGGATTATCATGTGACGGTTCAGGCTCCCGTTGGTGGTGAATGAGGCTTCACAAACATTACACTTGAAGGGTTTCACTCCTGCCAGCAAGAGAAGAAAGGCAGGGTTTTACATTGGAAGTAAAAAAATTTGATAACTTTACTATAAAAAAGTTGATTAAAAACAAATACATTTAAAAACTGATAACTTGACACAATGTCTCTTGCAGATACTTAGATACTTTTTAAAACAAACTTTTTTTCATTAGGGATATGGATGCATAATTGGGTTTTATTTTTCTACTTCCAAGCATTTATTATTTCTTGAGAAACATAGAACACTGTGATGACTGACTTTGAAAATTGTGGTATGAAATAAATGCACTCCCTGCATTAAAGAGACGGGCCAACCCAGTTTGTAACTGACAGACTTCAATTTAAATAAATAATGTATTTATGAATGTGTCTTTGACGTTTGAGATTTTAAAATGCGACTAATTTTGGATTAATTGGAGATTCCTCAGCACCTGATGCGTTGATCTCACCTGTGTGTGTGTTGAGGTGGGACTTCAGCACTCCAGCCGATACGAAGGCTCGTCCGCAGAGGTGACATCTGTACGGTTTCTCTCCGGTGTGGGAGCGAACGTGCTGCTTCAGATGGCTCGATTTTTTGAAGCCTTTATTACACCAATTGCACCTGGCAACAAAAGAACGAGCACAACAATTACTGCTATTTGCAATGCCACTCTGAAAATGGCTAATATGATGATGGCTTATCTGTTAATGGAAAAAAAAACCCATTCATTTTGGAAAGTCTTGCCGTTTTGTATAAAAGCAGCATTGTGTGCTTGCTGTCTGCCTTTTTTTTTTTTTTTTTGCAATGAACCGTTCATCTGAACAAACAAGCAAACTTTTTTTTTTATCACTTTACACTTTACTGAGGGTTTTAAAAATTCTCATTATCCTTTGCTTTCACATAAAATGTATTTGGAGCACCTGGATCACGTTCAATTCCTGAAGTTTTCCAAAAGTATCCGACACAACACATTTTTAATGGATCCTGTACAGCTGGGGTGTCAAACTCATTTTAATTCGGGGAGCAGATACAGCGCAGTTTGATCTCGAGTGGGCCAAACCAGTAAAATAAAATTAATCTACAACTAAAACTCAATATCTATGCATCAGTTTCTTTGACAACACAACCTGAAATTTGAATAAAAAAGCTACCATTTCCACAACATTCTGCCTCAGAGAAAAGATGCTTATTTAAAAGTTTTTACATCTTCAAAAGCAGAAAACATTTGGTTTATATGTAACTGGAACTCAAAAACATAGTTGACTATTCAGAGGTGATTCAGACCCCTCGCATGGAACAGTTTGAGCAACCTGCTCCATGATGTGATCCATTTTATGCATCATTGTTTGCAAAACAAAGCCTCCTGGTGCAAAATGTAGTGGGATGTTCAAAAATCATGTGCCTCCATTTGCTGCTCGTACTTTCCCTCTGAATTTTGTCACAGCACCTGCTTTTCTCATTGATGGTGCACCATTGGTAGCCACGATGGTAGCACGAGCCCAATCCACTCCAGTCCTGTCCAGAGCTCCGATGACACCACTGAAAATGTGATCTGCTATTGTCGAGTCCGTCACAGCTACCAAAGTCCTCGGTGACAGTCAAAGTCTCATCAACATTTGAGCACCAGCTATACTTTACTGTGCTTTATTTGGCTGTGCAAATCTGTCTCTAATCCTGTCAGCTACAGTATTTCTTGTTGCTTCTCAGGATACACACTTCCTGATGCCTTCAGCACACATGTTTTCACAAAACCACCCTCACAGTATGACTTGGATGCTCATGCTTTTTCATTTGCAGTAAGGCAGCTGCCTTTGACCGCTGCATCACTAATCTCTTGGCAATGGGTAAAAACAGATCACTGTTCCCTCAGACCTGCTAAAAATGCATTGCTCTTTTCTGTTTTCTTTGCAAACTGTCATATTTTTCCCTATGGTAGGTCTCATCGCGGTGACAAATATTATATTCCTTAAGCACTGCAACTTGCTGCATACACACCAAGCATACTGGTTTCCCACTGCCCTTTATAGTATACAGTACAGGAACCACTTCTATTTTCTTAACTCTCACTATTGGACAAGAAGAAACAGAGACAGACAACCTCTTAGAAACGAACAAAATTGCAGCAGCACCACAGCTCATTGTGTCTGAGTGCTGCAGTGTCATAAAGTCTAAATGGTAAGCTGAATAGACTGGTCAGGAGTGAAGTGGAGACTGTCAAAATGCTTTATAGGCACCCTAAAAGAGCATAGGAGCAGATTTCTGGTCTGATGAGAGAAAAATTGAACTCATAATCTGAGGTTCTTTTCATGGAGTGGCTAAAACCACGGTTTCTGTTAAATGTGGATAAAGCCGTCTGAAGAGAGGATGATTAACAGAGAATAAATGTCAAAACGGGCTTTCATTTGTCAGTACAACCCCAATCAGCTATAACAACAGGAGCTGCGGCATTATATGAGAAGTATCTGAGTGTGCTTGACGGGCTCAGACAAATGCTGAAACACCATAGACATCACTCTTCACTGAACACTAAGAGTTGGAGAGGATCTGTGATCTGTATGACAGACAAAAGATATAAGAATGTTTTAAAGATGGACATGGACACACACACACACACACACGCATACACACACATGCAAACACACACCTGTAGGCTCTCTTGCTGGTATCCCCACTGTCATCATGGTAGTCCTGTGTTTCAGTAGTTAGCTGAAGCTCACCCTGACTGGTCTGCTGAAGAAGCCCATTGGTCTATTGGTTTGAAAAAGACAAATTAAATAAACATCATTGTTATAAAAAGAAATGAATGACTTCATTAGCATAGAATATCTTATGTTTAACACAAACATGTCAAAATATATTGAAATAATTGTTTAACCTTGAGAGAAATGCGCTAATAAGCTCAGTTTTTGAGAACAACAGATTTCATTCTCATGTGTAAAAGATAGCAGTCGTGAGAGGGGCAGTAGACTAAAAATGTGCGCTAGCCAGTGTCATTAAAGCTCACTGCTTCACACGGTTTGATGCCATAGGGATAGTCTGGTTTTATTTGTGACTGTTTACTGACACAAAACAATTCAGGATTAAAAAATCACTCCTTCCTTCTTGTTGTATTTTTGTGTTTAAATCATTTGAGATCATTCTCAACAGGATATTGTTTATTTTGGAAGCAGCCCTTTGTGGTGTTGAATGCTGAATCACACTGAAAGGTGTCACCAGTAACCATATAGTTTAATGGAAAAATAAATAAGTATATTTCTTAAAATGTATCAGAGTTAATATGTATGTAATGTTCTATCCCTCATGCTTAATGAATGAACTAATTCTTTTTTTGTTATTTGAATTATAACAAATAACGGTGATTTTTGTTTAAATTAGGACTATAAAAATGAAAGTAAACAAACGCTCAAACCAGGATACTCAATCTAAGATGATTAATGATTACATCGGTCCATCAATCAGGCAAATCTTTGAATCATCTAACACATTACTGCAATCTGTGCTGCACAGCACTTTTTTTTTTAAAAGATGTCTGAACGTCGACAAGAGCTAGACCTGGAGGCACATTACTCACCACCTCAGTGTTGGAGACGTGAAGCAGATTTGGGGGATGATAGCTGGAAGACAGGGCCTGAGACTCCAGGGTGCTGGAATCCTGTAGCTGCTGGACGGTGGAGAACTGGGGCTGGTTGTAACTTGTCTCATTGATGGTGAAGCCTGAGGAGGATAAACAGAACATATACATCTCCTGAATTAATGATTATTACTGGATAACTGTAGTAGCTGCTCTATACTGAATTAAAAGTACATTTTACATTTTCTCTTGAATAATCACTCCAGAGAAATTGACTTAAAACGTTTTCAATTTATACTTTTAAACATGCTATGGCAAAGTTCTGAAAGCGATCGATGCATTAGGAATAAAAGGATGATGATTCAAGTTTGAGAAGTTCATTCCCTGATGCCACAGGAACAGTGGATCTGCAGTTCAGCAGCTATTCAGCTGATAAGGCAATAAAACACAAACCTTGGTAAGAAAAAATAAGACTCAGAAAGTGTGAAATCTAGTTTGACACTGGGACTGCCCAATAGCTGCACAACACAGCAAAATAACTAATAAACAACAAGCAGAAGCCTTTAATTGATCTTAAATTGCTGAACTTTGAGCAAAATATACTGAATCAGCGAAACTGCTGACAGCGAACACCCATTACTGAACAGCACAGGGATTAGAGCCTGCAAGGGATACACGGTAGATGGTGTTTAGCCTTGAGGCTGTTATTCTAAGCATAAACCCTCTATTGTCCCTACTTTACTCTGGTACATGTAACGGATGAACAGAAAGATTTAATTTAATGATGAAAAATAGAATGTCTGGGCTATGAAGTTGGGAAAAAAAATCTTGCTACTTATAGAGGCACAAGAATCTCAAGAAATTCACTCAATAAAAAGAATTAAAGGTTTTTTGGACAGTGCTCTGAAATTTAAATGTTAGTCAAATTCTATTAATTCAAGGAATGTCACAATCAGACCCAATAAATCCAATGACACCCATAGCAGAAAAGTCGCTGAAGACAAGACGATTACGGTCTTCAAGAAAATGGATTGATGGGTGGATGGACTATGAGGCTTGACGTTTTAAAATGTCTGAAGAAAAACCTCAAGAGGAAATAACTGCTCGATGGCTCCAATAGTCCTCCTGTGCCCACAACTCATTTAAATGTTTTGCTGTGGACCTCCACCAGAGTTTCCTCTGGCTTCACCCTACACAGACATAGTTCACTATCTTTCAGGTCTTGTGCTCGCTCACACTGCGCCACCGTGACAGAGCTGATGAGGCAGGACAGGGAAGCAGAGGGAACTGAATGGGCACAAAATGTTTTATTTATGACATTTTTACATGCATTTGTTTCATTTCAGCACAGCCTGAGTTTCTTTTATGCGTTTCATTTCCCCAATCGGTGACTCGATTCTGCTACGGTGTTCTTACCAGCTGGCTAATCCACGTTTTCACACAGAGACACACAACTAGTAGAGGAGCAGGTTGAGTGACAGTAGCCAGAGTTAAGGACAAAGTTCGTACGATGCAGTCACTAAATCTTCTCCAAAACCAAACATGGACAAACATCGACTCCAAAGTGCAAACAAGGTATAAATCATGTATATTTCATGTTCAGTTGTTCACAGAGAGCGTTTAGGGACATGCTGTTGTCTGATTGTATCATTGTAGTAAAGGAAAAACAGGACGACTGTTTTCCTGAACGTAATTCGCACAAGCATAATTTGGTTCATGTTGTTCAGGATACCAAAAGCCTCTACACAACCCTTCATGAAGCTTTTAGCTCTGACACACTTTAACTAATGGTCTCCTGAGGTGTTTTCTGCCTTTTCTATAGCTTTTACACAGATTCAATTTGTCTTTTTGTTTTGGTTTTGTTTTATATTTACTACTTTGTTTCACAATTTTCTCATCACTTGTGCTCTTTAATAAATGGACTGCACAAACATTTTGGGCTTTTTGTAAAATGAGTAGGCAGGTGGGCTCCTGAGTTCCAGTTATGTAGTCTGGGACCGTGTCTTGGTTTGCGTGTTAGGCTCTGATGACACTGATCCAGGTTCAGATCGGGATGCCGAGGGAAATGGTAAAAGTAGATGTTTGTGTTGCAATGCTTTGCAGTACTGCCTACAGCCGCTGCACTGGGGTACTGCATTTTGACTCCACTGCATTAATCCAATAACGCCCAGTTAGCAAGGTGAGAATTTGATTTATTTGTTGCAAGTAGAGTGGTAGCATTATTACTACTACTACTACTCTGGGTCAGTTACATGATGGACGATAAGAGTGGAAACAAACAGGAGACTTCCTACAGATGTGATGAGTACAAATTAATTGATCGGTTTTTCCACGGGAGTTGCGTTCAGTCAGTGGTTTTTTCGACATCCAAAAGCTTCTGCCTCTAATGGAGCAGTTTATTCTGTCATTACTGTTTTTATGTGACTGATTTCTTTTGAATAAAAATCAAAACAGTCTTTCTTGACTAACAGGGTGTCTTCAGGCCAATATTTTCAAAATCAACAATTGTAATACAGAACAGAATAATTATAAGAGTGGCAGGTGACGAGTTCCAGCTCCTCACCTGATACTGAGAAAACATATCTGTCCGAATTAGAGACGCAAGACAGCTCGATTTTCTTGTACAGTCAGTAGTGTGTCATTGATAAAGTCGTTTTAAAATTGTGTGTGTGCATGTGTGTGTACCTTGCGTTAGAGCTTGCTGGTCAAAGGGAGGCTGAGGGAGTGCTGGTGTCTCAAACTGGCTGATATTTTGAGGCAATGCATGCTGGGTAGTCACATAGGAGTCTGTGACCACAGAAAGAAGCATAGCAGGTTAGTGTGAATCATGTTAGAATAGAATAAAATAGAATAGAATAGAATAGCATTTATTTTCATTATATAAATTATTATGTAGATACAACAAAATTAGGACGCTGCTCTTTTGGTGCATTAACAACAAAAAGTAGTAATAAAAACAAAAAGACAGAATTATACACAAAATAAGTTCTGCAGGAACAGTAACAGTAACAGTTGGCAAAACAAGATTTTGTTTTTGGACACATGGTAGATATTACACGTAATGCCACATTTATAGAGGTGGTTTTGCACCTGATTACATCACACGTAGACATTTAGACATTACTGAGGGAGGTGATAGTTAAAATTGCACACTTGCGAAGTTTTAATTTGTTTTGTCTTTTACTGTTTATAGTGCTGATAGCTTTGTGGGAGATACTATCCCTGAATGTGGTGGTTTTGTGTGACCTGTAGCGCCGGCTCATCTCCTGAGATGAGCCCGACGATAGTGGTGTCGTCTGCAAACTTAATATTCCTATTGTAGAGATGGGTTGGTTTGCAGTCGTAATGTACAGTGTGTACAGTAGTGGTCACGGCTCCACATTATTGTACATGGTAATGTGTACTGACCGTAGCATCACAATAACAATAATTGTATTATTGTAAAAATGAAAGAAAAAAAAACGGTTTTACTACATCTAGCTTAGACATAAAATCAATAAACCATAGAAATATGCCCCCAGTCTGGGTCTTATATTAAGTGTTTGTGTAAATGGTCAGCAGTTCTTTAAAGTGGTTACTGACCAGGTTGCACCTGTATTAAATGTATGAATGTGTGTGAAGAGGTGAATGATGGTGAATGATTTACCCTTTTACTTTAAACTTAATTCTGTATGATGTTTGCTAAAGGTTAAATCCAGTCCATATACATATAATTAAAATGTCATTAAATATAATTTGATGTGGTCATGAGGTAATCATGTAATAGCCATGTATTTAAAACTTAAAACAATGTCATGATGGTGATGAAAGATTTTTTATAGATGTACCTGGTTGGTCTTTGCAGGTGAACTTCATAATTGTAATAGTATAATATTATTGTAATGTTGAAAATATACTGGTTTTCTATATTATTCCTACTGCTTTTCCGAAACACTTGATATTGAGTTTATATTGTTCTTTTCACTTCATACCGATGAGCTGGTTCAGGTGACTTTGACCTATGCCCAAGATGTCCCACCCTTCCACCCCTTCTATCACTTACCCTCTCCTTGTACGAGCGGTTGGTCTGTCAAGGGTGCCTCCAATGTCACTTGCTGACCTCCATTCACTACTTCTGTTTGGCCCAGTCCCAACATGCTTTGCTGTTCTGTTGCAGGAGGCTGCTGGAGAGCGTCTCCCTCTATTTCCACCTGCATTTCGTGTACCACGGTGTTTCCAGCTAAGGGGTCATCTGATGACTGGGGCTGCAGCTGCTGGGCCAGTTCATACCTCGTTTGAAAAGATAGAACCTTACATTTGAACTTGTGATTGATGGTTATTTGGGTTTTTATAGTGTTTCATAAGTGTGCCATAAAAAACATTTGTGGTTCATATTTAACACCCTGACAAAAGCCAAACCTGTGAGTCTTCATGTGCTTCCTGCAGTTGGGCGATGACTTGAAGGTCTTCTGGCAGTAAGGGCACATGTACGGTCGCAGGTCGCTGTGCGTGGTCATGTGGCGTCGCAGGCTGCCGCTGGTGGTGAACGTGGTATCGCACACCAGGCACTTGTATGCCTTCAGGCCGGAGTGGGTCCTGATGTGAGCCTTGAGGACTCCTGAGGAGGCAAATCCCCTGCTGCACTGCGAACACTTGAAGGGTCTTTCTCCTGTGTGAGACCTGAAATCAAAGAACGGTGGCAAACCATATTAAGCAAGAATAGGTTACCGGTATACTGTATTTTGCAATGTGGTTAAATAAATCAGAGATAATAATTCTGGAATCTTGGATTGAGGAGTTTGAAATGTGGGTATATTTATACTGAACTATTCCCTGATGATAAGCAAAATTATCCAAAAAACTTAATTTCCTCAAAAAGAAAAAAAATTACATACATGGTTTGGTAATTTTTAAAATCATTTTTTAATTGATATGCATTGTATTTACTCCACTTAATTGTCATATTTCCCGGTGAAGACTACCAATATTCATCTTTGAATCAAGAGGATATCAATACCTGTCAGTAGCAATAGATAGAGCCCCTGAGCTATGAACCATTACTCTGACCTGACAACTATATTGGCACAATTTATGGTACTGCAGGGATGACAGCGGTGGTGTTTCAATAATTCTCTCAATATTGAAACAAAGACAGATGTTGGAAAACTGGCATTAAGCAAAATCTCGAAGGCTGATCGAAGGTAAGGAGATGGGGTCAGCAGGGTTCGTAGACTGTTCATCAACCTAAATGCTGTTTTAATAGTGTATTGTATGCATGGCTGGCAGGGTCATTTTAGAGTTTGTATAAATCAAGCCCTTGTATAGTCCTTTTATGCTGTGGATTAAAGTTTTTTTGGGGTTTTTTTTCTTAACAAATACTGAACAGCACCTATTTGTCTCACCTCTTTCCACTTGCTTACTATTCTTTCACCTCAGCCTCTCCACTGGCATTTAAACACTATATTCATTAACTCTGCAAACACGCCCTCTCTTACTTGTCTTTTTCCGCCCCATTAATTGCTGATCACCTATGACAGACCTTGGATTTTAAGTCACAGTAAACTTGCCATGCAGAACACACTTTACTAGTTATTATCTAGCAGAGATCACACAAACAGATTCAAATAGATTTGATGCTCAGCCCTCTTACACACTACATATATTCATTGATGGTAAAGGTGAATCCTTTCACTCGACCACATATTAAAATGGAACTTTTGGCCTGAGAATGGTGGTGAGGAGTCACCATATTAAGTTGGGTTCATCCTCTGCTGCAAGGAATACCAGTTAACATACAATATACTAGCTTGGACAGGTTTAAGTACGACTTGCAAGACAGAGGCGGTAATTCTTGGAGACACAAGAATTGCTCCCATGGATCTATAGATACTCCCCACGGCTCCGTAGCTCCTTTCGTTTTGCCATATGAATGCCTCCAGTATTTCACATCACTGACAAAAGAAACTTTTGATTTCATTGCCATCAAGTGTTGGATGATTTTCAGCAGTAAAAAACCATAAATACCTGTATTTGGTCCTTCAAAAACCCTTCCTACAAAATATTTTTTCTGTTTCCTGTGCTTACCTTACATGGGTCACACAGGTTTTTCTACTGTTATATGTTGTAGTCATTCGTTTTATTTATTGAATTCAGAGCCAAGCCAAAAACAATCAGTTACATGTACCCCTTTTCGATATTACTACACTGCTACAATTTTATTTATTTATTTATTTATTTTTGGGGGGGAATAAAGGCAGAAGTGATGAACCCACTGTACCTGACATGCTGCTTTAGATGGCTGGACTTCTTGTAGGCCTTACTACAGAACTGGCACTTGTACGGCCGGTCATTGCCCACCACCTCCAGGTATTGTTGAAAAGCCAATCGAGAGTTCTGGGATGGGAGGAGGCCTGTTATGGAACATGTGAAAATTCAAAAAGTGGACTTCAGGCATTTCATTTTGAACCGAAACACTCAAAACAAATACGCACGCACAAAGAAGCTTTGACCAGAAACAAAGCTTTCACTATATTTCATGGACTGTATGCACGTTTACAATCAAACGTTCCTCATGCATACACATACACAAGATACAATCTTACCAAAGTCAGTGATGAGAATGGGCTCCTGCAGGGGAATGTCAGGCAGAGGTAGGTTACTCTTGGACACTTTGGCCTTATTGGTTTTTCGGGGAAACTTGTGCTTCTTTTGCTGTAAGCTTTTGAAATGAGAAGCAATGTGTGTTTTCCGGTGGCCTGATGTACGAAAGATCTTGTCGCAGTGAGGGCAGGGGAAAGGACGGACTCCTGGGACAAGCAGGGAAAATGTTATGCTTTTTAGAGAATTGGTATTTGGAGAATCAGACATATTATAACCCACAAAAGGTTCCAAAGCCTCAGTGAGCAGTAGGCTCCGAACCAATCACACCACAAGCCTGAATAAACACAAAGAAAAATACAGCTGAGATGTATTTATCAAAGGCTGGCTCAAAGCAAAAACATGATTAGAGCGCTAAAGACCTTACATAAACAGTAGAGATAAATTAACTACTGCACAATCCCTCTGATTTATTACTGTTACACAGTTTGGTTTAAACACACTAATGCTGACATTTCACATCCAGGGGTTGATTCTGTACAGTAATTTCAAAATGAAGCAGATAGAGGAAGGCTGAAAACACACAAATACATAATTTAAGCAACATCACAACATATAAAGGATGAGACAACACATGTCTCCATAAACATGTGCCAATAAGATGAAGTAAGTTCGTTGATATAGTAGCTTAGGTTGCCTTTACATGTTACCCTTCTCATAAAGTGGCTCTGCTTCTCACCTGTATGCAGACGCATGTGTACTTTCATGCTGCCAGAAGTGGAGAAGCACTTCAGACAGCACTGACACTCAAAGGCCTTGATGCCCGTGTGCGTTTTCATGTGCGCTGTAAGGGTACTTTTGACAGCAAAAGCTCTGAAGCATTGTTTGCACTTGAAAGGCTTCTCATGGGTATGGATGCGGATGTGGCGAACAAGATCGCTGGGCTTTTTAAACTCCTTGGAGCAGTATGGGCAGCCATGCCAGCGTACACCATTCTCCTCCCTGATGGAGCCTGTGAAGGGAAGGAGAGTGAAGCAGCTGTTCAGTGTGTCGGATGAAGGCTTTGCCGTATAAATGCAAGCTGCTCCTATTGCACTATAATGTACTATCACTAATCATTAGCTGTTTAGTTTAGAAAGTTTGAAAAATGAAAAATTATAGAAAATAGACAGACTTACAGTTACACATATAAGACATACAAATATTTGGTATATTTACTTACTTTATAAATAATTACAACAGGTTTTTTATTTTTTAATCATAACTGGCAGGTTTTTTTTTTCATTTATAGAATAATCTTTTCGGTAGATTGGTTTACATTCTGTAACACCCCCTACCTGGCATTTGTATAGGTTTCTTGAAGAGGCTCCTTTTCTTCTCTCGGACAGGTTTGTCAGGGCCTTGTACTTTCTTGCTTTCTACAGCGGCGGTCTCTGTGGTCTGGTTCTGTGACTCCCTGGAAGTGGCTTCCCCCTGTGGCTGGACCACACTCAGTCCACTGTTCTCCAGAGCTTGCTGCAAAAACAGAGTGGAAAACATCTCAGCCTGAAAATGCTTAAGCTGTGACTCTAAGTGCCTTTAAAGCTAAGATGCTACATGCTACCGGATCTACTCGACACAGCCTTGGGACAAGGTTCACTTATGGAGAATTTTTGCATTGGATGATAGTAGCTCCTCAGTGTAGTTGGTCACATTGAGACTGCCTTGATCTTTAACATGGCATTTTCCATTATTACATCCAGTGAATAAACACATTACAGCCACTTAAGTACCTTGGTATTTAAAACTGGTTGGCATGGGTGAGCGTCGTGTTGGATATTCCATATGTGGTGTTCATTAATGACCATAAAACTGTGAAGATTCTCTCTGACTAATTAGTGATCTTTAGTATCAACGTGTCACCTTTTACGACCTGCCAAACATTTCTGGGACTGTCAGAAATATTACATAAATCTTATTGCCAAAAAAGTGGAGTTGAGTCAAGCTATGATACCACTTATTGTATATGAGGCTTAAAGACAGTTAACGCATGCTGTTAAATACTGTACACACAGCATGATTCACAGATGAAATGCATCAAAAATGAGAAAAGCTGACAATGAAAGGTGGTTTTGATACAATATGAATGTGCATTAGCAATCTGTATGACACTGGTGTGCCTAATTTAAATAGAATATCATCAGTTTGTAAATGGAAATCCAAAATGCCATGAGTCTACACATGAACAACCAGACAGTTAGCTCAGAGGAAAATTAATATTATGACTGTCCTGGTCATGAACATTACAAATCAAGGCAGTGGTACCCACTTTTCAGTCTTTCTAGAAGAAGTTGGACATTTTTTAAATGGATATCAAAGAAGTTCATATTTCCCAGGAATGGTGAAAGAGATGCTTCCTCTCATTCCCAGCACCAACCTGAAGGATGTCCGCGTTGATCACAGTTTCCATTGCAATGGCTGGCTCTGGAGGCTGGGGTTGGGCTGTCTCCCCGCTGACCTGTTCAGACAGCTCTAAAAGTTGTTGGATGACATCTGTAACCCCCTCTCCACCCTCTGACCCCCCAGGCGCCTGGCCCGTTGTCTCTGTCTCCTACGGAAGAAGAACAGAAGTAAAGGATTAATAAATTAAAGAGGGGAGACAAAAGATGACGACTCTCTGAGAGAGAAGAATTAGCAGAGTGTTGTTGAGCATAGTACTGACGACTGTGTACATCTGGGTGAATCACTGATATGAGGGGTGTCACATAAATAAAATACCAGTACTGGTATCATATAACATTGACACTGACATATCATGCTTTATGCCATACCCAGGCTTTTTGAATGGAGGACCTGGTCTGTACTGGGCCACCAAAACAAACACCCATCTATTGCAGTGCTTTGTTCCAATGCAAGTTGTGTTACTTTGTGGTCAGATGATCAAAGATCACAATATCACTATCACAAGATAAATAGGAATCATATTTATTCATTTATAGTTATTTTTCTATACCTCAACAATCATAACACATTACTTTAGAATTTAAAACTTGCTTTGCTAGAAACATCTGATGAGACAAAACGAGCCGTGTGGTGGTTGACCTTTAGCTAAAGGTCTTAATCAGCAATGCTTGGTAAATGTTAGAACCTTAATCCATCTCACGGCGGCTGAAAACACAACCATTAAGTACTAATAATAATGATGACCATGATGAAATGATAAAAATAATGATGATGCTAACAAAAAATAACAACAGCAATAATAGTATTTTATTATTATTATTATTATTATTATTATTATTATTATTATTATTATTATGAACTGTGATGGGGTCAAGAAAAAAAAAATCCTGCATATACAGTAGTCAAAGTGGTTGATGACAGATGGAATGAAGGATGTTGAGCCTTGTGCTCTCTGCATACTGCTCTCTTACCGGAGTGCTGGAGGGCACCTCAATCACAGAGATGTGCATCTTGCTAATGTGGGCATTCAGACTGCCAAGCTTCTTGAATGCACAGCTGCAGTCCATACAGGGGAACAGCGGGATGCCTTTACTCTGTTAGACAACATAAAACATAAACGTTAGCGCAACCCATCAAGCACTGGAAATCACATTGATTTTCAGTCTAATTCAGGAAGGATCATCACAAACCGGTCACACTACACGAACAGAGCATATCATGTTGAAAATAACGAATGCCATATAAATAAATGTCATTCGTGGCTATTGGGAGTGGTCTTTTCATGAAACAGATCATATTAATACACAAATTTATTTGGAAACACAAGTAAAATTAACACATTTGACATATTTGATGAGTTGGCAGCTAAAGCCTCACTGAAGTGTAACGAGCTAAAGCCGATTAAATCAGTTCTGGAAACCTTTATGGACACTTTAGGACACTTAAATTTAGATTCGAAGTCCAAACTGAAGCTCTTTGCAATGCACTGCTATGTTATGCTAATGCCTTTTCAATTGGGGAAACTACAATTATATAGTTGTTGCTTTCTTAATGCTATTTCAATCCTCAAAATACAGCACTGACTTTTAATTCATGCGGTGATTTCAAACTGTGGTTGGTTTCATGTTATGTTTAAACCCATTTCAACTACATTACAGTGTTGTAACATACCTTCAATAATTTGAACCTTTCATTTTGTTTGAAGTATGTTAACCACGATAGGAAGAACTGAAGCACACCAGTGTAAACCCACAGAGCACAGGTGAAATTAAAGAATACATCAACCTACTTTCAGTATTGTAATACATCAGCATACGTTGAAGCTTACGCTCTGTATCGTCATTTCCACTGAATCACCAGATCCATGACAAGAAGCCAAATTATTAGCCATCACAAAACAATAAATAAGAGAAGTTTTATCCTCTAATGGCACTGCACACTCAACTTAATTTGTCCATGACTTTGAATTTGTTTGTAATTTTCCGTCATGTTTGAAATGTTTGACTTTCATGATGATCAAAGATGAAAAGAAAAACACGTCTGAGCTTCAGCATCTCAATCTGTAATGAGCAAAGGTTTTAAATTCCCATTTCTGTGCAAATTATGTTACTGTCTGAAAACGTGACCCAATCCTTTATTGTTTAACCATTAAGCTTTACTTTATAATACTTCATGAAGATAATCAATTATATGGGCAACCTCTTCATGCAGCAGCAGGGATGAAGTGCACTTGTGAAAATTAGATGAATAATTCAAATGCCCCACCTGCTCAGTTTTCCAGAAGTAATTCAATCCACTAGCCCAACAGACATTTAGCATGACATATTAAATAAGGTGAGGAATCCACATGCCATATCTAATTTTTCATTCATACAGTATTTGATTTAAAAACAACCTACAAACAAAAAAGTGTCATCCAACCAATTTAACCTCAGAAACAAAATAGTCATGTTACTTTTGTCTTACATTCACAAATATTTCTTCTGACAGAAATAATTACAACTATTTGTCATGAAGTCTGTAGCTTAAGCGTGTCTGTGATAATTTCAGGCATGCAGGTGGTGGTGGTGGTGGGGATGGGGATGATGATGATGATGATGATGATGATAGACTTTAACAAAGACACTTTTCACCTCACTAATAAAACTGATTTCATTTCAAAAAATTAAATCACCAATCTTTTTCACTATGATAAAATGAAACATTAAATAAACTTATTTAACACCAACTGTGAAAATACAAATTAGTTCCGGCTGGACTAAACTGAAAGAATTGTTAATAATAAGCTGCTGGCCTAAGCGTTTCTCCTGAGGGATCCTGGAACAGCACTGCAGCAAAGACCCTTCTTTGTATGTTCATACTACATTTATGTATTTAGGTATATTAGTAATCCACGGAGATAAATCCACAGTGACAATGCTGACATATCGATGTTCACCAACTGTTACATTCACCTTATTAGTTTGCCATGTCTGGTACGCTCACTTTTACTAATTTGCACTGAACAGACACAACAGCTGAGGCAAATGTTCAGTCAAAAACCAATTCTGAATATTAATTTGGACAGGAGTTTGAGTCACACCAAGGGGAAATCTTTTTTTTTTTTTCAAAGTTTTAGAAGCTATATCATAAATCATAAAAATTTGATTTCACAGCTCTAGCTGGCAGCATGGAGTTCAAGCACAAAGTGTTTGAGGCGTTGTTTTGATTAAATACACTAGTATTGACGATTGTGGCATATCCACTCATGGGTCCCCAGTGCACCTCTTGGAATTGAGAAATAATGTTTCACAATCAGGAAGGCAGAAAGCTTACCCAGTCCAAACTGTAGCAACATCACTGGAAGAAACTAGAGGCTACTTTCACCTCTAGATATTTGTGTACTTGGAAAAAGCATTGATGTGTGCAGCTCTTGAAATGTCAGCCGCAGTTTACCACTTGATGGAGAAAACTGCAGTTTCAGAGCAGTACAGTACCAGAGATGCAAGTCCAAAATAAAACAGAATGGATAAATCTTTCAAACTGGCCAATGTGACATGCTGAGAAAAAAAAGCAAATGAAGACGAAAAGCTTAAATTTCACCTCTCCAAGTCCTCACTGATAAACTGAATCGCAGGATGTCCTGGAGCAATGAACGTCACACGCTGTGAGAGGTTTGTGTAAATGCAAGAGGTGCAGAAAAAGAATGGTTTTTTTACAACAATACAAATATAAGAAATAAGACTGAAAAAAACGATGTGGGAGTCTGTGAAATGATTTTAAGCATAAGCTTAATGAGACACAGTCATGTTCAGATGAAGTGTCTGATTTACACTGATTTTCGTAATGATGTGGTTCCGCTGGCTGCAGCAGTGCATGATGGAAATTTATTGGTGGATGATTGAGAAACGTTCTAAGACAAAGTTTACTCGAGGTCATTTTGTTGGGAGATATGTCTTGGGAATGGACCAACGTACAGACGGATGGACAGATTTGATCAACACTGTTAACATGTGGGAACAGAGGGGAAGAACTGCTCTCATTTTGAAAGTGGAATGTTTTCCCATTCTTTATTATAATTATGAACCCATTTTGAACGGGTGACAGTTCAGAATTGCAGAGGGGCCAGTTTAGCACCCAGACTCTTTAGCGGATTGTGTGTTTGGTATTATGTTGCTGAAGTAAACCAGGCATTAGATGAAAAGGACATACCGTAGCATGTGTTATACAAAACCTGGAAATATAGTTTTGCATTAATGCTGCTTTCACAAATGTGCGGTCACCCATGCCATGTGACCTAATGCCCCCTCCACACACTCACTCACTTACTCACACACACGCACATGCGCACATACACCATCACAGACATTGGCTGTTCCCTGATAACAAGCCTGATGGTCCCTCTCCCCTTTAGCCTGGAGGACTCAGTGTCAATGTTTTCCAAACAGAATTTTCAATTTTCCACGGTGCACTGGCGTCTTGCCCGGAGTGTCCCCCATCCTCACACCCTGTGCCAGCTGAGATAGGCTCCAGCTCCACGTGACCCGCTTTGGCGGACGAAGCGGCAGAAAATGAATGAATGAATTTTCAATTTTGACTCACAGACCACAGGACAGGTTCCCTCTTTGCTTCAGTCCATTTTAAAAGAGAGGGAACCCAGTGGAGACCGCATCGTTTCTGGATCTGGTTTATGTGTGGTTTTTTATTTGCATGGTAGAGTTTCAGCTGTCAGTTGTGAACCAGTGATGAACTGTTTTCACAGACAGTGGCTTTGGGACGTGCTCCTGAGCCCATGCGATGACAGAATCCTGTCTGATTTCAATGTAGTGATGTCTGACGGATTGAAGATCATGACCATCTACTACTGGCACTCAGCTTTGCTCCTTGCGGACGGAGAATTTGTCAGCTTCTCGGAATCTTTTCATGATATTGCAACTGTAAAAGATGCAACTCCCAGATCCTTTAATTACATCCCGCTTCAAAGCGGTGATGTATTGTAATTGTCGGTGTTCGTGTGTCCGTCCTTCCATCCGTCTGTAAGTCCACCAAATATCTTCAGAACCGTTGCAGATAGAAGGATGAAACAAAAAAACTAGGTCAAGGTCAAATTTTAACTTTTGTACGATCAGGAACTGGATAAGATAGAAAGACGAGGGAGAAGGCCAGTATGAGTAAGACCGTAGATCAAAGCTAGTGCTTTGATCTGTGACGGTAGGACAGAGCACTAGCTTTTATCTTTCTCCTATGCAAGTAGGTCAGGGTAAAATTTTGAATTCGGGGGTGTCGCGGGATGTTGCAGTCTGTGACTGTATTGGTTCTAGTTTTATTTTAGGCTCATGAACTACTATAAATTATTCTTAATTTGTTGCACTATTTACCAGTGCAGTCTTCCAGAGGGGTGAACCCTTTCCCATTTTATACTTCAGAGAGACTCAGCTCTATTCATATTCCATTATGTTTCCAACCGAATGCCAGCCAGATAAATTAATTTTGAGATGTTCCATCAGGTGTTTTTCTTTTTAACTCCGCGTTTTTGCTGCCACTGTCTCTACTTTTTGAAAGGTGTTGCTAGCATCAAATTAAAATAGGCAGGTATTTTTTTATTTAAATATATGGTTTTAATTTTTTCAGCTCATTTTGTATCTATTGACAATTTACAAAGCAATTTAGAAATTGGGTTGTGTATTAGGCTGATCCTTTACTTATTATTTGTTCCAATGTTCCAAACATTTGGGGTCTGAGCTCACACACACACACATGAACTTGTTCTGTGTTTTAATATTTATGTTTGGTAACTTCTTGAAGCACATCATCTCTGTGGGTTGTCAAATGTTTTATTATAACATACTGTTTTGATGGATTAGTTGGTAGTTCTATAGAAGCCTGCTATAAAAGAATTCATTTTACAGGCACAGTAGATGTGTTGAAGAGGAATGAGTCCAAAGGGAATTCCTGCACATTGTATTAAAAAACAATTTCTTATATGGAAATGAATACTTGTGTCAAGGAATCAGAAGTCAGATATCATAACATGGACTTCTAAATATCACCGGAACCAAGTACAAATCTTCTTCTTCTCCTTTCGGCTTTTCCCTTCAGGAGTCTCCACAGCGAATCAGCTGCCTCCATCTAACTCTGTCTTCTGCATCCTCTTCTCTCACAACAACTACCTTCATGTCCTCTTTCACTACATCCATAAACCTCCTCTTTGGTCTTCCTCTAGGCCTCCTGCCTGGCAGTTCAAAACTCAGCATCCTTCTACCAATATATTCACTATCTCTCCTCTGGACATGTCTAAACCATCTCAGTCTGGCCTCTCTGACTTTATCTCCAAAACTTCTAACATGTGCTGTCCCTCTGATGTACTCATTCCTGATCCTATCCTTCCTGGTCACTCCCAAAGAGAACCTCTGCATCTTCATCTCTGCTACCTCCAGCTCTGCCTCCTGTCTTTTCCTCAGTGACACTGTCTCTAGACCAAACAACATCATTTGTCTCTTCCACTTGGGTCCCTCTCATTCACACACATGTACTCTGTCTTACTGCGGCTAATTGGAACAGATTACAAATGAACCTGTAAAAATAAATAGTAAAAGACATCATCCTTTAGATTGTCTACCACAGTGACCTCAAGATAACGTCACCATTTTGCAATTGTACTAATCTACAGCAAAAAATCAGGTATATTTAGACAGGTATGTCTAAATATCATGTGTTCAAACACCTGCACCCCCCCCCCCCCACACACACACACACACACACAGGACATGCTAGCTCCAACACAGGTTCCTCCCAGAAACCTTTACAAAGGGCAGAAACTGTGTTTCTGACAGTCAGAGCTACAAAGCGGACCTTCTGCTGTTCTAACTTGAACACGGAGCCTGACAGCAGCTGCTCGTGACTCGTGACTGGTTAACTGTGAACCACAGCTGGTTGTCCTGCTACACTAAGAAGCAGTCCATCTGTCACACAATGCATTGCCATGAGCCCCCAGCGGATCCTGTGCAGACCTCTGCTCGGAGGACAGGAGCTGCTGACTTTGTGTGCGTATCTATGCTTTTAATGACGCTCTTGTCTTGGTCAATGGGGATATGGGGCATAACAGCTTTTGTTAAAATCATTACCTACATTTACCAAAGACATTAACACACCATACTCAATGTTATGAGGACATTTTGTTTTTATATAGTATGAGACCAAACCAGTTGCCATTCTGCTGATTCTCATGTAAATAACAATTCATTACAGAGAAGCCAAAACTCAATGTCCATTACAATTTCTATGTGTGATTTGATCTGACACTACATGTCAGACTAGTATGTTATTTATCTCTCATAATTCATTAATACTGATTCCAGAATAATTTGATGGTTAATTTTATTATTGACCATGTTCTTAGTGCCAGTAGGGAAGCTGTTTTGGGCAGGACATGGTTAAAGTACTTTATGCTCAAACCTGTAGCCTCTGTTCTTACCTCAGAATGAACTCGTTGGACATGAGAGTGTAAGTTTCCTTTCTGAGAGAAGGAAGCTGGGCAGAAGATGCAAAGGTGAGGCTTCTCCCCGGTGTGTCTCGCCATGTGAGTCTGCAGCACCACCTTCTGGTTGAACGCCTTGCTGCAATGTGAGCATTTGTAGGGTCTCTCACCTTCAGAGAAGGGCGGCATCGATGCTGAATTATGATGCTGGAAACATTTACATTTTCTAGAATGTAAGACCTTAACTTAAAAACACAAAGTACGGTATACACCACTGTAGGGATCTCAATTCAAGATGATTGGATGTAATAGTGAACATTTAAAAAAGAAAAATTCCAAATGGAAGCATCAACTTCGTGTATTGCATTTTCTAAAATCCCCATCGTTCTTCATGGTTCACAAATAATTGCCACATTCATCACAAAATTGTGACTTTAATAATTTGCACGCTGTATTTATATACGGAAATTGATCATATTTTATCCTAATAGCTCAACAATTTTCTCTCCATGGCAGCAGGGTAGGGCAATCTCCAACATTTCAATTTATTTCCTGAAGATGGTTCAAATAGAAGCCCTTACCCACTCATCTGTGCTCCACAGAGAGGTAGACAGTAAGGTACAATGAGTCCGTGGTCATGTGTACATGCTGTCTCCCAACGTGACTCTTCACCATTAGCTTGAAGCCTGTTTGAGCTTCAAGGCACAGATGAATCAGCTCCAATCAACTCCATGCTGCACTAGTCCACCAGTCAGTACACAAAAACAAATTATTGGGTGGATGAAGTGTAAACAAGTGAATGGAAGCTGCTGGCTACATTACCTCATCCCCACACAAGCAAAAACAACCACACATCTACACATTAATATTGGAACGGCATGTCGGAATTCAATCCACAAAAAAAAAAATTTCTGTACAGTAGCTGAAGGATGACCTGAGCTCATTCCCTCGGAGCTGGGCAGTAAAGGCTCCAAACTGCTTAGGATGTGTTGGTGCCGTGTTGAGGAGTTTTTCAAGGATAACTCAAATCCATTCAGACAGATCTAAGTTTTCACTCTTACAACACAGCCTAGAGTCAGATTCAGGGGACATGACAAATTAAGAAAAAACTGCCATCGCTGCAGTTTGTGCCACTCCTTCTGTGTCTCCCTGTCCATCTGTGACTTACAGCAGAGAAGCAGCAGGACATCAGACCCCCCCCCCCACCCAGTACAACCTGGAGCAACACATGACATTAGCTCTCCAAATCTGGACGCTCACCTGTGTGTATTCGTATGTGCCTAACAAGCTGGCTGGGCTTTTTGAAAGCCTTTCCACAGTGATGGCAACTGTTTGTGAATCCACTGCGGTCAATGTTTTTCTTGTAGTTTCTGGAGGAGGTGAGCAGTCTGGGGAGGGAGGAAACAGAAAAACACAGGGGTTTCAAGGGAAGACAGAGAAAAAAACATACTGTGTGTGTGTATCTGGTCTCTTACTACTACTACTACTACTACTACTACTATTATTACTAATAATAACAATAATAATAATAATAATAATAATAACAATAATTTAGGCAAGAGTGACAGTGAGTTCAGATAATTTGTTGGAATTAGAATGAAATTAGAAAAGGAAACAAACACGTTTCTCCTTAAATATAAAACAGTGCTTTCAAAATTTGCCACACAAAATTGTTTTTGTGATAAGTGTTTTGCAATGCAGAATTTCAAAATATAATATGCATTTAGCGTCAACAACACTTGATCATTTCAGATGTTTGGGTATCAATAATTTTTATTTCATCTTCAATTCCCAGATAAGCAGCTTCAGTTTTAAGTTCACTAAGCAATAAAGGCAACTTTGAGATTCTGTCACTTCTGTTGTTGTTCAAAGTCCTTTTTAACCTTGGTTCTGTTTAATTTCTATTAGACTACAGAGTCTACACGCAACTGCAAGGAGTGTGACCTTATTAAAAGCTTTTGGCCTTCACATGTACTAATGAAGACTTACCTGCTGTGTGCATTCTATTCACGAGATGAATTAGAGACTTGTTTTTGTTGCCACTGCAGGCTGTCTGTGCCTCCAAGCAGTCAATACAGGCTTTTTTAAAGCTATTACATCTTTATTCAAGACCATAGGTCAAAAATATTTTTAAATGACCAGATCATTTTACATATAATGATAGATTTTGCTAAAAACCTTCAGCTTCATTCTATAAAATATGGAACATTTCCTATTATGACAGGAATAGCTTTTATTGGAAGTGTAAATGTATCTTAATCATTTCATTGCCGTTTCAGATGGCCCTCAATCTCCATGATTCACATACACTGTTTCATTTAGACTTTAAATGACTTACACATTATCTTCAAGATTGATTTTAATAGCTCTTGAATTCCCTTTTATCTCCCTCCTGATTTGGTCTATTTAAATAAATCAACACTGTCCAACCTCATCTTGAAATGGCTCTTCATGTGCTGCTTGAGGTTTGCAGCTGTTTTGAACTCATTGTCGCAGGTCTTGCAGGTGTAGACTTTGATGCCAGAGAGTTCTTTGCGGTGCTCCTCTAAATGCAGAGACAGTTGGCTCTGCAGAACAAACTCATCGCCACACTCCACACAGATTAAATTCTGCCAGGTAAAAATGGTGGGAGAGCACACAAATGAGATAAATGAACCCATGAAGAGATAATAAAAGCACACTGTCTTTTCTTTTGGTCCACTAACCTCCTCTTTCTCATGTAGCATAATGTGAGATTTGAGGCTGGCGATGCGGGAGAACTTTTTCTGACATACGGGGCAGGTGAAGTCAGAAGTCTCGTGTGTGGACTTGTGGAGTGTGAGGTTGAACTCCACATTAAAGGTCTGTGGACACTGGTCACATCGATGAGGCTACACGGCACAGAGGAAAGTTAAACAGAGTAGTAAATGTATGTCTGAAGGAGACATGTCCTTCTACAATTCACTTCCTGTTGTTAATATACTGTACATTCTGAGTGAAAACAGAAGGATAGATGCAACTTTACCTGAGCCAAAAACTACACTTTTCTATAATCCTGGAAAGCATTTTATATTTTCTCCCCAGCCTACTGAATAGCATGTATCCATGAGAGTCATTGATGGACTTCTGCATAGTAGCAGGTGTGTTACTAAATAAATAAATACAGTATTTTCTACACTATAAGGCGCACCTAAAAACCTTTAATTTTCTCAAAAACCAATGGTGCACCTTATGATCCAGTGCACCTTATATATGAAAAAAGTTTTAAAATAGACCATTCATTGAAGATGAGTTCTAAGATGCATTTTATAATCCTGTGTGTTTTATGTATGAATTTTTTTTAAATAAGCCGTTCATTGAAGGTGCGCCTTATAACCCAGTGAGCCTTGTAGTACGGAAAATACTGTAATCTCTCACTTTATCCTTTCGTCATAAACAAGATTTATTAACACACAATATGAAATGATTTCCCAAAAGGCAGAAATGTCCCAATTATTAAATCCTGTTTCCATTAGAGGAGCTGAAAGACTTAATTTCAGAGTATGTGCTCAATGCGGTGAAGGTAACAACAACACTCTGACTCCCACTCTCTCTCCTTGAGAGTGAATAACCTAGAGGCTAGCACTCTTCAGCATGGAGAGATGATTTATAAAAGTGAAGATGCCTAAGCAGATGAAAATGAAATCTTATTATTGTCTCTTTGTGTTACAGGAGATTATCACAGGATAAAACTGCTTCACTCTTACTGCCGGTGAATACTGCAGCAGAGAAAGTTGTAGCTGTACTCCAATATCAGTGTGGAACGGTTCCAAAATTTACTGTGTGATTTAGGACTGCTGGCAACACATAAAACAGAGAAATAGCTTCAAACCATTTTCAGTAATCCAGGTACTCCAACTACTCATGGAATTGTTTCCGCGCTGCATGTGAGGTGCCCCCTACTCATCAGAAACAGTAGCGATGTTACACATGGTGCTAATATGCTTCTGTGCATTTCCTACTGATTTTTGAACTTCAAAGAGCAAAGCACACTTTTCCAGCCTTAAATCATAGTAGAGTCTCAATTTTGCATATACAGTAACTGTGATGACTGACACATTCAGTGATGTTTTTTGTATATGAACCATCTTTACAGAAAGAGCCCACTGCTCCAGTAAAGACTTGATACTTCCATTATTTGCTTCACTTCTACCAGATACTACGATGTCTCGCATTGTATGGAAACATCCCCATGAGTTTTTTTGATAGATCAAACAACATATTTTCAGTCAAATCAACAAAGATACACCTTATTTATCCCAAACTGGGAAATTCAAATGTTAAAAAGCGGAAAAAGACTCACATATCGCATCAGAATTCATTGGCTAGTACAATACGTGTTTATACAATGCTGCTGGTGCCGGCCCTACCTTGTCATTGACTTCATGTTCACGGAGATGCTTCTGCAGCTGGCTCTCAGTGGTGAAGATCTGGGAGCATATTGTGCACTTCTTATCTCTGAGTTCTCCTTCACTGGAACTTTCCAGTTTGCCATCACTGGGATCCACATCTGATTAATCACAACAGAGAAGACTTCAGTATCTCAGCGTTGTCCTAGAGGTCCCAACAACAACATCCAAAGAAGACATCAGTGTTCTTTGTACCACCTTCTTCAGATGCATCAGTATTGTGAACAGTGGAGAAATTTTGTGCACAGAAAAAAAAAATAGTATTGTCCTGTACCCTCTGTAATATCGCTTGCCCTCAGCAAAGCATATTACAGACACACACTCCAGCATTTATCAAAGTAAGGTATTTTTAGAACAAAATTCAAAGTGTAGTTAGCAATGTCCCCACCGAGATGCTTGATTATATTGTTAACATAAAGAGAAAGCATTGATGTAGGAGGTGAAATGATGGTCAATATTTAAATTGCAATAATAAATAATAGGTCAGCATAGTAGCAGCGAGTTGAAAACATTTATGAAACAAATTGTTTTGCACCAGCTTTAAAAAAAAAAAAGACACAGAATGCACCGTCATCTGTTCTGTTTTTGGGGGATTTCTATGGTGATAGGGAAACATTCTGCGTTGAATTTTTCATTCCACTTATAAAATCAGTATTGTGAAGCATCAGCACACAGATCAGCATTTCCCATACTATTGTCCAGACCAGGCCAAGTCCCACTTCCCATATATTCATTCACTCAAAAATGGCTGTTTCCGTTTTGGAGCCTCTGAAAAGAAACTCTATGCACCTCTCTGTGTTTTCTGTAATAAGCTACTGGCTTTTTTCTAATATTCGGAGGATGGAGAAATACTGGCTTCATCTTCATCAAGTCTTTTCCCACAATTCTAAAATATATTTAATTAGTTTATGATATTTAATATCTGCATGTTTAACTTTATTACTACATTTGGCTTCAATGTCATACTGTTGTGTGTTTATGATCAGTAGGATGATTTTAATGGTAGAACTGGGACCTTAGCTATAAAAGTGCTGCTACAGTGTTATCAGACTTAAAACTAACTATGCTTATGTGAGCATGGTGAATTCAAACTGTGGAAGAAGGGAGAGGAGTAGAGGTGGGGGAAGAGCACCCACCCATTGTTATTCTGAGTCCTGTAGTGTGAACTTAGAGGGGGGAAGCAGGTTGTATACACAGTGCCTTGTGAAAGTATTGGCCCCCTACGAACTTTTTGACATTTTGCCACATTTCAGACTTCAAAACTCATGAGACACAAAAGAACACACCAGGCAGGTCTGGGATAAAGTTGTGGAAATGTTTAAAGCAGGAATGGGATACAAGAAGATTTCACAATATTTAAATGTCTCCCGGAGCACTGTGCAAGCAATAATATCAAAATGGAGAGCGCATAAAACCACTGCAAACCTAGCACGACCTGGCCGTCCCTCTAAACTTTCTGCCCAAACAAGGAGGAAACTAAGCAGAGAAGCAACCAAGAGGCCCATGATCACGCTGGATGACCTGAAGACATACACAGCTGAGGTGGGACGATCTGTCCATAAGATAGCTATTAGTCGTACTCTGCATAAATCTGGCCTGTATGAAAGAGTGGCAGGAGAAAGCCATTTCTGAAAGAAAACCATAAAAAGCCCCATTTGGAGTTTGCAAGAAGCCACATGGGAGACACAGATAACATGTGGAACGAGGTGCTCTGGTCAGATGAGACCAAAGTTGAACTTTTTGGGCTGAATGAGACATGTTACGTTTGGCGTAAGAGTAACACTGCACATCACCCTGAAAACACCATACCCACCGTCAATCATGGTGGTGGCAGCATCATGCTCTGGAGGTTGCTTTTCTTTAGCAGGGACTGGGTAGATTGTGAGAGTTGATGGGAAGATGAATGGAGCCAAATACAGGGTGATTCTGGCAGAAAATCTGTTGGAGTCTGCCAAAGACCTGAGGATGGGGCGGACATTCACCTTCCAAAAGGACAATAATCCTAAAATTAAATTCAAATCTACAATGGAAGGGTTTAAAACTAACCATATAAAGGTGTTAGAATGGCCAAGCAAAAGTCAGGACCTCAATCCAGTAGAGCATCTGTGGAAAGATCTGAAAATTGCTGTGCACAAACGATCTCGATCTAAACTTAAGGAACTTGAGCTGTTTGGTAAGGAGGAATGGGCAAATATTTGTCTCAAGACGTGCAAAACTTATAGAGACATACCCAAAAAGACTTGCGGCTGTGGTCGCAGCAGAAGGAGGTTGTACAAAGTATTAACTCAAAGGGGGCCAATACTTTTGCACGTCCTACTTTTCAGTTTTTTGTCAACACAATATAAAATGTTGAATAATTTTGGTTCCGCTTCACGATTGTGTCTCACATGTTGCTGATTTTTGAAAAATCTTTTCAGTTTTTTATTTTTAAGTTTGAAGCCCGAAATGTAGCAAAATGTCAGAAAGTTCTTGGGGGGCCTATACTTTTGCAAGGCACTGTACACAAGTCATATATATACACACATGTACATATAGGTTATATATCACAAGTCATCATCTTCATGCTGGGTTACGGTTAAATCAACCTTTAAACTAAGACAAAAACAAGACATGTCAGAGAGCTTTGTGACAATCTTAATAACTAGGCCCTTAGTGGGAAAATGTTCACACTATGATGAATGGTGAAACTGCTCTCCAAACCGAGCTACATGGTAATCAGGTGCGTGCAGCAGCACACAGTTCATTATGTGCTCAGAGTGTACTTTGCACAGTTGAGTAGTTTATGTGAGACTGTTACACTTGTTTGATTTAACATTAAGGTGTTATTTTTATGAAAAGTTTTGAAGGTTTCTTCCAAGGGCAGCAGTAGCTCAGTCCACAGGGATTCATGGGAAACCAAGGGTTGCTGGTTTAAGTCCAGTATGAAACACAGAATGGAACGTGAACTGGTAGTTGAGCACTGAGTATTTCAGACGTGTGTGCGGTGTTTGTGTGTGTGTGTGTGTGTGTATTCAGCATATATACAGTAAATGTACAGTACATATATATACAGTGGTATGAAAAGTTTGGGCACCCCTGATAATTTTCCAGATTTTCTTTTATAAATCACTGGTTGTTTGGATCAACAATTTCAGTTAATCATATAGCAGATGAATACAGTGGTGTTTGAGAAGTGAAATGAAGTTTATAGGATTTACAAAAAGTGTACAGTAATTATTTAAAGAAAAGTAGGCAAGTGCATAAATTTGGGCAATCCTACACAAAAATTACATCAGAATTTAGTAGAGACTGTTTTTGCAGAAATAACAGCCTCTAAATGCTTTCTATAGCTTCCAATGAGGGTCTGGATTTTGGTTGGTTATTTTTGACTATTTGTCTTCACAACACTTCTCCAGCTCAGTTGATTAGATGCTTGTCAGCACGGTCACACCACAATTTTTTGATAATATTCAGGTCCGGGAGTGAGATGGCTATTCCAGAACATTGTACTGGTTCCTCTGCATGAATGGCTTAGTAAAATATGAACAGTGTTTATGGTCGCTGACTTGTTGTAGTGTCTAGCCCCAGTGTAAATTCAGCTTTGTCTCTGATTCTTAAACATCGTTTGCAAAAATCTGCAGATACAGACTAGAATCCATGCAACCTTCAACTTCAAAAGATTGCCCATACCTGCACTGGAGACGCATCGGTCTTCCATAGAGCATCCCTTTGTACAAAGTGTGTTGAATAGATGAACGATGCACAGTGACACCATCTGCACCAAGATGATGTTGTAGGTCTTTGGAGCTGATCTGCGGGATGAGTTTGACTGTTTCACCATCCGTCGCCTTCGCTTATCTGACAATTTTCTTGGCCTACCACTCCGAGCCTTAACTAGAACTGTGCCTGTGTTCTCACATTTCCTCACTACGTTCCTCACAGTGGAAACTGACAGCTGAAATCTCTGAGGTAGCTTTTTGCATCCTTCCCCTAGAGTTTAAACCATAATGTTGAACATTCTTTGTTTTCAGGTCATTTGACAGTTGTTTTGAGGTTCACCTGTTGCCACTCTTCATAGGAAAAGCAAAAAGGACATCAACTTACAATTGGCCACCCTAAACACCATTTTGTGATTGGCTTCACCTTTGTACATAGGTCAAGGGTCAATGAGCTTACTAAACAAACTTTGTGTTCCAATAATTAGTGCTTAAGGTATTCAAATCAATAAAACAAGGGTGGCCACATTTATGCACCTGCCTATTTTTGTTTGAATAATTATTGCACACTTTCTGCATATCTTATAAACTTCATTTCACTTCTCAAATATTACTTTGTCTGCTATATATTTAACTGAAATTGTTGATCTGAACAACCAGTGATTTATAAAGGAAAATCTGGAAAATTATCAGAGATGCCCAAACATTTTCATACCACTGTATGCATACACACACACACACACACACACACACACACACACACACACACACACACACACACACACACACACACACACACACACACACACACACACACACACACACACACACACACACACACACACACACACACTCCCGATCAAATGTTTACTTGAAAAAGCACAAGAATTCCCATTTTGCACTGTTGGATCTTAATAAGGTTCTAAGTAGTAATTCAATATGCAAAGAAGAAGAAATGGGAGTGAGACAAAAAAAATTTCCGTAATTATTGCAAACAACCATTAAAGTGAAAAAGGCTGTTCATTGTTTAAGACCACATCTTAAAAAAATAAATTCTAAAATAGCAAAAAAAAATTCTAAAAAAGGAGTGACAAGTAGCTGCGCCATTCTTATTAATCACCTCAAAAATGTGTATTGGAATGCTTGATGCTAGTGCTTCCAGGAGGCTAGTGGGAATGCTGCTTCAAGTGGTCCTAACCCCAAATGTTCTCAATTGGATTTAGATCAAGACAACATGCAGAATGGTTCAAAAGAGTGATGTTATTTCTCTGGAAGGAGTCCTTTGTCAGGCGAGCACTGGGAACTGCAGCATTCTCCTGTTGAAGAACCCAGTCATTACCACACAGACAATGGCCTTCAGTCATGAGGAACGTTCCCTGTAACTTCTCCACATATTCAGCTCTTGTTTGACGCCTCTGCACAACCTGAAGCTCCATTGTTCCATTAATGGAAAAAGCTCCCCAGATGATGGCGCCCCCTCCACTGTGTCATGTAGAAAACATCTCAGGCGGAATCCCCTGGTCATGTCAGTAATGTTGGAAATTCATGACTGTCAAGGTTAATTTTTTTTTCTCATCAGAGAATAAAACGTTCTTACCCCGTTCAATGCCCCATGTTTGGTGCTCTCGTGCAAACTCTAAACGGGCAATTTTGTGCCGTTAAAGGAGACAAGGTCTCGGAAGAAGTTTTTTGTTCTTAAGCCCTTCTCTGGCAGATGCGCTCTAATGGTAATGGGACTGCAGTTGGCACCAGTGACCAGCTTAATGTGGGCTGAGGTTCAGCCACTGGCTTGATGGACATCCAATTGGATTCTTCAGCTCAGGGCCGGTGAACTTTTTGACGACTTTTTTTCTATGACCATCAGGATCTTTTATAAGGTTTAAAATGACTGCCTTACTTCATTCAGCCCGAGCAGCAATGGCCCGCTGCAAGCGGTCTTGCTGATGCAGCTCAACAATCTGACCGCTTTCAAAGAGAGCTTTTTTGTCTTTGCCCTTCGGAGGTCAAGACAGTATTACTGACAGAAAATGAATCTGAATCCACATTTCGGCAAAGATTTGGGTTTTTTAAGGAGGTGGTCATAAACTTTTTGATCAGCTGATGAACAGCCAACTTCAGTGTAATGAATGCAATAAATTGCTTACTCAATTTTTTTTGGTCTCACTCTCAATTCTTCTTGCATTTTGAAGTGCTATTTAGAACCTTGATACGATCCAACAGTGTAAAATATGAATTATTGCATTTTTATGTATATATGATTTAAAGTGGAAACACTGCGAAGTAAAACTTTTGAACCAATATGTGTCACTCTTCAGCATCAACACCCCGGTGTTATGTCACTTAGTATAACCAATCAAAGTCAAGTTGCCTTGAAGTTCTATTGATAAATCACTTAGAATCCTGCACTATGTGTGTATCTACAAGTACATATATTTTAAAACTTAGCAGTAAATATGGACAGCTAAAATTTTAGAAATTAAGGCAAATATGCCTGGCAACCAAGTCAGAATTCTTTAATGTTTTTCCAACAAAAGCCATTAAAATATATTTTTAAAAAAACACGCAAACATGCTTACACTGAAAAACAATGTTTTTGTACTTTATTGCTGGATATTTGAAATGTATTGGAAAATAATGAGTAGCTGTACAAAATCAGACTTTTAATTTTCACAGGGATTTTTTTTTATTGCACTGAGACCCACTAAAATAAATAATCTGCAATAATAATTTTCCATGGATCCATCACCCCTACAGGTGTTCACACTGGAGGTTTACAAGGCACATACTCTTTTGTTATAAGAAATATTTCCATCGTCTTAACGGTAAACCGTTGAACTGCTTCTGGTTTAGTTTTCAGTCATTAGCATTGACATGTTTGTGTTTTTAAATAAAATCATCACAGTCAGCATAATAGTGAAGTTAATGCTTCGGGCTTGCCACCAACTCAAAATACTGAAATCCGGTTTACCAGTCGAGTTAAATACCTAGTGTCATAATAACAAAAGCTAATAGCATATCGTGATCCCGTTGATGAAAACAACCGTAACAGTAAATCGTATCCTCACAACAGACCGTCTTTGGTCCAGGTAAGTCCTGACTTCAGGTCACTGACTCTGACCACACCAGCGTCCCGCCAGCGGCTAACATCCCTGCAACAGTGCCTCACGAGATAACGTCCAAAACAACAATAGAGAACATTTAGCCTCAAAGCTAACGGTAGCAACGTGTGCTAGTTAGCAACAAGCTAACAACAAGCTACTATAAACAAAGATAAAGTTTAAAACCCATGTATTGAATAACAGTTCACACAGCAGACGTTCTTCCCTTCACCGACACCAATTTAGACTGGAAGCCAATAAGAAGAGGCACCGAGATGTTATTAATATCATTCCGCCTCAATCGCTTCTTCGCCGCACAAAGCAAAGCCCACCCGCAATACTATATCCGGGGACTATATACACTACATTGAATTGTTATTATAAAAGGCGCGGAGCTGTTTGTCCAAATAATATTAAGTTATTTGGATAGCTGATAACCTGTATTTTTTATTCGCTGCATTTTGGAACTTGTTACCTGTTTCGTCGTTGCTTTTAACTCTCAGTTTGCGAGGCCGGCCCCGCGGCATAGTTCCAGTACTCAGGGTGGGTGTGCTGTGAACGATTTGCTTTTCAAAATGGCGACTCAGTCTTCAGTTGACGGTATCGTAGCGATGAAGACCCAACTGCACGGAGTAGGGAGACATCTACCGTCTGTGTCACTGCAGATGCACCTTCAGTCAGACAATACACTGGTAATGACAGGACCCTCTGGCTGCTAGTTTCCGGGAAATATGTAAAGATGATCAAGATCAAAGTACATCGACAGTGCCAATTAATCATTGCATCCGTCTTTGCTAATGATGATATAATACATGATTATATATATATATATATATATATATATATATATATATATATATATATATATACACACACACACACACACACACACACACACACACACACACACATACTGTATATATATATATATATACATACACAGTATATATATACTGTATATATATATACTGTATATGTGTATATACATATACTGTATATATGTATATATATATATATATATATATATATATATATATATATAAAATTATAAAAATCTAATTTCCAAGAGGATATGTATTGAAAAATTGTAGTGATGTTGGAGGAGAGAAAAGGCCACAAGTACTTGAACCTCAATACAGTTTGGCTTGTACACATCAAGTAGAGCTGTAAAGAATCATTGTTGGCATCCATAGGAAATAAAAACACTAAAATATAAGATAAGGTGACTATCAACTCAACCATGACATAGTTTTTGACCTTTTGGAGTATCAGGCATAGAAATATCATGAAGTGTTAAACGTTTTCCACTCACAGTTTAGTGCCAGAGATTAAATCATATTGATTTGTCAAAAGGGTAAGGGGCCAGTTGTAAAATGGTTTTACTGTCCATTAAGACCAGCAGAGGGAGGCAATGACATACAGTTTGAAAGGCTCTGTTCATTTATGGGTTTATCATCTTGCCCCTGCCTCCAAACACACTATTCTGATGATCTTGTTTAGGACTAGTCCTCCACTGCCTGAGGGACCTTCAACCAGATCTGTTGAATCTGGAGCTCTCAACCACGTGGGGGTTGAATATCTTTACTAACACTTAGAACTGTCCTCACATTACAAGTCACAGAGTCTTTAGGCAGCTCACAGCCTGAGATACACACAGCACAACATAGGCAATGTTTAAGACAAGATCCATGACTCATTTTACATTCATATCTCTTTTGAAATCTTTTACTGGTTGCTGGTTGACATCTGCTTCATGCAAGCATAATGACAGGAAGTGAAGAAAGTGTTTATGCTTCCAGTCAACACAAAAGAACATGGATTAGACATCATTAGGGAGGCAAGCTCTCTAAAGAGGAGCATTACAGTACAGATGTTGATTTTAGGAACTTACAGAACAGTTATATGTACCGTAAGTCCCAGAGATTGTCTGGTCAAGACCAACATAATGTTTACAAAAATAAAAACATTTACAAAATATGTAGTTTGCAACATCTAAAAAAAATGCAATAAGAAATTCAATAAAAAATACTTTTAAAAAATATGAGAATAATGGAAAACCATGGAGTGTTATTTGAAGGATGTCATCCTCGCTCTGGATCCTTTATTAAAACTGTTCAGTGTTACCAACTCTTTGCATTGAGCTGCAGCGAACATCTACATCTGTGACAAACTGTATTATCGTCAGTCGTTACCAGACATGCCAGAAATGACAGCGATTAATACGTGTTTAATGTTGTCACCTAATACACATCAGGAAAACAGTCTTCCCTTACACCTCATTCTGCAGCGTAAGCTGCTGATCAGACAGTTCAGAACACAGGGTTATACATGCTTAAGATAGTATAGTATGTCATGTAGTGTGATGTGAAAAATCCTCAAATGCACACTTTTGGAACAATTTTATAAGAAGGTTTTTGATTGGTTATAAATCTTCAAAAATCCCACTTACACACAAACACAACACAGGGATATGTGTAACTTTAAGAATTTTTCATGGCCAGAAATAGATTTCCAGCTGTTGTTTGTTTGTATCTTTAGCCGTACGTAAATCATCCTGTACCTGAGCCTGATTGCCTCAGCAACATTTCTCACTGATACGGGCCCTACAGGTGGGACACCATGTGTCTTTGTTATGTTTTCTTTGTTTCCAAAAGGGGAAGTTATCCCCTTGACTTGCAGTGAACGAGCTACCCACCCAGTGCATGTTCATTGTGTGAGAACATCTGTTCCTGCCAGGCCTCCAGTTACTCTGCCTGTCCCCTCGCCGCTGTGCAGGCTACTGATCTCACCACTGAAAACAAAAGAGTGGACATCACTCTGGCCTTGTGGGATTGTCCACGCCCCTCTTTCCTCCTCCTTTTTTTTTTTTTTTTTTTGTCATGGGGACTGCTCTTTTTCCTCTCTCCACAGTAGAGAGGAGAGCGATCAATCTTTAAAATTGTCATGGGCTCTGGGAGTAGGATTGTCAAGAAGCCCACCTCTGTAGGAGACATGCTAAACTGGTGGTGAGAAACAAGCTGACAGTGTTAGCGTGAGCCGTATCTCTAGGCTTGTCATTCCTGCTAACAAGCCCCCACAAACAATCCTGATAAAATGATACTGGCCTTTCTACAGACATGGTTAGACATGAGTCAGACTTGAAAATGCACCGCTCTTTTCCAGCACTGAGAGGAGGTATGCAGTAAAATGCCCCATGTGCAATCAGAAGCGTATTCCTTAGTTTCTTAGCAATCAGAAGTTACAGCTGCATTTTAATGACAGCGCAGAACAGAAACATGCATTGACTGAAAAGTGTCCTTGTTGTTTTGGGTTGTATGTTTTTCCTTTATGGCTGCAGATGGACAACTGCTTCATGCAGAGCCAGACAAAGCCTGAGTCAGACTCCAAACAAAGGGTAAATTCAGACACTATATCCTCCATGCAGCACGAGGCCCAGGCTGAACATTCCTCCATGACGGGGGAGATGGGTGACAGGTCCTACACTGACCCTTGGAATAACCTTGTTCAGTAACATTTCACATCCTGCCAGTGTCTCTTCTCCCAGGTGTGGCCCATTCTCTCCCTGTGCTGTCAGAAAGCACCGTCCTGATCCATGAAACCAATCATTCTTCTGCATCATGGAAACAGCATCTGACAGCCATGGTCGCCATGGGCATCCTCCCCTGTGACCGCCATCAAAGGGGAGCTGGGGAGGTGAGGCTCCACTCAGCAACACACTGGTTTGCTGACTGTCTGCTTTTGTAAAGAAGCGTTTAAATGTAGAAAGGGTTTTCAAGTTTATAAGTGAAATTCAAGCCATAAAACACATTAAACAAAGCTTCAGTGGTTTTTGAAGATGCTACTGGCCAAGTTTTATCTACAAAATAGAGACAAGGAGAAAAAGATGATAAGAAGTGGTGAATAAATTCTTGACATCTAATAGTTGGTAACTAACATTCTAAAAAACAACATATAAAAATAACCTTGGAATACCGATATAGAAGCGTTTAAGTAATAACAACAATCAACATGTGCATAGATGCGTGTTGCAATAATTGCTGTCATACATAGTTAAATGTGAAGTTAAATGGAGGCTTTTAAACGTGACAGTGTTTATGTTCTAACCATGAATTTGTATTTCACTCCATTTTTCCACAGTGGTTTGTCTCTGCCCATCTTTGTCTTTTGTCTTGTGCATCTCTCCCTCAGTTGTCTTTGCAGAGGATGTGGAGACGAGGGAATGGTTTTTGCATATCTGCCATTTAGCCTCCCAATGCCTGGGTGTTACAGGCAACGGAAGGTGAGAGAGGGAGAGATGGGCGCAAAAATGAAGCAAGCATTTCAGCCAGTAAAACATGCAGCCAGTTACCGCGGTGCATATATTCAAATAAAATAAATCTGATTATATAAAAAAATTTTTTTTAAAATCCCTCGACTTACAGTCAGCTGAGCCCGAGAGATGAAATAGCATTGCAGGACTGTTTTGTAATCAATAATGCATGGCTGTCCATCTTCGGAAAAGAAAAAGCCCCTCCAAACACACCAGAGGCATCAGACACTTTTTATTTCATGCTGAAGGTCAGCAGAGCACAATGATCGTCCCTGCAGTGCATAACACGAGCATGTAAACACACCATTTTCACATCGGCTCCTTCCATACATTAATAGATGCTTTAATGGATGAAATCTTTCTGATGAAGTCCCTAATGCAGACCAGTCTTCTAAATAAAAAGCTTTACAGAACAGTCTGCAAATTAGAGTGTAATATGAGGGACGCAGTAAAAACCTGCATTCCTACTACAACGACAGAAATGGGGAAACCAGACATGTGTAGGAGGGACAAAGAACTAAACAGTGAGAACATTTTCTACTCATTGGATAATTATGAATGAATGAATGAATGAATGAATGAATGAATGAATGAATGAATGAATGAATGAATGAATGAATGAATGAATAAAAAGGTCACACGTAGATTATAATCGTCAGTGTCTTCTAAAGATTATTTATCTCACTTGCAAATTTCAAATACGTGGGATTAATAAAGGATTGTTTTATTTTATCATCACATAATAACTGATATGTAAAAATGCTTTTCAATTTGTGTTTAATTTCAGGATCCAGGTTCTGATGCACGAACAAGCACCAAGCAGGACACATGTGGAACACAAAAATACATATTTGTGCTTTGCAAGCTGACAACAATACACATGTGATCAAGTTTACAGAGTTTGCTCAAAAAGGGTTGTTCACCTCACATGTACTTCAAAGGATAATCCACCTGGATGCACGAAAGACTGGGTTCAGATTTTATTTTTATTTTTTTGCCTGGACCAGCTGAAGGTCAGCAGCAGCATGGAAGCAAAGTCCCAGCAGACGAAGTCCACCACCTGGAGGTAGCTTTTAAAACCATATATTTACATCTGTATGCTAGAGAATACAACCTATAACTGGTAAAACAGTACGTGTTCTGAGGGATTGCCGACTTTCTCCCACTTTTTCCTCCTCATTGCTTAAATAAACATCTCTTCCATGATTTGCTGGAAACAGATATTATCTTCTGCTCCATATTATTATTTCATCTGATTTTATTACTCTTTACTGTGGTAACCTGGCTTTGATGTAAATCCATGCCTAACATTTATATCAGCAGCAATCTGTTCAATCCAGATTACTGTTAAATATTAATCCTTCATCATCCTTACTGCACTATGACAGTATGCTCATCCTTCTATGGAGTCATCGTCTGCATTGATTTCCCCAAGCTTCAACACATCTGGATGTTAAATTATTCTGACCGCAGCAGAGCCTGTCCTCGGCCAATATGAATACAAGCATTCGCACACACACGCATGCACGTACACACACAGACACATAAACACAGTTATGTGTCAAAAGCAATGCACATACAGTATAAGCATATCCACAAAGTGATCCCGCCCTTATTTTTGTCCAACAGATGAATAGCCAATAAAAATAGCAGCTACATTTGTACTCAGATGCATACACCTGTATGCACACATATGTATGCAAACACCTAATCAGACAGTAAAAGCCAGAGGGCTGAGCTAATTTCCGTGTGCTGAGTATGACACATAAGGATAATCAGCTTCCTACCACATGAAGCCATGGCCCCACGACAGCTCAGATCAATTAGATGCCATTAAAGGCTGGTCCCAGAACAGCCATGGAGACTTCCTAATGTCTTCTCTTCCCTCTGCAGGGTGCTAACAAAATCCATCTTCTCCCTAGCCCCAAACCTAATTACAGGTGGAGATGCACTGTGTGGGATGAAAAGCTGGGAGATGCTTTGATGGATGGTGGGCTCCTGCAAAAGAGAGCAAACAGGTAATTAACATGACAATGAGGATGAGGCAGGGGTCTCATACAAAGACACAAGGGTGGAGGAGGTAATGGTGGCGATGTGGGTGAAGGGGTGTGCATATGTGTATTATGTCTGTGCATTTGGGTTGCAAAGACACCAAAGTGCAAACATAGAAGCAGCTCAGGACAAGAGACTTTGATGTGTTGTGAAATCCTTTCACTGTGTGAGCTGTGCTGAGGCAGAATGGATAACAGTCCTGCAGGGAGTGACCAGACACTTAATGGAGGTGTTGAAATCTTGTGCAGGCATAAATAATTGATCCTCTGACAAAGTATACCTCATTAAATTTTCATTGGAGCATATTTATGTGAGAATCATGATGATTGGATAGCTCCATCAATCTTAAGTGTTGGCATAAAAGGTGCTGCTCCGCTACAAAGTTTTAACAATTTATTATTTTATACAAATCCATTAACAGCAGGTGCCTAAATATCTCATCACAACAGAAATAACTCTTCAAAAATGAAGTGAGAGAACACCTCAGCGTGATTAGTACGGTAGGAAGGCAATTATAACTTGGAGGACAATTTGTTAAGCCGCAAGTACTTTTTTGCTATAATCTCAGATGGCTGCAGGTGGATTTACATAAAACAGCTGCAAAATGGCTAGAGTTAGAATTCAATGTCAGTGTGATCATAGAAGAAATAACATACCATAAAAATGTAAAAGTAGCTTGGCAAATCAACATTGATATGGCAATGGCAAATATTTATTGACAGTAGTTACTTTGTACCATAACTTCTGACAATATATTTATTTGAAGTTGACTTCTGAACCAAGTAACAAGGAAAAACATGTGTAGTGATGAAGAATCACTTGTGACCAAAAATATTCAAGGGTAATTCCAAATGTCAGGAGTTTGTGCCATTGATTTGTCTGCCCTGTCAGCATTCTGTCTCTAATGCAGGAGCACCAAATCCCATCATGTGTCTTTAATAACCATCTCTCTGCTGGTAGACTCTATCACATCACATTCATTGTCTTGAAAGAGGCTGCCTGAGCATTGTTTGCTTGGTTAGTCCTCAAAATACAAATATAGCAGTGTAAGAAATACTCTATTACAAGTATTGTCAGTAAAAGGTATTGTAAGCATTAAAGTATTGGTTCTGCAATTAACGGGTCCATCTGTCATAGTGTGATAACTTTGTGCATTAGTTAACGAGTACTGTTTTATCTGGTAGAGATACAGCTACTGGGAGTTAACTTCACGCCCCTTTGGTGGTCAGGTTCAGAGAGCATTGATTCTCTCATATAACTCTTATGAGTCCGAGAGGTGGTGAAATAACATGAGATATTAAGAAAAATAAAGCTCTTGTCATAGCCATATTAGATTGCCAGAATCTTCTCATTTTTGTAAACTATTAGGTGATTTTTCCTCTCTGGGAGTTAAACTTTTGACATTATCCTGGCAGCTTTGTGAAAAACTTTTTGGTGGAACTATCAACAATTCACACACATCTGAATGTAGTCACTCATAAAAAGTTAAACAGTTAAAAACCACACATTTTTATCTGGCAGCTTTTATCTCTATTGAAGGCCATATTACAACAGTGGCTACTGTGAAAATACATTAAATGGAAATAATCAAGGGACAAGAACCTCAGTGTTCTCAAGTACAGTCATTAAATAAATGTAATAAGTTGATTTACACCTCTGACCAGCATCAACTGTCATTGACATTCACGTCTTGATACTATGTTGCTTTATTGTCACGTATATGAATGTTTAATACACACAATAGCATGAATATTGACAAAAGTGCGAATATAACTTTGCTGCTGAACCTTTTAACTTAAATCCTGATATTGCATTTGAAGACACTCCGAAAATGAATGCTATGCCAAAAAAATAATGAAATGTATCCAAAACATCTGCACCACTGGCTTCTTGACATCTGACTGTGCTACAGTGGTTCAACCCTAAAGAACATTCTGGGAGCAATGACCTTGATTTACTTTTCCACAGTAGATTGCTATTAAAATGTATCTTTCAATTGAATACTTTTCATTACTCACTGGGATATATTGTAATCATTCTACGTTGTGACCTGTGCTACTGGAGAGCAGTGTTATACACCACCCCTGCCATCCTTTCCCCAAATGATTTTAGAAAAGAGACAATCTGTTAACATGCTGAGATATTCAGTGTATTCAGTGTGCTGTGGTGATTCCTCTGTCAGTGTGGACTCCATTCAGAACACTGCTCCATTCCCCATCACATGATTGAAATACTCAGTAATTCCTAGTCTATGCCAGAAGTGCTCCGTTGGGATTAGTGTTGTGGACAAGACTCCTTTGTTTTGTTTCAGTCTGACATCCCCCCCCCCCCCCTCTCTCTGCTCTCAGATCATTTCACAACTATAAAACTACTTTGTGTTAAATAATCATAACCCCTGAATAAAATCAGCCACATCACACTACCACAAATCCTTTAATACACCAATAAAGATAAGATGAGACCAATGCGCACTGTGGGGTTACATTTTCATTGCATTCAGTAATTCTGCTACATATTGAGGTTGACAACAATCTTAAGCAACGACAAGCATCCTTCTAATTCCAAGCGAATGTCTAGTTAGTACAATGTGGACGTGTATTGCAGAAGGAGTGTGAATGAAAGACTTGCAAAGGGACGCTCTGAAACTTCCAATGCACATTTGTCATGCTCTTAAGTGATTTACAAATGAGAGGCATGCAGGGCTTTGTGTGGGAGACATAGAGAGGGAGAGAGGGGGAGAGAGCAGTTTTCAGTGAAGGAGCTTTGTGTGTCGCTGTGTTGCAGCAGCATATAGCTGGAGTTGGAAATTGTGTTTGTGAATCGTCAGTGGTCATTAAACCAGGAGATACACCAGAGCCCCTAGTAGAGCGGTGATGGAGTGGAGACGGAAAAAGACAGAAAGGAGTACCTGTATGAATGAGAATTTGGAATAAAGCATTAAAAGTTTGTGTATTTTTGTAAGTGCTTGAATGATTCTAATGGTGTGACATGCAAGTGAAAATAAGTGTCACCTCACTCAACTCCCCTGAAATCAAATCCATTCATTCGTATATGCACACGCGTACGCACACACACACACACACACACACACACACACACACACACACACACACACACACACACACACACACACACACACACACACACACACACACACACATCTTTCACTCTCTCACACACAAGTTGCCTTTGCCGCCTGAGACAAAAACAAGACACAATATCTCGAGTAAACACACCAACTCCTAATCAGTGTCAGCATCTCACCAGCTTTTCCCCCCCACCAACCACTTTTGACTCATTTATTCTGACTTAAGTTGTGCAGGGGCGGCTTGTTTTAGCCAGGCAGCCCTTGAACAAAGATGAGAGGGAAGAAAAAAAGATAGAGGAAGAGGGAGGAGGGACAATCTAAAAAGCCACCCATCCCCCTCTAGCGAAAAAAAAAAAAAAAAAAAGCATGGCTTGCCATGATTTCCTCCCTCACCTTCCTATACAAGGCCTTTGTTTCACAACTTTCTCTTCAAGTCAGCGAATTAATAGAAAACACTCTTAACATATCCTGTTTCGTGTGACCATATTGACTGGCAATTATTTCAGGAAATTATTCGGCAGGTTTGTTGTTGCCTGATTCAACAGGTTTGGTAAGCTGGTTGACTTTGATGGACAACAGCGTCACCCCACGCAAACATTCACTACACTCCATATGCCCTCGGTTCTTTTGACATGAGGTCATCCACTTCTCACTGTCAGCTGTTTTGGACATGGCTCCTGTGTTTGGGCTATTGTTACTGGCTGCAAACTGTGTGTATACGAACGTGTGTGTGTGTGTGTGTTTGTGTTTGTGTGTGTGTGTGTGTGTGTGTGTGTGTGTGTGTGTGTGTGTGTGTGTGTGTGTGTGTGTGTGTGTGTGTGTGTGTGTGTGTGTGTGTGTGTGTGTGTGTGTGTATAATTCAGCCAAGGCTCCATTTTGTAGAGAGGACTGGGGGTGGGTGGGTGGTTGGGCTGTTGTGGATCAGGATGCCCAGATAGATAGGGCTGATTTCAAAGTGGGTTTGAGCACTCGGGGCAAACAGCAGCTGGCTGTGGCATAAGTAGAAAAGTAAAGCACACAGCTACATCCACAGACACACACCAATGCACACACACCTTGGATAAAATTAGCACGATCAAGATAAGGGGGAGCAACTCAAGATGTCTGTGTGTGTTTTGTGTAAAGGGATTGTTGGCATTCACAATTGCAAATAATTGTGCATGGGCTTGGAAGGGGAGCTTAAGTGAAAATTGTCTCTTCTAAATCACATGGAGATCACATGTGTTCACTTCATCACACCTAAGGGGCAAATTCACGATATGGTGTTGGAAATGGAGGCAGACCATCGTATGCCACGTTGTGGATTTAAAAGAACAATGATTAGAACTTCAAGTGACACAGAAACACAATGATGGTGACACAATGAAGATTCTTCTGTATGGAATTTTCTCTCCAGGTTCTTTGACTTTCACCAACAGTCCAAAAAATAGGTAATAGTGTGAAATTATGAGTGTGAATGGTTGTTTTTCTCTCTATTTGCTGGTTCTGTCATGAACCAATAACTTGACAGGGTGTCATCTAAGAAATGCCTCAGCACAGGATAAACAGATAGAGGAGATCAACTGATGATAAGAAATTAAGTTTATGCAAATGATTTGAAGAAACTGATTTGTCATTGTTTGAATTCAGTTCACTCCATACCTGTAAGGGTCTCATTATTAATCCCACATCTAGGTCGAGACAATGTTTTTAGTGTCCTCTGTTAAACTGCACGACAACTGACGATATTCCTAATGATGTCACCGTGAGGTCAAAAGAGTCATCTTAGTGTTGGTGTAGTGTTGTAAATGGGATGCAGCTTTCCTGAGACGTGTGTGTTGCACCAGCTGAGTTACTGTTTCAGCAGTAGAAGTAATACAAGGCAACTTCAATTTCAAGTCTGAAGTACTGGTGGTTGAAAGAGTGATCATGGGGGTTGGTCTAATGTTGAGAGAGGCTGTTTGAGGTGAGTGTTAGTTAAGTAGGCGTGCCAGCAACATTTGGATTGATGTCAAATTTTTTTAGGCATCTGCAAAACAGGTAAAACAGCCCCTGGGCTGTAAAGCTCAAGTCAAATTGTATTTCATGGCTTGTCAATAGTGCTGTGTGACAAACTGACTGGGGCATTTCGAGTGAAATGAATTTACTCTGAAATGTTAACAAAAGGCTACGACCTTCCCATAATGTGATGCATGACTGATTTTCAGTATACTCTTCACTTCAATCTGGAGAGACAAGTGAAGGAAGTAAAGATAATTACCTATGGCAGCAGATGTGATAAGGTGTCTGCCAGAAAGTCTTCATGCTCAGACTCTTTGGGTTGTGACTGAAAAGCCTCTTGCAGTGGTGGCGGCGGTGGCTGATAACCTCATCGAGACTGAAGTGAAGCAGGTGAACTTTTGAAGACTGGGTGGTGGTGGGGAGGTTAAGGGCACATGCTGAACAGCAGCATTAATAAAGTAAAGGTAAAGGGAAAAGGCAGCAGCATGTCAATGGATTAGCAGTGTATATGTATCCTTGTGGTTCTGGACGGATTCTTGACTGACATCCCAGACAGTGAATTAAAACAATAAATTAAAAGTTAGAATTTGTGAAGGGTGTGAATGAACAGATGGTACGAGAAGTTAACATTGGACCGAGAGTAAATATTAATAGTTTTCCTGACTGAACTGTCTGTCACTCAAGCTTAGCTTGAATGCAGCAGTATATAGTAGTCTATAGCCTGAGGAGCACAAAAGCTAATGATGCAATATATTGTAACTAACGGGAACCCGTGGAAATTCCACGATAAAACAATAATATCAGACTTCATATCAAACATATGAAAAGAATAAATAGCTACCTTATTCTATGGAGCTAACGCTACGCTGCTAACATGGACAGCTCCAGTTAAACATTAGCCAACTGATGCTAGCTGAGCTTTTGCTGCAACACAATGTGAGACGTGGTGATGTCATGTATGCTAGCGCATATTCCTTTTAGATTACTTTATTACCTGAACAGTGATTTCTACATTTTATTAAAACAATAAAAGTTTTTGATGATGTAACTGTCCAGAGTTGGAAACATCCTGTTGCGAGTGTTGGACACCAGGAAACAAAACCAGCAGGATGTCCACGCCGATGCCATCCTGACCTCCGTTGAGTCTGTAATCTGGTGGAGAGACCTTTCATAATCATCCGTACAGAATGAGATTACAGTAGGATTCAGCTCGTCTTCATCGGAGGAGCATTAATAAACTCAACAGAGTCTGCAGAAGAAACACAACTGGACGGTCTGAGGATGTTTTCTTGTTGTTTTGGTCATAGATTGGTTCTTGATTGTGCACATGAGCAAGGCTGGAAGGAAACTTAATAAACCTGCAAAGCAAAGCTTTGATTTCATCCTTTTCAGTTGAGTTTTGCCCATTTTTTTGACAACGGTACGACAGCATTTAGAAAAGTTTTTACCCCCTGCTGTACGCAAACGGATGGACGTCGCAAATATAAGAGTTTCCTTTTTGGCCGAAGCAGTCATTGTGTAAATGGACATACTTTTTGTATACCCCCATTCATTGGCTCTAGCTAAGTAGTACTTCTCTTTTTGTGACACAATCCTTTCCTCTCTTTCAGTCGGAATTTCGTTCAGAATTTGTTGCCGTTTTCTGTCTCGTTCCTGCTGATTGGACTCTCTGCTCAGAAACATGAAAATTGTTGAAACAGTTATGACACTCTAAAATTATGTTAACTGGGTGGAGTTGGTGACAGCGTGACAGCGTGAGACTTTCAAGTGAGTTTACTCAAATATATAGTTGGGGAGACACTTTTGTTAGCTTCAGCTGTCATATTAGAAACAAACTCTTCAATAATATCAAAAGGTATCATTATATTATAGCAATAAATCCATAATGTGTAATTAAAGTGACTTTGACTTTTGTGTCTCATAATTTAAACAAGTTGGGTCTAGATTTATTCATTTCATTCTGGAATCCAATTATACAAATAGAAATGGATATTAATTTGCAAAGTTTCGGTGCAGAGTTAGCAAATAATAGTGTCCCTGTTAGTATTTCATTGAACGCAGCAATGTGTGAAATTGACTACAGAGTCATGTAGCTGTATCTCTCCTATAACTGTAGCTGTTATAATAATTTCTTTGCATCAGTAAATTTTTGTCATGTCTTGCTTTTCAAAGTATGCGTTTCAACCAATTTTTTATTTTTTATTTTGAGAAAGGATTATAACTATTTATGTTGTTGTCTTTAATTTGAAACTATAGAAATATTCTTAAAAGTCATTATAAATACTTTAAATAAACTATGTGTGTGCAGAGGAAAATTGCTCAGGCACTTCAAATATATTTTTGTGTCTCTGGCCATCAGTGAAGAAGATTTCACAGAATGGGTGAGACAGACCCTGATGTGTGTGTGTAACGCTTTGATCTCACTTTCATGGGCATGGAATGAGCAAATTTGTGCATGGTTCTGGTTGATCTTTTTACACAATTTCATTAGGATCCTTCAAGGGAGAAAAATGTGCTGATTTTTTTGCACTGCTCTGAAGATTTTTTAAATGTTGTGCTTTACAGCAGATGTCATATTAAGCAACTCTCCAACTTATTTTATGGAATATACTCATACACAGCAAGGAATTAAAGGATTTTCAGACAAAAATTCACTTTTCGTTGTATGTACACTGTATGTGACCTTTTATTTTCTGATATTGACATTAGACATCTGTTTCAAACACCCCTGTGTTTTTTAAAATATCAAGAAAACCTTGTTTTTCCTTTAACTCAAACCGTTTGATTAGTGGAAACGTTTTTGTACCTAAAACCTTTGACTGAACAGAGTGAAATGCTTAGCTGTCTTATTATGGGCCCCATGGAAGTGTTTCAACAGCAGTGCATTCGCTGCTGGTTGGAGAGCTCACTAAATTGGAGTAATAGAGCCTCATGCCAGACAATAATGTGAGTTAAGTCCTTCAGGGCAAGGAGCTGCAGAGATAGCCAAACAAAAGATAATCAATATCATATGGTGTGTCGCCTGGAGTCTAGACCAGCCCCTCGCCAGCTTACCCATCACATGCCTCTGAGCACTTGTCTACCACCACATTCAATGTCAGACACAATGTCAAACAGGCAACACGTCCGGGGCAACGTGTTAATTACAACATCATCAGACAAATAAATATGGTGGTAATGACAGCTTTCAGTGTGTGGTGTGATTGCGGCTGCTGTGAAATATTACTCTAGTGATGTAAAAGGAGCAAAGAGGCTGATCAAATAAAAAGACATTACTCTACATAAATACTATACAATAGAGTTAACTATATTCACTAACATAAGACTTAGAGCTCCTGCATTCATTAGATTATGTACATCCGATCTCAACCTACATCACTTATAACAGGAAGTAAAAGAAAGAGAATAGCACATGTAAATATATAGAAAATATGGCAGGGCTGTTTCACCTGATCAGAAAACAAAAATGTTTCACAACGTTTTTTGTTTTTTTTTTAATGGCATTGGACACCGTACAAGCAAGCAGAACTTGCACAACATAACACTTACAAAGGCAGTGAGTGTCTGTATTGAGCACCATTGTGGTGACTTTAAATAAGAGTGTGTGCTGATGAGCTGATGAATAGAAGGACGCTTTACACAAACAGGCGTACACACTGACATACCATATGCAACATACATGGGTTTTAACTCCTTTTCCTGCACCCTCTAGTACACACACACACACACACACACACATACACACACAGGGCCAACACCCTCTCCCTCCCCTCTCTTTTGAACCTGAGGACAGACAGAGGCGGCTCTGTGTTTGAATTAAAGGGCTACAGCAGGAGCAGATACTTCCCTTCCCTCTGTTACACATTGTAAGTAACAGGGTCCCTGTCACTGGTAAAATAAACCACCAGCTCCCTGCCTGACTTCCTGTTTGCTTTGTGTAAGTCATACGTGGGATCCTGATTCATGCTTTGTGACACACTTGCAAAATGATTGAATTATGAAATTCAAATCTCATGCTGTGATATTCTCGGTATCCCTGGTGGCTGTTTTTTGTCTTATTGTTTGCACTCACAGCATCTTGTCTCTCATCATGCATGGCTGCCTTTGAATGAGCATGTGTGTACTGTATGTGGATGATAGGAGGGGGCAGTAGAGTAGTTCATAAGGAATATGTAGGTAGCGTGTGGATTTGTGTGTGTGTGTGTGTGTGTGTGTGTGTGTGTGTGTGTGTGTGTTTTGTGTGTGTGTTTATGTGCACTTCAGAACATTAGGAGCATCGGGCATTTTCAATGTGTGTCCTGTTTTCCATGAAGATAATGTGCATCTGTCTGCCTGTAGTTGCACTTTACTCTTGCATCTGTTCATGTGGTCAGGACTGTGTGTGTGTGTGTGTGTGTGTGTGTGTGTGTGTGTGTGTGTGTGTGTGTGTGTGTGTGTGTGTGTGTGTGTGTGCGCGCGTGTGTGTGTGTGTGTGTGTGTGTATTTAGAGTGATAATTCTGCTGAGAGGTAGGCAGACAGGAGGGGAGGGTGAAGGAGGAGGACGAAGAGGAGGAGGACTGAAGACAATGTGAGCGCTGCAGTATGATCCTGTATCCATCAGGCTGCCTCCTGCAGTCACCGCTGCTTAAAATGCACTGCCACAGACACACATACACACACTCTCTCTCTCCTGCTCTGTTTCTCTCCGATACACACAGGAAATGGCCTCAATCACTGTAGTACACAGTCCACAGTTTCTCATTCTAGATGGGATTATGATGTTATTATTGTATGATTACACCGCATAACTATATTAGCAAAAGTACACAACCTGGGCCTTCTCAATCAGTCACCTACCCTTTATATTGAGATTACTTTTCAACAACCACACCCTGTCTCCAATCAGAATACAAACTGCACACACCAAAAAACTGACAGCAAGAGGACAAAGCCATTTGCCATAACCTTTATACTTCCTGCTGCTTGTGGATAATGTGTCATAAGTGTGATTTAAATGTTTACACTACAGTGCATCACCATTTGTATGTCTCTGATTTTTTTTTGATCCGGCGAGGCAACAGCATTTGTGTTGCATTTGGGAGCCTTTTGCAGGTGGATGTTTTTGAGCCCAGCTGAGAGCAAAAGCACTAAAATAGCATGAATGATTACTCATGTGGGTGAGTCCACCCTCTCTACTTACCCATACCAAACCTACAAGATTTGATGAGACGGAAAGAAAAAGTGGTCAAAAGAAAGGAAGAGGAGTGAGAAATTTTAAAGATGACACAAAGAGAGGAGTGAAATCAGGAAATACATGAGATCCATAGATTGTTTCACATTGAGTCAACAAGGCCAAGAAAGAGAGAAGGAGCACTTCCTCACGTCACGCTAAAAAAATAAAGAAGAAAAAAATACTGTCCTGCTAAATTCTAAACAATAAGCAACCCTTTGTCTCTGTTTAAGGAGAGAAAAAAAAGAGATTTTAACTGAACACACCGTATCAAGAAATTTGTTTTGGAAAAAAATAGAATTACAAACATTTCTACAAATTCTGTAATGTTATTTTCATACCTGCAAAGCTTATTTGACTTGAGCTGACTATGTTTTGTTCAGCTGAGAGGTGTGGCAGAGTCAAAGAAGAGCTCAATGGGCTTATTCAAAAGAGGTAATGTGATATACCATAAATATTTCACATTGTATAACAAGACAGAGGCTTCCTCCTGCTGCTCCAAGACTCTTGCTCATGTGCTGGTTAGGCAACAAAGCACCGTCCCAACCCAGATCCCACCCCCTAGACACACACACACACACACACACACACACACACACACACACACACACACACACACACACACACACACACACACACACACACACACACACACACACACACACACAAACTCCCTGAGGTATCTCCTTAAGGGTTCTCATTGCAGTTCTTTGCCAGCTGACAATTAGCATGTGGTCGCTAATACACTACAAGCTAATTGAGCACAAGGGGCTGAAGGTGTCATTCACTAGAGAAAGCTTGTGATAGGTGCAGAGCCTGGTGGTGAGCACAAGTCATTTTAAGATGAGACCATAATGTCATGAAGATCATTGAGAAAAGTGTGTCACAGCATAAACACAACGAAGTCATCGTAAAAGAAAAACAAAAAATGGACAAATATGTCCAAAATATAAAGTAGAATTTCTGAACATTACATTTGCTGCACATGGCACCTGGTGCTAAAAGCTATTGTGCAACAATTCCGTCAAATTTAACAATGCTCCTTGTACCAATGCATATCATTGTGTTAGATATGATGGGTAGCTATAATAGAAGCTGCCTTTAGGTGTGTGTTTGTGTCTGCCACGCATGCACAAGTAGCACATCCATGCAGTAGTGAGAAAATGCATCCTAGCATTATTGTCTGAATGTGCAGCTGGTACAGTGGGAAGGGGATGGTTTTCAAATGCTTGTTTGTAAAGATGAAGGTCACAGGTGTGTTTTAAAATGCCGAATGTGTGACCTGCAGAGTGAAGGGCGTTTGAGAGAAGATAGAGAGAGAGAGAAAGAGAGAGAGTGTGTGTGTGTGTGTGAGAGAGAGAGAGAGAGAGAGAGAGAGAGAGAGAGAGAGAGAGGGAGGGAGGGAGGACACCTTGGTGTGTGTTTGGCTTGACATTCCCTTATGACTTGGAAAGCAGAAATGGAGAGAGAGGCTGTTTTAAAGACTCCTACAACAGGAAGTATCTGAACAGTGACTCACACAGTACAGGGAGACAGTAGGAACAGGGAGGCTCTGTTCATTGTGTTATAACTATGTATCGCTGATGTGCATGTGTGCTTGTCATTATAGACCTTGCATTTGAGGAAGAAATAACAATGTGTGTGTGTGTGTGTGTGTGTGTGTGTGTGTGTGTGTGTGTGTCTGTGCGTTTGTGTGCTTTTTTCAGTAAAAGTGTGCAAATGCTTTGGGAGTCATGGTGGAGTTCCATGGGCTGCATACATAAAACAATATGCGAGTCGTTACAATTCAAGGCCTTGTTGCCGATAAAATGCTTGAGTCTTAACTCACCGGTGCATCAGCAGCGCGAACATGACTCCCTCTCACCCTCTCACTGCATGCATACTGAGCAAACAACCCCAACCTCTGCACAACACCCACAACAAAAGAGTGACGGTTGTGAACACATTATGTGAACAGGGCTATGTTTTCACATTGACAGAGATATTTATTTCATTTGTTAAGAAAAGACACTAATCCTCTTCCAATGTGTAATTACATCAGCACTTTATAAAAACACACACAGTCAAAAAACATCTTTGAGAGTTCAAGAAATGTAAGAGGATTTTTTTTGTTAAAATGCTATGATCTCTGCAAAACAGCAAAGCCTCTCGTACATTTTAGTACATGATTATAGCTATTATGTGATGCATATATGAACTTTAGACACTTTCAGTTTAGACTCTGGTCTAGTGATTTATCATTGTCAATAGTGTGTGTGGAGCGAGATTAGGAACCTGTTCAACCGAAATCAGAGTTATTGGACTGTGCTGCTACAAAATCCAAATTAAAAAGAAGACAAATCACTGATACATTTTATATGTGGAAGATATGTGTTTTAATATTAAAAACAATACAAATGACGTACTAAGAACAAAAAGAGCATATATATATATATATATATATATATATATATATATATATATATATATATATATATTTTTTTTTTTTTTTAACTGAATTTTAATTTCTTTCAGAACTTTTCCTCCAAGCCACAAGTTAATCCATTACTGTTGAATCCCATTGTTTCTTGGGGTTCTCTCAAAAGCATTAGTTCTCACTGTTTCACTCTCATGCATTTCTTTTTACAAACAGCTGTTAGAGTTCCATGTGGGTGGATCTTCAGGATGACTCTCCGGCCATCTGATATAATGGTTAAACCAGAAAGGGAAAAAAAACCCACATCTCCACCTCGCACCGTGTCCTTTTATTCTATTACATAAAATCATTTAAATTCTAAAATTATTAAGAATAATTATACTAATTATTGTGGTTGACATTGCCAAACTATTTACGCACTTTTTCTAAGTACTTTGCGGTATCAACAACTTTTCGCTGATGAGACAATAGCAGATAGTTCCATTTAATGCGGCAAGAACCATTCGTCCACGGGAAGGGAATGTTGGGAATTTTCAAAAGATACATGCAAGGACCAATCCAACCGTTTTAAACATCTCCTATCGTGGTTAAAAAGCTTTAACTGGTTTTATTTCGTTCATTTTAAATCGAATTGAACGGGTGATACGAAAATATCGGTGGACATAAGTCCCCGTCCACCCCCGCTCGGATAGAATGGACTCTCCCTACTCAATCATGCACTTCAGTATACACAGCTACCAGCATGCTTCCACCGCACGGACTGTCTCTCATCTAAATCATGCTGGATTATTGTTGTGGATAAAACAGGTACGCACATCTCTATTTGATATCTTTTATCTTTTAAAGAGTCCAGGGGGACATCTTACGTGCTTTGAATGGGCTGTGGGTGGAGGGCGATGGTCTGACCTTAATTTATAGATAAATTATTACAGCCAAAGGGGGTAGAGTGATTAAATGATCCTCCCGATGACCACCTCAAGAGAGCGGAATAGCGCAAAAATAAATAAATAAATAAAAATAAAAATTAGAATAACGACTTAAGCGCAACTGTTTTCGTGTTCCTTTCGATATGTGCCAGTCGTCACACTTCCAGGTTTTGAAAAGCTGACTAAAGTCAATTTTTATAATGAAGACCATGAAGGGATAAAGGGAGTTGGGCCGGAGGAATATCCTCCCCCAACATCCCTGAGGTTAAACAAACTTTCCACCAGCTCATCCACACAGTCTCACCTCTTCTTGAGATTTTTTTTTTTTTTAATTTTTTTTAAGGCAGCACACTGGCAGCGTGAAACAATCACAGTAAGGGTGAAAGTAGAATGAAAGAGAAAGATGGGCAGCACAGCAGCAATGATTTTGGAGCTGGAAAAACACTTTCTGTCTCTCTCCCTCTCTCTGTGTCTGTGAAAGGCTGCTTTACACTGAGACAGACAAACAGGCTGGACGGTAGGGGGGGTAAAGTATATCCATATTAGGAAATAGTGTCCTATATATTACACACAGCACAACTGCCACTGAGCAAGGCACAGGTGCCACTCTTATGACTAACATGAGGATCTGAAACCGCTGGGAGAACTCTGGTGCATTGAAATTCTTCTTCTCACAATCACTGCGCCAATCCAAGATCTCACAACTCATCTGCATACGGTGTGCGTGTGTGTGTGTGTGTGTGTGTGTGTGTGTGTGTGTGTGTGTGTGTGTGTGTTAGGTGGATGGGTGAAGGGAGGAGGGGTCTGGTCTTTCGTATGTGTGTGATGGGGGTGCCTGCAACGTCTTCATTTAAATGATCATGCATGTGAGCCTGCTGTGAAGGTAAATGGACACAGTGGGATGGGGGGTGGGGAGGTGGGGGGTATCTGTGTGTGTATGTGTGTGTGTGTGTGTGTGTGTGTGTGTGTGACGTTTTCTGGTTCGTCCCATCGTGTGCGTACAGGTGATTCTGACAGTTGACTAAGTAGACAGCCCAGTGGCAGATAAAGCTATCTAGCACTGACACACACATGTTTTTTACCCACGAAGGATAGTGGGTACTTACGCGCGCGCGCTCACGTGAACACACACACATACACGCACACACACACACACACACACACCCACACACAGTAATAGGAAGCGATGGAGATATAAACGTAACAAGTGTGTGTGTGTGTGTGTGTGTGTGTGTGTGTGTGTGTGTGTGTGTGTGTGTGTGTGTGTGTGTGTGTTGACGTCGGAGAGAACCGCAGAGAGAAACTTTTCTGCTTCTCCTTTTTGTTGCCCTCGGTGTTTCACACTCGGGGCTTTTCTTCCACTCGCGGTGCGTTAAGGTGATCCCACGGGCTTCGGTATTTACCTGATTTAAGAGGTGATGAGACAGAAAAGCCCCTTAATATTTCTGGTCATAGAAGTCCGTTATGGCCATTCTTTGATAGGGGGATAGTTAGATAATGTGTTTCACGACAAACTGTATGTGAATTATAGAGAAGTGAGGTGAATTAAGGGAAATTAAACGGCTCTTGTTCCGATGTCAATTTTGAAAGACGGATTTCTCCACTTGAAAAAAATCATTGTATTTATCGTAAACTTTTTTTTTTTTGACATGAATAAAAGATGAATAACCACAACAATGAGCGACCTTTTTAGAAATTGTTTAGTCACAAAAATGCTAACATTGAAAAAGTTGCTCCGTAGTTGTTGTTTTTTTTTGCGTGGAGTAAATAATTCCTGATTTTTTTATTTTTTTTTTACTTACAATTTAATACGTTGCTTGATCCAATTTTTTCTGATATATAAGATACTTCGGGGTGAAAACTCACCACCTTTACGAACTATTAATAACAATTTATATGATTCTACAGACGAATTAAAACGTTTACGCGTTGTATGTGTTGAACAACAACATTTCCGATACACCTGAAGGCAGCACCGCTGAAACGAGAAGAGACGAGTGGGGGTGAGGGGGTGTGGAGAGGAACCTGCGCGGCTCCTCCACACAGCAGACAGGAATCCGCCACAGATAATAGTAATTGTTGACGGCTTTGTGGAGTTGATCGTCGGGTGGAGGTTGTCAGCGGCTGCCGTGGATCGCGTCCTCCGGTGCGCCTCCGCTCCTCCCGCGGGACGCGGACTCTGGAAAGCCGCGCCGGTCTGGTGGTTCGTTTCTGGCGTGATTGTAAATGTTCCAGCCCAGCGCAGTTTAAACTGGTAAGGAAGTGACTCAGGTCCTTTATTATTGTTTCTTATCTGGAGCCTGAATTGTAGGAGCCGTTTATGCCCCAAAGCGAAATATCTGACTGTTCAACACTCTCTGGTTTTAATAGGGTCCAAAAAACTGCAGAGCGCATTGATTAACAAACAGATGACAGGAATAAGTGTGTGACAACGGAGACAAGGAGGATTTTAAGGGAATGAAAGTTCTTAGTTGGCTTCACGTTGATAATACAGTTTTATAAAGAAGCATGACACAGATTGAACCTAAACAATAGATGAGAATCACGGCTGAAATATGAGTGAAAGTAGAATAATAATTTAAAAAAAAAAAAAAAAAAAAAAAAAAAAAAAAAAAAAAGAAAACACCTAAATGTAATAAATTTAAGGTCACAGTTAAACATAGACACCTAACACAGTCATAGTGATCCTCCTTCAGGGGCAGGCTTGAGTATCACAAGAGATAGTTATGTAAAAACAGTTTGCAGCAGGCGAGAGAGACAAAAATATATTATTCACATCAGAGGTGAAGGCGCAGTCATCATCATCATCATCACCATCACCGTCCTCATCATCATCTTCATCATATCTGCTGTTGGTTTAATTGCTATTTGGAATTGTTGCCTGCCTAGTGCACGCGCTCACGTGCACGCGCACACTCAGAGAGTCCCAGAGGAAGTAGGAGAAGGTCGAAACCATGAGAGCAGCAGCTCTCAGCTTTAAAGCTCTAAAAGACAGCAGAAAACATCACTCCAGGTTTGACGCAGAGTTTTAAACAGATAACAACGGAAAATGAAAAAGTATTTTTAATTTTGGTTTTTCGACAGACAGAGTTTTCTTTATGTTAATATTGACTTTCTGTAGTGATTGACTTTTTTTTCTCTCACTGGTGTTGTTTATAGATACAGTATTTCTCTCTGCACCAGGTCACACACACACACACACACACACACACACACACACACACACACACACACACACACACACACACACACACACACACACACACACACACACACACAGAGGGACAGAGATAGAGATGAGAGAGGGAGGGAAAGAGAGGGAAGCAGGCAGAGAGGCACAGTGTTGTTTTGCAGACAGGATTACATTGTCTACCCCATGTCAGATTTCAGACATTATGTTAAGCATTTCTTCTCCAGCTTGCAACTCCATCTGTAGTTATACCAGCAAACACAACACAACATCAATAAATGAGTTAACTTTTGCAAATTGCCTGTTAGACAACACAAAGTCCTTAAACTCCTACTCTTAGGGTTAAAAATAGTGACTAGAAATTGTTTGGAGGGTCACATTTAGATGGTTAAGCTTCAGGGAAAACGTGAAGTAATGCTTTAATCCACCTTCAGCTGATTGTTGGGACAGTGGCAGCAGCCTTTAGGTCACTCTTGTTTTATTACATGTCTGCTCAGGGGAAAGCCACAAACACAAAGGCTTGGATCTACCTGAAGATTTCAGAGTGAGTGTGTTTTCCTAAGATAGTTGTGTCACACGGGTGTTTAAATTCTGTCACGTCTGACCTGTTGTCACTCCTTGAATATTGTTTGGAGAGGGAAAACAGGTATAGGAGCTATGTTCAAATGTGACATATTGTGGTCATGCAATCAGGAGGCTGATAGACATGAGATTGTAGTTTGATGAATGTCTACCAGAGAGTCCGTTTGGGTAAACAAATCTTGTTTTCCTTTCTTTTGGAGAGCCTGTCACAGAGACCTCATATTCACAAACTGATCCCTGGAGAGCTCACACATGACTCAAGTACAGCTTTTTTGTATTTGACTGCCTTCCACCACTGCGCCTTTTATAATACATTTAATAAATGCGTCATACATTCTGCATTTGTCAATAGGACTGTTTGTCTCTTGTAAGCAGCTTGTGCGCTTGCATTTCATTCCCTTGCTTATCATGATCAAACTTTCAACTCCGACTGGACTGTTTTCCAAAGTTCAACCATTATTTTGCTGTAACTGTGGGAGTAAAATTAGCAATTTAATTTTTTTTTTGTCTTCTCCCTTCAGAATGTGGAAATGTTTTATTGGTGTGGTGAAAAACAATGAGGACAAGGCAGGGCTTTGTGGTGGCAGAAATGCATTTTTAACCCATGTGAATGAATGGCGCCTCACATTCCACAGCAGCAGGCCCTCGCTGAATGGCAGCACTAACACGGCTGTTTTCATTGCTCATTACTGCCTTGTGCCTTTTCACCGTGGACATAGTCATTTACCTTCATCAGAGTGGAGGGGGTTTGGTCCACTGAAGATTTTTGGAGATTTGGTTTGGAAATATTACAGTGCTGGGTTCACAGCCTGGCTTTTTTCTTTTGTCAACCCTAAGAAAAAAGTTTGTATAATAATTAAAACATATATTTTAGCAATCAACATGGAATGTCATGAATAATCCAGATACTTTGCAGTTATCTTCAGCTCCAAAGGGTGTTTTAGCATTTTGTAGCTCCTTGTTTTGGTTTCCTGGCTTTACTGCTTAGAATTACAGTATTTCCTGCACTATAAAGCGCACTGCACTATAAGGCGCACCTTCAGTGAATGGCCTATTTTAAAACTTTCATATATAAGGCGTAGTAGATTATGAAGTGCATGTGATTATAAGGTGCACCTTCAATGAATGATCTATTTTAAAACTGTTTTCATATATAAGGCGCACTGGATTATAAGGCGCACTGTTGGTTTTTGAGAAAAGTAAAGGCTTTTAGGTGCGCCTTATAGTGCGGAAAAAAACTGTTCTCTGAGTCCTCAGATGGATTTGTTTTTTTGGAAAACAAAAAGTCTAAAATCTATTTTACCTGCTCAGAATAAACTTCAGAAAGATCAGTTTGCTGCAAATAGTTACAAGACGTTGTCAATGACTTACCCAGAGGAGCAGGAGTAAGTGAATAACAGGATATTTGCCCCAGCCGTCACAGCTAAAAAGAGAAAATATTAGATTTAAATTTATTAGGTGGAGAAAAACATGGTCAAACATCATGGCAAATAGTTTTTTAGAACTTGAGAAAGAAAGTTGCTTATTTTGGCTTGGGGATGGGGACATACTATTTTTTTTTTGAGGTTGTTTAAAAGGTAGAATAGGTTGGTGCACATAAGAAAACACACTGACCAGGGACGTCGCTATTATAAGAGCAGTGAAGTTATACTAACAGTCAGTGGAGCTGTCTCCACGGCTTCTAGCAGATTGATCCATAATAGAAACTGCAGAGAGCACAAAAGCTTCACTTTGCATGGCTTTAGTCAGCAGGGCTAAACACCGGCTCCAGCACCACAGGCCAGCAGTCGGGTCTTGTGCTACTTCTGCTTTTTATATACAGAAATATCCATCAAGATACAGCTATCAGCAGAATGCAGGCAGGTGTGAAATGTGTTAAAATGAAGTCACGGAATGTATTTAACGTCAGTGTTGCTGTTGTCACAGCATCATTAATGTGCAACACAGCCAGATGTGTGTCAAACACACAGATACCAGGTTTAATGGGTTTTAATAAAGCAATTCACGGAGATGAATCATACAGAACTAGCTGGATATATTTACTCCAGGTGGATAAAATGTAAAGATGAGCCTTTTGTTCCAAACGCAGTCACTATCTCGAATGTCTGATTGAAGGGTTCACTTAAGGACACTGATCCTGAGATGAAAAGGTGGAGCAAATTGACAAATGCAAATTTGCATAAGAGCTGATCTGTTTGTTTTCAAGTAAGTGTGGATTGCCAAAAGCGAAGAGATTTTTTTTCTGATCATGTTGTGAGTACATTGTTTTACATAGGTCAGCTGTCCTTAACATACAAATAAATCTAAGGAGCGACTCCTTACGGTTGATGTTTGTTTTGGTCATAGGTAACTAATTCACTTCCTGTTTGGCTGTTTCTAGCACTGGAGATCTTCAAGTACCTGAAAACATTTTCTAGTTCCATATGGGTAAAATATTTAAATAAAATCACACCTCCGCCATCCACGTCAGGTAAATAAGGAACAGTCCCTTCATGTTCACCACATTGCCTTAAAAGGTGATACGTCTATGCCTGTAGCTTCATTTCTGGTTCACCTAAGTGGACAAAAATATCCCAGTGCAGGTTTAAGAAGATTACGCTGGGTCTATGATCTCACTTGACCAAATTATCTTTCTGCTGGCCGTAGACATTTTTACACCCAGGTTTGTGTTTATCGTTGACTACAACTTCCTGCTTAGATGCCTGTACTGTTGGTGTGGCTTCATGGTCTCCTAACAGACGTTTAGAGGGACATTGAGCTGCTTTTGTAACCCAGATGAGTAGACCGACGGCTTTGATGGTGGTTTCAGCACCTTGTGGAATTTATGACCATACCAGTTCCATTCGGGTTTCCATATGCACACTTAACTTATAGATTGAATCCATTCAGCCCTCTTTAGACTGTAATTGCTACCCTGTGCTAATGTTAGTGTTGCATGGCTTTGTTCTCATGCATTTCTGTTACCAGTATGCCATAGTCTGCATCGATCATTTCAAAAGAAAGCAAATGTTCCTTCTGCCAGTACTGGTTTAAATGATTTTGTCTAGAATATCCAGGTTACATTATGAAGCGCAAACCTGCTGCAGCAGCTGTGAGGTGAGGATGGGGGGGGGGGGGGGCTTAAGGGGGGCTGAAACCAAAAAATTTAAATGAAGAAAAGCAGGAAGTGTGCCTCTGTTTCTTGGTGGTCCAGACATGATTTTAATATGAGGTCTGTTGTATGTTTTATGGCAAGGGCATTGATTCCCTGCTGCATGGTGGGGGTTTCCATTCTGAAAGGGCAATCTCTCTGTCAGCTATCTAGAAACACTGAGATCCTGGGTTAAATTATAAATGAGCCTCCATGGGAAACATACTGTTTACTTAGGGAAAATTTACATTTCCTGTGGCTGTGATGGTACACATTACCAGTATATGGACACATCCAGAAACATTTCTGGTTTCCCATTTTCTTAAAGCGTTGGCATCAAGTGGGTTGGTAATCCCTTATTTGGGTCACACCTGCACCCCCGCTCCCCATTTGGATCGATAAAGTCTCTTCTGCCATAAATAGTACTGTCCAGGTAGTAAGATGTGAAGCCTCAGATATCTTTAAATGAGAACTAAAGGAATAATGTATTAATGGGAGGATTACGAGTGGAGAGGGGTTAGTGGGTGTGCTGGCTGACGGATTTAGGCACAGGGCCATTTAGCCTTTGCCCATGTTGGGTGGGAGAGGGGGAGGAATGTGGAAGCGGTGTTAAGAAGGACTCAACTGTTGCACAAACTAATAGTTTTAAAGAGCTGCTGATGCTTATTACTTTTCACTGAAACCCATATAATTTTATCATTGTGATAAAGATTCAGTCCATTTGGTGGAAAATCCCTGAGATTCCAGCACTCCTGAAAAGTTCAGATATTTTTTTGACCAAAGGCTTTACTATGCTGTGGTAAAAGTACAAAATGCTTGAGAAACAACAGACAAATACCCTAAAACGCTCATAATTGAGTACTGTACTGGAAAAAATAATGACATTCAGATATGGAAGCAAGTAAAATGAGCAAAGTGGGGATAAAATAACCCTTTTGTAAATGTATGGTTTGACAAATGTTTTACAGACTTTATCAAGGCTACCAATTAGGAGATGCTTGTGTTGTTTAAGGCCTTTATCCAAAGTTCAAACAGCTGAATGTGTGTGGACCCGGCAGCAGTCATTAGCTGCAGCCATTTTCCATAGCTGGAGTGAAAACAGAGGACATCTGCTTTTTCAGGGACGATAATCACATGGCAGATAACAGGAAACAGCTCATGCTAGTCACTGGTGACAAAGCACAGTGATGAGTACAGTTGAAATATACTTATTTATATTTAATAAATAGAAATTTATGTACATTTTTAATTTTTATTTTTGCAATATTTGAGTTATAAACTTTCCTCTCTCGCCACACACAGTTACCGGTAATCCGATAAGCAGGATGTGATATCGACCTGAGTTATCAGTACGCCTCTCTTTACAATAAGTGAGGACCTTTGCAATGTTGGAAACGTCTTCTGTACTCTTCATCAGTGCAAACGTTTCGCCTGCTGAATGAAATCTGTTCGTTGTGTTTTTGTTGTTTTTTTTTAGCCGAAAGTAAAATCTGAATTAAACTCAAACGACAGCCTGTTTTGTCACATCACATGCTGCATTATCCATCATCATCACTCATGTTGATTTTCCAGCCTACACGTTATTGATGATGCGATGAAATAGCACTCATGATTGCTGAGCTGAATGTGCTGGATTCATTAGCAGCGCTTCTCATGTTGAGCCGACATAGTGATCATAGTTAATAGATTTCTGCCTGTGTCCATGCCGGTGCCTGGCATTGTTGCTGTGATTGCTGCGGGATTAAAGAAGAGAAATAAGCTTAGCTGGGAGAAATAGCCCAGAGAACCACGTGGATGTGATCGGGGATTGGGAGAGAGGGAAGGGGAGAGAAGGGGAGAGAGGAGAGGAGAGCCGCCGGCCGGGGGAGGAACGGCATTCTTTTAGCAGCCCAGATGACACTGTAGACTACCATTATTGATCCATTGCTTTATACACACACGCATGCACACACACACTCTCTCTCTGTCTCTCTCTCTTTTACACACCTCAGATAAGGTTAAAACAGGAATTCAAATAGGTACTGTATATATTCTCAATATTGTTACATAAACACATTCTAGTCTCAATTCACCCGTTACTCCAAGAAAAGGTCTCAGTTTGCTGCTTTGCAACTGGATGAGATGATAGAAAGATCTATCAGATTAATCAGCAAAGCATAAAATATTTTTTCCCCTTATTGTTTGTGGAAAAGAAAATATTTTTTTGCCTTTGTAGTCTTTCTATCCTTAACCTCATCTGCGTTGTCCCTCATTAATATTTGATGGGTCACACCAACTACACATGTATGTTTTTGCAGGGAGAGGGACAAGGCACCCAAACTTAATCCAAACTCGCAGCAGCCCAGAGGGCATTAGGGGTGGGTGGGGGTTGGGTGAACTGTTCCCAAGCAGAGAGGCTCCTTTTTAAGCATTCACCATTTTGTTCCAGTTAATAAACACACTCTAAATGGGAATGAAAATGGTGATGTTAACATTATACAAAGTGAAGGTCTCTTTAAGGTTCCTGTCTAACCTGACATTCACCATATCAGGCTTTGCAGCATTATTAAAATGAAGATACGTTTTTGACATTTTGCCGCCCTTTGTGACACCATTAAATATGATGTGACATGTGGATGCAGTTCCTATGACTTTATCAGTCCACTTCTGTCCTGTCATCTCTGTATATATTCACCATGTCCTTTTTAAAAACATGATGACTGATCTGCCTCTAATGGTTGTGGTGGTACTGCAATGTTTTTTCTTCATCCATAATCATTTTGAAAAAAAAAAAAAACCTGAAGGCATCATTCCCTAAATGTATACAGTACGTCTCTGATGTTAAGCATTAATAACCTAAGATAAACCATTGATAACACAACTTTACCAGTACAATGACCAAAGAGTACCTGTAGGACTTTTTTGCAAGGATGTTAGTTTAGTTTTACTTTGATGCATGTGTGCAGCTAGTATCTTGTCCATTTGCATTACACATGCGTGTGTAATGCACACACACACACACACACACACACACACACACACACACACACACACACACACACACACACACACACACACACACTGACCAATCTGAGTTTAAATAGCTTTGAAAACAACTATGATTTACTTTCCATGGTAGTTCTGTTCTTGTCTGTATCCGTCTCGGATGTCCCATATCCACAATATTGTTGGCATCATTTAATGGTCTGTAAAACTCTTGTTTTATAGCGACAATGGATGGGAGTGGATGTAGTTAGCGTCAGTGAAGGCCAGTGATGTTGCATGTCTGACCAACTCGGGGAAACAAGCTGGAAATGTCTCCAGGCTACTGCAGCTAATCATTCAGCCCACAAAGGAACTGATCGTTAGCCACTGATGTCAGCATAACCTTGCCACGGTATGTTGGAGTGTGTGTATATGTGTATTTGTGTGTGTGTGTGTGGAGGGGGTGGGGGGGGCAGATGAAGTTTGGACCTTGTCAGTGATGTTTAGATGTTTGACTAATACAAAGAATATCACTGACCTGTTACAATTTGAAATGTTGGTGCGCCTTCGTTCCTCTCAATTAATGCGTTCCAGCACACGCAAATTCTGCGATATATCGACAAAATATTTATCTTATTATTTTCGGTAATTTAAACATTTTTGAACACTCCCCATAGAGATATTAAACCACCTTCTATCTGTATTACCTTATTCCACAGTCTTAGCGACTTTTGAAAGCACTTTTGTTTCTCACGTAAGCCCGAGATTTACGGAACCTAGCGCACTTCCGAATGCCGTCAGCCAATAGAATGCGCGTAAGGTATCACGTTACTGCCTACCAAAAAATCCTCGATGAGGTGAAGTTGCGAGCGTTGATGCGCAAATGCGCGAGGGCGCACTGTATTTACAATTTACAGATGTGTTTAAAAAAAACAACCTATCATTACAAATTTATTCCAAAGTTGCTCAGCCTGTATGACTGTAATGGAGGGATTCAACAGGAGCGAAGATTAGAGGGAATAGTCAAGGAGCTCTGCCAGGGTCATGGAGGCTTTAGGGTCACAGAGGACAGAGGTGAGGGGGGAGGAGGTTCACCAACGGCTAATGAGCTCACCCCATATCCACATGCATCAGAGGCACAGTGCATGCCAGATGAATGGAGGCTGGATGCAGAGGGCTTCTGCTCAGCAAACAAGGAACGAGGACAAATCATTTAAGGTCTATGCGGATTTGTTTTTCATGCCGTTATCTTTTCTCTATCAAGTGCAGGTAAAAATGTAAAAAACAAGCAGTTACAGACAAAAATAGCATCTCTCCATCGCCCAGGCTTAGTTATGACCATGAGTGATGTGCATCACATTATGCTTCCCCTAGTGAGACCCTCATCATAGCTTGTACTTTGTTCGTGTTGGAAAGTCATCGAGGAGATTATTTTTGCTGTTCACTTAAGCGACTTTCTGTCAAGAAAGACAAATGTATTCCTAATATTAAAGAGAAGGTGCTTCACAGGCCTGTGGTGCAGTAAATGGGATGTTCATTATCTCATAATGGGTGAGTGTTGATTTTGGCAAATACTTGTCAATCCATCTTTCCATTTTTATTGCTGTTAAATGGGATCAGGGATCATGAATTTATTTCACTCTGATTATTTTTATTTACATATGTAGAAAGCTGATGGAATACAAGATCCTTAATAGCCGTGTCGTTTGACATCTTACTTCCATGTTTGTGTGAACATGGTGGTGCAATAGTTATTATGTTGGATTTGATGTGGTACTTTAAAGACCTTATAAGGTCTCTCATTCGCTGATTCTTTTGTTTCCAATATTGTTACTTTTTACTCTTCATTGCACAGTGACAAGTATTTACAGCCCTTTGACTCCTGTGTGTTGCATCCTAAGTGGACTCACTAGCTGTATTGTAAGAGTGTGTAAACCCAGAATGGTGTTCAATGTCTTTACCCTGCAAAGAATAGAAACTCCCAAATTTTTACTTTATCTAGTTTTGTGCGCCCACATTACTGTTTGCAACCTCACCTCCCAGCTGCCTCTATCTGTCTATTGCTTGGGGGGGTTGATGTCAAATACACAGAGAAGAAGAGACCAAAGACAGAAAGCTTTTTAGTACCCTCCCCCTCCCTTTATCTCCCCTCGTGCAACACACAACCCCAGCTTTACATCCACCGGCACCACCATCTCTTTCCATCGGCTCTTGATGTTCTGCATAGAATCCCCCAGCACGCTCACACCCTCCCTTCAGCCATCCCAGTGGCCTCAGTGCCCACATTGTATCCAGATGTGAGGAGGATAGTTGAGGGGAGAAACACAGGGGGCCCCTGGTAGCACCCTCCTCAACCCCCAGCCTCAAATTTACCATCCCAGCTAAACACATCCAAAGGCTCAAAACTGGGAAGGATATACCCAACATCAGGACCTGCTGCAGGCCTACTTCCTGACCGCTGTGTTTTTTTCTTAAACTTGACCCACACTGTAGAGATTAAAATACGTTGCTGTGGTCATTTTATCCCTCGGGCATAGAACTCTACTTAGAGCATGTAGCTGCTAATCCCATCAGATTATACTTGACCATCTTGACAAAATCACTCAATTAATGGCGTTAAAAATGGCCAGTCCAACCTTAAACAAATCCTGACTAATAACAATATCTCACCCTTTGATGACATCCAAATCTAAAATATTCGCAGGGAAGATGATGAGGGTACAGTCTAACTAATAAAGCTAGGACAAAGAAACTATCTGCATTTTGTACCAGGAATGTCTGTGCTAAATTATATTCATCTGAGCTGCAGTTACTTCGCTGCAGATCCTATGGGGGCATCATCCTATAATGTGGCTATTTTAAGCCATAGCTGTTGTACATCATCTGATACGACTTCTATGTATTTATTCTCACAGTTAGTTTTCAGTCTGGAGCCCCACAAGCAGGTGCTATGCTGAGGTTTAAGTACTTGGACAGCTGGCTCCACAGGCAGCATTGTCCCAGATAGATCTGAATCATACCAGTCTGAATCATGTTTTTTGAAGGCCCGTGCTGTCGGTTCCTTTAATCGAAGCGGCAGAGAATTGTGGGCCAAATTTTAGCACTTTGAAAAGCACAATTTTTCATGTAAATACTTTTGAGGTTTTCCAAAGAGGTAGTGAGAAAAGGTTTATAAAACAGCATTTCCTAGAACATGTCTATATTAAGACACGCTCTTCTGGTAATGGCAGCATTGTCTCTGTACCTGTAGTCAAAATTTTTATTGTGCTGATGGCAGTTGTGATGTCTGTGTTCTCTCTGTAAGAGAAAGCTGTGTCCTGAGCTCACAACATGACACTATTTGATTTGCTTATCTTAGAGACATACAAATACATGCAACTGAACCAGAATAGTCTCTCTTTATGTCTCTAAGAGGGAGTTGTCTCCATTTTTAGCTCTTTAAGGCTTGGCTTGTGTGTTGTGTAAAGCTACTCACTGGTCCGATGTGGAGAGAATGACAGTGTGTGTAATCCTGTGTCACTTATTTCTTGTGTAACAGGCCTGTCGCTTTTGTTCGTCCAGTTGGATAGTTGCCTAGTTTAATGGCTGTTTTCCTGCCCGGCTGGTAAAGGCAACTCCCGTTGGAGGTGTCTCATCTCTCCAGGGAGAGTTGTGCAAACATGACTGCTTGATGCAACATTTGCTGGCTCCTGCATTGCCCTGAGTTGCACCTTTGAATTAAAAGTTCAGGTTCAGCATTAAGTGGAGTGCAGTGTGGAGGTGATACTCTTGAATTCATGACTAATTAGATTTCTCCTCACTTTCATTCTGGTCAGAAAGACTCTTAAGGGACATCTAGTGTTACTTTTAGTACTGTGACTAAACTGTTACTAATATGTTTGTGAAAGCCTGTCCTGTATGCCCATAGTTGGCCTCATTTATTCATATTGACACATAAAGCTATTGGCTACAGTAAAATAGTCTTTTTTTAAGACTTGAATCAAATTTGGACACATACAGTGAGATTAGACAGCTGTAAATCTGCATTTTACCCTTTATCCTTCACCTCGCAGTCAGGCCCATTAGAATTGATGACACTAGTAATCAGTCATTAAGACTTGCTGTATTATTGACAAGACGTAATCCCTGATTACTGTTGTTCCTCCATAAATCTTTTCAAAAACTACAATTTCATGTATCATATAGTGGTGATGGTGCATCCAGATAATGATCTGGAACACCACCAAAGTCCAATGGCTTGTTTCTTGGGGCATACATTGCCTCTCCAATAAACGTAATCAACATTTGTAACTTTTTATTAATCTTTATAACAGATGAACAAACAAGACAACATATTTCTAAGGCATCACCCCCTTGACAGAAGAAATCATGATTTTTTTGTCTGTAATGCAGCTAATCGAAAATTCAAGGATCAGCTGTTAGCTCAGACCCTGTATGTGTCAGCCCTGTGTCAGCGCTGGAGGAAATCACCAAATATATGGAAGAATTATTCTCAAAAGAGAGTGAATTAAATAAAATGTGCTGGCAGCTGTTGAGATATCTGAGTCTTAACCAGAGTCCACTGACAGATTGTTGTACTGCAACAAACTGGGTCGCAACTTTGAAAGAGATAATCCTGAAGAAACAGAAACTGTTAGATTATATTAATTTAAAGACAATTGATCCCATAGAAGATCTTACTGCATTACTGCAGCAATACAGAATATCAAGATGATTCTTCTCTACTTCTTCATTAAGTGTTTACCGTAAAAACATTAGTCTACCGTATATCCAGTTAGTTAGTTAGTTAGTTAGTTAGTTAGTTAGTTAGTTAGTTATTCATTTATTTCAGGCAAGGCAAGGAAAAACAAAACAAAAAACGAACAAAAAAACAACAACAAACAAAATAATTAAATAAGCAAATAATAAGCAAAGATCACACAGGTTAAGGAATGCTGCATCCTGACATTGGTACAACAGCAGCAGGAGGTGAAGTTTCAAAAGTTTTGACAACAATATGGCAACAGTTGAAGGAGGATGTGGTGATGTAAGCTTAGATAGAAAACACAAAGTAGTAAAAGCAAAGATAACCGTGTAATCTGGGTTGTTTGGTAATTAGTTGCAGCAAGACAGAAAGTTTCTTTTCCCTGTTTCTCTTTACTCTTTCTGTCTTCATTGTGTCATTTGTCCTGTTTTATATGGATTGCGGTTTCACTGCCCCCAAGCATTTTCCAGTGATATTGCAAAGTTTCATCTGTCTAATCTATATTCATATATTGGCTGAAGATATACCCAAATTTTTACAGATTGAGCAAAGAATACTCCCTCCATACTTGTGTTTAACATACAACATAAACAAACCTTCTTTAACTAGTATTAGATGTTTGTGTATGACTGTTGGATGAAGGCTGGAAGAGATTACTCTGTAAAATTCAATTCATTTCAATGTTTCATGACCGGGGGTTGGCTGGATCCTATCCTAGCTGACATTGGGTTCATCCTGGACAGGTCATCACTTTATCACAGAGCCACATGAAAAAAACAAATGACCAATCATGTTCATGCCTAGAGTTCAGTTTTTAGTCACCAATTCATTAATATTCCATATTTTTGTTGATGGAAGAAAGCTGGAGAGAACCCATGCAGATACTGGGAGAACATGCAAAGTCCCAGGTTCTCAGGTGGATTTAAACCCAGGACGTTCTTGCTGTGAGACAACAGCATTACCCATTGCGCCACCATGCTGCTCCCTCACCAGACGCAGCTAACAATGTTCTTTGTGCCAATTTTCTCATCAGACAGATGTGATCAATAGTCTAAATTCCTCAGAGGTGCTGCTCTACGATGATTGTCTGCGGCGTGCTTGTGGCCTGCACCTCCTTCTCCTGTCTGCCTCAATCCCTCACAGCTCTCTCTCTCGCTTTCTCTCTGCCTCTCAGTCAGCTCTTATTATCCCAATCTATCTCCTGCCGTGACTTTACATCACTATTTACCACTTATTGTCCCCCTACTGTCCTCCCTGTCATTATTTTCTCTGCCTTTTCCACTCTCCTTGACATGCGTCTCTCTTCCTCTCTTCTCAGATGCTGCCTTGTTTTCCTCAGTATTAGTTTAGAGCTTTTTCCACTCGGTGGGTTAACAAGCCGACATGATTTCATCAATGCGAATCAGTCAGCTTGATAAGACGTGACCCAGATGGGATCTCCGGCTCTTTTTATGCAGCCATCCATCAGGACCACGTAGCCACATAAGCTCTCACCCACGGTAATGCCTGCCAGCCTGCGTATGACAGAAATGTGTCATGTGGCTTCAGTGCATTACACTTTATAGAAAACCTCTGTGTCCTGACTAGAGGAGACCAACAGTGTTTGTTATTCTCATCTAGTAGCCCCCGTTCTATGTGGTGCTCCTTACTTATTATTTTTGGATTTGAAATCTTGGGCAGATGTTTCAGTGTACACACACACACACACACACACACACACACACACACACACACACACACACACACACACACACACACACACACACACACACACACACACACTGGCTCAGACACATGCAAGAAAAACACTAGAATATTTCCTCAGGGAAGAATGATAGTTTGTTTATGATGACCTTATTGAACATTGTGTTGCTTTTTCCATTTGTATACTTTTCACTTTCTTTTAATCTACTCACGAGGAAAGGAACGCTATTGTGAATTTGAAATTGTTTTTGGTGTATATTCATTCATTCATTCATTCATCTTCTGTATCACTTCCTCCGCTTTCACGGGTCACGGGGCTTTCTGGAGCCTATCCCAGCGAACTTGCGTGGCATGAGGTGGGGGACTCCGGACAAATTGCCAGCGCATTGCGGAGCCACACGAAAGTTTAACCGCTCATGCACACACTCACACCTCACACAAACAATGTGAAACTGACTAATTCACCTGAAGTGCATGTTTATTGGGGTGAGAGGAAACCGGAGAACCCGGGGAAGACCCAGGCCGACACGAGGAGAACATACAAACTCCACACAGAACAGGACTCAAACCCAGAACCGTCTTACTGTGAGGCATTTGATACCACGGCCAGTTTGATTGGCTGAGCTGAAAATAAGCCAGAAGTTGTTCATAGGTAATAAATTACTATAAATTTGTTGAAGCTCACCAATTGTTAACATTAAATCTCAGTTGATTTACTCAACTCGCCTCAGTCTTGAATGCTATGGTTATTAGATGGTTGCACCACCTCAGTGACGGGCGGCTGGTTGTCACAGTTACACTGTGTGCTATGGCTTAGTCTTTATCGTGACACACACTTCCCTTGATCCTCTCTCCAGCCATCAAAGAAAGGAATGTGTGCACCACTGCAATGAAATACTTACGGTTGCTGAAGTAGCTTGGCTGTTTTGAGTGTAGTGAGCAGTGAATTGTGCTGTGCAGGATATTCTGTGTGTGCCAAGCATTAATGGTGCAGTGATACAGAAAGGATCCTCTCTCAGTGTTCTATAATGGGTCATGTGACCTTTTAGTGCCTGAACCGTAACAGAGGTGATACTAGAGCACTGGAAGCAGGTACGTTTCCCTAGTTGCAAAAAAATTGTGAGTAGAGTTGTGTAGAGGCCCTACTCTGCAATAGAAGTGGGGCTTCATTGTCTGAATGTAACACACTAAACTTTCTCTTTGCAATCATGTGTGTGACGGTCAAAGACTTCCTGCTGCAAGGTCATATGGTTACCTTGAAATAATATGTTGGCTTATTTTAAGTTAAGATAGTAAAACACAAAAACTACTTTGTTCAGGTCCAGGAAATGATCAGTGGCTTCTTTTCTAGCACGTGAAACAATGTTTGGTCTACTAGTCCAAGTGAAAGTTGTGTGTGTTAACAACACTCATCAACCCAGACCTCCACCCCACATGATTGCATCGTGCACATGCTCTGATCTTTCCATATCGACTGGGATGTGTTTACTTTCGAGGTAGTTTAAAGCCTCACCCAGATGCTTGGGGGCACCTCCCACATCAGAACGAGATGCAGGGGGACAGGACAGTATGTTTATAGTGTTTGACGCCTTGGGAATGAGACCAGGCTAGTACTTTACTTTTCTTTACAGATTAAACAAACAGATTTGTTTTACAGAGGCAGTATCAGAACTGCCATACTGCACTGATACCATAGTATACATCATTATTTGTCTTCAGAATATTGTGGCATTGATTTCTACTTATACTACTCAACACTTATACTATAATATTGTTTATATATGTGTATATACAGTAATCCCTTGTTACTCGCGGTTAATGCGTCCCACATGCGAAAAACAAAATTCCAAGATATACTGATGAACTATTCATTTTATTATTTACGGTAATTTAAACGTTTATGAGCCCTCCCCATACAGATGTTAAACCACCACCTTATATCTGTATTACATTTCCCACACTCTTATAGACTGTTTAAAATACTTTTGTATTAAAGAAAAGTGTTTCTTCAATACTAGCCCAGAAGTCCAATAACAAACCACCACTCGTGTTCAGATTGGGGAGGCCGTTCATCCCAATCACCCCTTTCCAGGGCTCACTGTCATTGCCCACGTGAGCGTTGAGGTCCCCAAGGAGAACAGTGGAGTCCCCAGTCGGAGCACTATTCAGTACCCCTCCCAGGGACTCCAAGAAGGCCGGGTATTCCACACTGCCATTTGGCCTGTAGGCCGAAACAACAGTGAAGCACCTGTCCCAAACCCAAATGCGCAGGGAGCGACCCTCTCATTCACCTGGGTGAACTCCAACATATCACGGCTGAGCTGTGGGGCTATAAGCAAGCCCACACCAGCTTGCTGCCTCTCACCTTGCGCAACTCCAGAGAAGTGGAGAGTTCAGCCCCTCTCAGGGGTTTGTGTTCCAGCGCCCAAGCTGTGAGTGGAGGTCAGCCCGACCACATCTAGTTGGTACCTCTCTACCTCCCTCACAAGCTCTGGCTCCTTTCCCCCCAACGAGGTGACATTCCATGTCCCTAGAGTTAGACTCTTGGTCTTGGGATTGGGTCTTCGAGCGACATGCTGACGACTGCAACCCAATCCACACTGCACCTGTCCCCTACAGTATTCTCGGCGGGTGGTGAGTCCAACAGAGGTTGGGCCCATGTCGTCCTTTTGGGCCGAGCCCGGCCGGGCCCCGTGGGCAGAGGCCCGGCCACCAGGCACTCACATATGAGCCCCAACCCTGGACCTGACTCCAGGTGAGACCCTGGTTGCGCCATACGGGGCAATGTCACAGTCCTTGATATTGTACTTGTCATAGGGGTTTTGCTAATACATGGAAGTGTGCTGCGTTCTGTGAGTCTTGGAATGCAGTGCACACATGGATGGTGTCAGTCAATAGCATGTGCGTAAGGTATAAAGATCGGCGATGTGGTGAAGCCGTGCATCTTAAAGTGCGAATAAGCAATAGATTACTGTATATATATATAGGTATGCAGTGTTATTGTGTCTTGTTCACAATGACACTTCTTTGATGATGATGAAATTTGGTTTTGTACTCTGAGTGTGTGTGTGCATGGTTGTATGTCTTTGTGTGTGGCTCCGCGGTGCACTGGCGTCGTGCCCGGAGTGTCCCCCGCCTCACGCCCTATGCCGCTGAGATAGGCTCCAGCTCCCCGTGACCCGCTGATATAGCGGTGGTAATCTGAAGATGAATGATGACTATGTTTCTTTAGTATTGAGTTGAGCTTTGTTTATATAATGTGTACATTGTCTTTTTCTTTTTTTTTATATAGACATTTTTTGTTTTGTACTTAAGAGCTGTGTGTCAACCACATCTCAACAGCAACCGCTAGTTGTAGCCCACACATTCTCTCTGTAGTACAACCATCAGGAGATTTCTTTGGAAAACCTACCATCTTTCCACTTTGTGTGTGTGTGTGCATGCGTGTCTGTGTGTTTGCACATGCACACGCGTGTGTGTGTATGTGCGTGTGTGTGTGTGGTAAGGAAGAGTCAAAACCAGATCTGTTGCTCTCTCATCCTCTCATATCTCCTCTTGACAAGACTTACAGAATGTGTTATTCAGTTTGCCGGAAGGTAAAGACATGTTGAAAACATGGCAACACAACCAGAACCCTACTAAATGAGTAGTCTAAGAGAATTTAAGTAGACATCCTGCATGTGTACAGAAAGAAGCTCACAAACTGCGATGCAACACTTCAGCGTTGACACCAGTTTGCAGTCAGTTTAGTTAATCAGGATTGAGGTGACAGACACCATTCTCTTTTTTGGCTTCTTAGTAGAACATAACAGCTCATTGGTGCTGTCGAGTTTTATGATGAACTCTGATGATGAAATCCAGATATTAAAAAAGGTGGTGTTGGTGATTTTGGTGGGTATACCTGGAGCTGAAGTGCACGACATGCTGGTTTCCTGTAAACAGATGCCCTTTAATAAGCTGCAAAGGTTGAAATAGTCTTTTCTTTCTGGGAGCCATCTGGTGCGGCGAGTCCAGGTCTGCAGGCTTCTCATATCAGTTTGGCTGTGTGAAATGACAACTGTCTGCAGCACATTTTCTCACCTCTTGCTTATTAATTCGCTCTCTCATTTTGTGACTCAGACAAATCTTTCTGGGCTTTTTCCTTTGTGTTGCTTTTTGACCACGTGAATCAGGCAACAGGTGCCCGTTAAAAGAAAACTACAGGGTTTGTTGGATTATTCCTGTTAAATATGCTGAATCCATTCCATCACGCTGTTTACGGGTGTGACTTATGTGTGAACTTAGTCACCGTCATCGTGATGTGGCGGCCAGCAAAATAGAACCACTCTATCAGAAAGTGTGACAGTGTGAGCGGCGGGTTGCCAGCTTTGAGGTCAGTTGTCTAATTACACTTCAGAGAGACAGACTCCGGGTCAGTTACAGAGGTTGTTTTGGAGCGGCAGAAGGATGGCGGAGCATGGAGGGAGAGTAGGGAGGGTTGAAAGAGGAATGGACAGCTGGAAATGGAGTGAGAAAGGATGGAGGAGCTTCAATTTAGATTTAAATCAGGCACTGTTGCCACAAGTGTATCTTCTGCTCTCTCCTCGATTACACCAACAGGTTGCGGGAACACTCATTTTGCCTCTGCTCCTGGTCGGTTGTTGTTCCTACGTTCGTCTATATGAGCATGAGGAATATGTGGAAGACAACAGTCATGAAATATTTGAAATGAAATGAATGACTATGTGTCAGTATTATTAAATGACTGTGATTGTTTATTACCTTCTGATACGTACCAGAAAGCATATTCTGAGTAGATTTCATCTACACTACTATCAGGTTTAAGGTTAGATTAAAGTCTGGGTCAGGGTTAATATTGACTTTAAAGTTTAGTCAGTGAGCATATCTGTTTGTGAGCTCTGAAGGACTTTAGATCATGTCACAGTAGTGTGGCCTGGGTGCTTTGTGTGTGTGTGTGTGTGTGTGTGTGTGTGTGTTTGTGGCTTACTGCTACAGGAGGAGGTGGTGGGGAGTCTCTATGGGCAGGAGCACCCAGGGGTTAACGAGCGGTGTGAGAAAAACAGAGTTTTAGAAGGAGGGGGAGGCAGAACACACACACACACACACACACACACACACACACACACACACACACACACACACACACACACACACACACACACACACAGTCCCAGAGGAAGCTGTAGAAGGTAGTCGGGCCCGTGAGAGCAGGCAGAACTTGTTGGCTTTTAACAGAGCTAAATTATAGCAGTAGGTAGCAGAGCAGCGGTGTTTAAAGAGAAACCAGAAAGGTTTATCTTCAGATAAATTTAGATGAGGAAAACCCAGACTTTCTAAAAAGTTAATAGTACCTACAGTAAAGGTGATGTCAAGGAGATTCACAGCAGCGTGAAGTCCAGCAGTCAGAGACCAGTGGTCGTGTGACAGGTGAACACCAATCAGTCAATCAATCAATCATCAATCAATCCTGTCAGGTCTCCTTCTGGACACCTCAGTGTTTGTTAGGGTGTCCAGTAGCCCCCCTGACCTTTCCAGTGGTAGCATGAACTGGTCACAAAAATATGACATGACAGTATTGACCCAAACACCTGCCACTTCCTATGTATACCCCCCCCCCCACACACACACACACAACCAGAGGACTCTTTTCTAACCAAAAACCGTCTCACGCAAAAAAGGGTAGCCAGGGGACCCCCTCTATTGTTCTGGATGGGTTTAAGAGAGATGGGGGGGCTGGGATGGAACTATGGATGGGAATTGGAGACCCCAACAATGCCGCAAAACCCCCCACTGGTCCTCCTGCTTATGAGCATGACCTGCTCTGACAGGGACGAGAGAAACGAGAGGAGAGCAAGATTTAGAACACAACTGAAACTGGTTGGAGATCAGAACTAGACTGGTCCCAGACTGGGCCTAAATATCAAATGATCTGGAGACAGAACCAGACAGGAGCCCCATTTGTCAGGCCTGACTGAGACACCTGTGGACCAAGTGGACACTTGTGTTTCTACTTAGGTTGTAAAAAGACTGAGATGAGAACCCATGAGTCGCCCCTCAGCCAAAACGAGTTAAAACAGAGTTAAGGTAAGAACACAAGTGGAGAGCTTCCAGGCTGATGAAACTGGACTCACTATTCAACACAAACTGGAGTCAAAAAAGAACCAAAACAGAGAAAATCCAGTCCAAAAATGAACCAAAGTTCACAATGAGCTGCACCCACCCCCATCAGCCTCTGAGGAGCTGGCCCTTCTAGCTTGTACAAGAACACACTCCCAGAATTACACACAGGAACAACATGGTCATATATGTGCAAATTAATAATACATTTTGACAATGTAGAGATAAACATGCATGTTTAATGCATGCAGAACATTTATGCACATTCCTATAAATACTTTGAAGCTATCCTTTCAGCAGTGTTCAGATGTTCTACACATTTAGGTGGTGTGTTTTCTGCTTTTACATACATATAGAGTCATTTTTAAAAAACATTTCTTTTGTAGCTGACACTAAAAAAGTTCTACTGCTCAGCTGTGTGTTTTGCGAATCGCTGTTGTGCGTTTTTTTGTTTGTTTGTTTGTGTGTGTGTATGTGTCTCTGTGTGTGTGTGCGCGTGCATCCAGCTGTGCTTTAGCCCCCCTTTTTCAGAGAGCTTGCAGCAGACTTCTTTGTCTGCCAGTTTAGAGCAGGGTGAGAGGTAAGGAGCAGTTTGTTCATAATGGATTATTGATTGGTCTGAGAATACATTGGTTGTGCACTGTGTGTTTGTGTGTGTGCATGTTTGTGTGAATGTGTCGGACTCCATAGTGTCCCCTCTGTCCCGTACTGATTACTGAATGTCTCCATTTTATGAGCAACTGTACAGAAGATCGTGAGGTTTTTTTGTAGTGTTCTCTGTAAGATATGTCCTGTAAAGCAGTGTGTGTGTGTGTGTGTGTGTGTGTGTGTGTGTGTGTGTGTGTGTGTGTGTGTGTGTGTGTGTGTGTGTGTGTGTGTGTGTGTGTGTGTGTGTGTGTGTGTGTGTGTGTGTATAAGAGAGAGAGAGAGAGAGAGCAGCTCTCTGTATGGGTTGTTAAGCTTTCAGTGCTGCCTGTATGAACAGTGTTAAAAGCCCACAGTGTGCACATGTAGACTTTGTATAGATGTGTGTGGACAACAGTAAAAGCCCCCTCTGTTTTTCCTCTTGATTCCTCAGTTACTCTACATGTATGCAAGTGTGTGTGTGTGTGAGATTGTGTGTGCGTTAGTGAGTGCATTTCAACAAGAGCTCCACTCTTTATTGTTCCCCTCCAGTTTTCCTAACCTTAAATGCTCGTCTGTGTGCCACCGAATGGGAGGGAAACGGATCCTGAAATGAAGGATGTCCCTCAAGTGTACAACTCACAGTTATTATCGGTGATGAAGTGATGGTGCAGCGACTCAGTACATTGTGAAAGCCACTCTTCACACCTTTGGGTGCGGGAGATTTGTATCTGAGGCTCTGATGAAGGTGCCTCCTGGCTGGAGGACTGTTTTCCTTCACAGAGGAGCAGAGCAGTGAAGCTTAGCACCATCTGTGAAGACATTGTGTTTCTGCAAACTCTTTGTTCAGATGCAAAACTCTCTACATAGAAGCAGCTCTTTTTATGTGTGTTGAAATGCTTCCTTAATATTATTGAACTATTGACGTGTGATCTGCATTCCAACTTTGTGGCCTGAAGGTGATTGCAACTATTGCTGGTACAGAAAAACGCGAACAGATCATTTAGGTCAGAGGATTGTTGGTTTATTCAAAATCCTGGTGACCAGAGCTCCATTTCACGAAGAGAGTCAGGGTGATCAAAAGCATTAAACTGTTTAGAAATTGCTTGATAAGTGTTTGGTTTTGCACAGACTTAGTTTCAGATTGAGTCCACCTTTGCTACAGTACTAATGTGTAAAAACAAATGCAAAACACGACTGTACAGCTGTGAGCAGGTTCTCCTGTGGCCCGTGTACACAGTTTGACACTTCTTTCCAAGATTTACTCCAGATGTGAACCTCAGGGGTCTATGCAACTGAAATAGCCTGCCTCTTCTGAAAAGGTTGTGAGTGGATGGGAAAATAAGAGTGGATTTCCTCCTTTTGCTGGACCTCCGCCACCACGGTTCAGTGTTCACAAAGCAGAAGGTTGAACATGCAAGGAGGGAGGAAGAAAAGAAGTTTGTTTTTGTTCAACATAGTAGTTATTATCAGCTGAGTGTGGGTCTCCACTCACTCTCAGTGGACCATGGGAAGGAAGCTAAAGTGTCCAATATTGGCATGTCTAATAATAGACATTCTACGTTTGCGTTAGACTTCTTAACTGGGTTGGTCTTCTGAGATTGTCGCTTTTGGACAAGGAAATAAAACCCTAACCCAGGGGTGTCAAACTCATTTTCACCAAGGGCCATATCAGCATAATGACTGTCCTCAAAGGGCCACGTGTAACTAATAAATGTAACTAAATGTAACTCAATGTAATGTAAAATAAGTGTAACTACTCCTTAGTATTAAATAACTCTTAATTTATTGCTTATTAAAGTTACAAACATTACAGTTACATAGAGTAAAGATATTTGCTTGTTGTTCTGTTATAAATTAAATCCTTTTAATTTGTCAGGTTATTAAACCCACAAAACTATCAATCAAGGATCAAACTATCCAAGAGAATAAAGAAAAATAACATCAAACACAAGTTATGACATTAACTTTGTTCAATACGTTTCTGTCAAAGTTAAAATGGGCTGAATTACTGCATTGTGGGAAATGTGGTTTTGGTCAAAGCACACTTTTGACCTATTTATTTTTAGACACTCTGACCTTGTATGCTCTCGCGGGACACAAAAAATGATGTGGCGGCGGGCCACATTTGGCCCCCGGGCCTTGAGTTTTACACATGTTCTCATGTCCCCATTGAGAACTAACGCATGGAGCCCAATGCAAAATACTAGCAAAAAATCAGCCATGATATTCCTTGTTTGTGTGTTAGTTACAGTAATGAAGTAGAACTGAACTGTTGTTGCTACCTTTGGGATTGAGTTTATAATGTTGTCGTTAAATGTTGGCCTATAAGAGAACTTTTCAGCCACTTTATTGCTTTAATGATTCCTGAGATAATCTTGTCCAGTTTCTCTCTCCTCAACCAGTTTTTTTTTTTCTTTCTTTCATTTTGCCTGAATGGCCGGAGCCTGCATTGTTTCCTTTCTGGGGGCTAATCTCATTACATTTCAATTTGCACATGTGACTGTCTGGTTGTTGACAGGCTTACTGTTGAGTATTCTCACCCCCTCCCCCATTTATCCCTCATGAACCCCAATTATCAGGGCGATTTTGTAGGAAGTAAGATTATTATCCTTTGTTTTTATCACCAGAACTGGAAGTAACTACTAAGTATTAATGAGTAACATTAGATCCAAAGACGGAGAGCAGATGGAGCAGATGGGGAGGATGGATAGATAGGGTTTGACAGATTTGTTTTCCTTAGTTTGCTGCTTAATGTCCATCATCACCTGATTGTCTATCATATTATATGAGACATGGAAGTTCCCTCAAGCTTCAGTGTTCTATATTTATGCGGTGTGTCAAGATGATGACTCTTCTCTTTCATCTTTATTCTTTCACCAAAGTAACGGATTCATCCTGTGACAGTCAGAAACAGCTCATTTTGAGTCAGGGCAGTGATTTATCCTCTGGGGAACATGATGTATATAGAATATCTTGGCATCATGACAATCTATCAAGTAGGATATTTTCTATTTTTCTATTTTTGCACACGAAAATACAAAAATTGCACAACCACTCGTGGTAAAATTATCCTGGTGTCATTAATAGTTAAAACACACATCTGTCATGAACTTGTTTTCAAGTTCATGACAGAACTTGAATAGGAATAGGAATTACAGCCTCAGACGTGAAGTCAGAGGTCTATGCTGTAACATATAATCACACGCACACACACACAAACACACACACACACACACACAAACACAAACACAAACACACACACACACACACACACACACACACACACAGAGGCAAACACTATACATTGTGTTGTTGGTTCTAATAACTACAGTAAAAACAAGCAGGGATAAAATTTACAGCCACCATAGATTGCCCTTGAATCTCTTTTTTGAGTTGATATTCATTAAAGAGAAATATTGTAAAGCTTTCTTAAATGTGTGAAACAGTTTATAATAAAACAGTTTATCCACTTTTGGCTGCTGTACTCGTAAGCTGGAATCTTTAGCTCACCAAGCACCACAGGATGAGATGGCACTAATTTCAGACACATAAATAAGAAGAGAGGGGTGTCTCTGTTACTAGGTAGTCAGTTTCAGTGCAGGAGTTTAAGACAGATGATATTTCTTGTTCTAACTTCCCTCATCCACGGCATTATCCTCGTACAATTATGATCAATTATGCACTTATAATTAGAGCCTGGCAGTAACTCAGCTCATGAACTCGGGGACTTCATATAATAGCCTGCAATAATGTTGTCATTCACATTTCATATAGTCTATGCTTGTCTGGCTATAGCTTCTACTTGAATTACAGAATATTTGTAGTAGAACTGCAGTAAATGTGTCAGTTTGGTCAATAACAGTAAGAATAGAAATAATTCTTGTTGAATGAAGTCCTCAAACAGCTTAAAAGGAGAAAATAGTAAAAATGTGATTAACTGTGAGAAGAATTGGACATGGCAGAAACAGTTCAATTACAACCAGTCCCAATAAATGTAAGTGTGACATGATATTATATAACACACATTATAGAATGAATCTATGGATTTCATTCACGGCAGAACATCTGCAGTGAAGCAAACGTAGTCATGAAAACATGTACAATATGAAAATAATCCACCCGTTGAAGGAAATATACGAGGCATGAACTTAGTGAACACTGTGGGAGTTCTTATCTCTCTTCTCATCATCCTTCTCTTTTTCTCTTTCTGTTTGACTGTGTTCCTGACCCCATTCAACTTTAGTTTGAGACCGAGCAAAGCAAACTGTCTGAAGAGCCACTTCCTGTTGTGTACTTAAGATCCCTGTCATGTGACAGTGTCAGTTGAGGCGGGTGCATGAGGCCAGTATTGGGAGGCAATATGATGGCACTGCTGATCTTGCTAATGCGAACACGGCCCCCACTCATGCAACCCCATCCCGATTGTGTAAATTGTCGACTCAGCCAGTGTGGCATCGGAGCCCCCGAGCCTTACACGCCTTGTGCACATGGTCACCGCGTATTATCACACAGACACACATGTGTGCACAGACACACAATAAACTTTATTTGTGTGAACAACCAACCTATTACCAACTGATGTCAATGTGAAGTATGTGACTCAGTTTACAAAGAATTTTGGGGTTTAAAAAATGTAAAGTCTGTCAATAAAGAGGACAGTTTATAGATGTAATTACCGCGGTTCTACTTGATATAATATGATTTATTTAAGTATTTATGTAATTAGTTACTTTTGTGTTGGTATTAGCAGTCAAAGATGAGTGCTCAAAAAGATGTAATGGATTTTGCCTGGTTTCTCTTGTGGGTTTGCCAAATGATGATCACCAATATAGATATTACTTTACCTTATTTTTTATTCATGGCTTCTGCTTCAGCCTCACGCAAGGCTATCTATCAAAATGTACAATCCAGCTTAGTTCTGTATGAAAACTGCAGCAGAATATGTCTGAAAATTGAGTGTCTGTGAAGTACCTTTACTTTACTGATGTGGTTGTTTCCCCTTCTTTGTCTTCCCTAAACACTCTTTCTCTATTTCTTTTTCTCTCTCTGTCTCCCTCTCTTTCTTTCTGTTTCTATCTCTCAGGTGAAAGTTTTTTATTACATGGAGGCCAGAAGGGAACCTGAAAACTGTTCAAAAGCGGAAGAGAATGAAGAGAAGCCAGTAAAATGAATGAAGGAAGCGTGGTGGAATTAGCTACCCTGATGAAAAAGCCCTCCAGTGACACGCAGTGACAGTGTCAGATGAAGATGGATAGATGGTATTGCATCCAGTAACTGGAGAGTGCTAAATGAGCTGCCGTGTAAGCAGCTTGATCTCTGGATGATTGACGGCATTTTAAACGACCAACAAAGCCACACTAGTCAACTCTAGATGTGCAACTGCAGATAGCAGTAGTTTGAGTTGTACAGAGCTTGGGAAAGGTCAGGTAGACAGGGTAGTTTGGTTTGGATGATGAATCCTAGAGACAGCGTGGAGATGATGGAGACCCAGGCAGAAAGTCAAAAGGAAACACTGGTGGAAGACAAGGTCAGAACTGGAAATGAGGGTGAGGGAGAGGATGATAAAATCTCAGAGGCTTACGACTGCAATATCTGTGGACGCAGCTTCCCATTCCTCAGCTCTTTGTCACAGCACATGAGACGCCATACAGGTGCTCGCCCTTACAAATGCCCCTACTGTGACCACAGGGCATCGCAGAAGGGCAATCTCAAAGTTCATATTCGCAGCCACAAAATGGGAACACTCTCTAGTCACCACACCAATGAGGAAGAAGAGGCAGGGGCCGAGGAAGAGATGAGTGTTTCAGAGGGTCTCGACGGAGGTACGAGTCCAACGAAGAGCAGCTCGGCCTGTAACCGGGTGGTCAATGGGGACGTTGGTGAGGAGACTCGGAGGAAAGTGCCTGGGAGGAGCATGAAAAGAGAGAAATCTATCACCGACCAGAGGCCGTACTGTTGCCGTCTGTGCGGCTATGAGGCCCTGCGGGAGGACCAGCTCCTTAGCCATATTGAAAAGGTCCACATAACAGCAGATGCTGATGACGAGACCACTGTTAAGGAAGAGGTTGTGCCCGAGCCTGATGCCCTCCAGCCTCAGAGTGATGGCACCTTCCCCTGTGAGACCTGTGGGCAGGTCTTTACCCAAGCCTGGTTTCTGAAGTCACATATGAAGAAACACGCAGGGATCCTGGACCACTGCTGCCGTATCTGTGGACGACGGTTCCGTGAAGCTTGGTTTCTCAAATCACACATGAAAACACACAACACCAAATCCAGGTCACGGTCAAAAGTAGATTCAACTGAGCACCCAGCCACCATCAATGATGTAGCCCAGGATCCTGATAATGTCAATATCTCTATTACATCGATCTATCAAATGTGTTCCAAATGTGGGAATCTTTTTCACAATAGAGAGAGCTTGAGGGCCCATGAAAAAGTCCACAGTCTCAACTACGGTAGGAAATCCCAGAGCCAGTGCAGAATCAGCGATGACGAGGATTCTCCAGCTGCTAAGAGACGGTTCATAGAGTACTTACAACTCCAGCCAGTTAAGGAAAAGATGCAAGATGTGGAGGAGAATGAGAAGCAGATTCCTGGCCAGAGAATTCCAGAATTAGACCCAGTCTGCAGCTACCAGGCCTGGCAATTAGCTACTAAAGGAAGGGTGGTGGAGCCAATGGAGCCAAGTTACAAAGCCTCCTATGGGGGAGTTGACATAGGCGAGGAGTCCCTTGTTGGGGCCGCTGTGGTTTTTGAGAAGGAGAGCAGCCGATACGTCTTGCAAGGTCAAGAGAAACGCAGCTCAGGACGACGTAGCAGCTCCAGCTTTGGAACCCAAGCTTCTTCAGGTGATCGGACACCAGAGAGCCTCAGTGACTCCGAGTACAGGCCTTCGTCTCGTCAGGACAGACGCCGATCTTCTCAATCACAAGCTTCCTCCAAATCAAACGAGTGCTTTGAGTGTGGGAAGGTGTTTCGAAGTCGTCACCAGATGATAGTCCACCAGCGAGTCCACAGGAAGGATGGAAACAGGGCATCTGTGGAAGACAAGGAAAGGACTGGAAGAGATGACCAGTGGGGCTCCACCAGTGATCCAGAGTCAGGCTCCCCTAGCCGGCCCAACACCCCAGGTTATGGAGACTCTCCACCAGCCTCTACCCTTGGAGATCAGGCTTCAGAGATGGGTACTGCAAACTCTGGACTCGCAGGTTAGTTAATTGTCTATTATTTAAGAAAAATCAAATGGAAATGGAGAAATGTCTTTCAATTTTTTTGATGGAATATATTTATGAATGAAAATCATTGCTTTATTTACTATTTCAAGCTTTCAGTCCCATCTTATTTAAGAAAACAACAAAAAATGGATGCAATAGTGCAGATGATTGTCTAACAAGTCAGTGCTCTGTTGACTTTTTAAGATACTGGCTCAGCATTCATGAATAAAAAAAATAAGAATGTATGTCTCAGCAAGTAAAGTAATGATATAACCACGAGTTATGTTCTCAAAGATGTAGTGACAGAAATGTGTGTATTCCTGTCCATGCCTCCCACTCGAGACCTCTGACTATGTCCCTCTGTAGTAAACATCTGTTGATGAAATGGGCTTTGTTGTAGATGCAACCAATAATCTGATCGGGCTCTACAGAGCCACCATGTGGCTGAGTGGCATAACAACAGCTGACCCCAGCTTTTATAGTGTCACACAAAAAATGCTATCAACTATGGTCGATAAACTTTAACTGCCATTTCAACATCTGTTTACAACTACAATTATTCTATATGACAAAGCCATAAACTAAACGGTCAAGTGAAACTTTCTTTTTTTTTTCAGTGGTGCGTCGGAAGAGGAGAAGCATTTTTGGAATACCTATCATTTTTTTCACCTCCACAACTTATAAACAGTGCAGAGAGAGATAAAAACTTCACATGCGAGGCCAAATACCCATAATAATGTCTGTAATACAATAAAAGAACAGTACCTTTTTATTGAACACTTAAAGCTTGCCTGCCTTTGTCTTTTAACCTCTCCCGTGAATGAAAATGCTGTTTGTGCAGAGCAGGATAGTGGATAGTAAAGAATTGTAGTGATTGCTTCCTCTGCTCCTTGTTAGTGCAGACATTCAAAAATAACAGTAACATGTCTTCAGGCCTGATCGAGCTGTGTGCTATTTCAGGTCTTCCTGTCTCAGGAAACTCCCCTCACCCCCTTTATCTGTGTATAAATATGCCTTTTACACTCCTTTTTTGTCCTTGCCACTGAAATATGTCTGCATATTTCCTTTTGCTCGTCACCGATCATTGAAAAACGACTGCTATAATCATCAGTTATTTAACATAAAAGATGTGTAGTGTAACCGATAAAGGAGTGGTTAATGTCAAGTATTCACTCATTCTAATAGCTATTCTGGTGATCTCAGGAATTGCATTTGTGATCTTTATAATTGCATGTACATCCAGAGACATTGTTAGACGTAACACAACCTGTTTAGGATTAAAAATGAAACCAAATCAATGTTTACAGAGACATTTGGAGGCTTTAGTCTATTTATCCTTTTTTCTCCATACTGTTTCTCCCAGTTTCTCATGACTATTTCCAAATTTCAGAGGTTATCTCTTGCGACATTGTCTCACATCCACACTTTTCACCAGTGAGGCTGCCTGATGTCTCAGAGATTGGTTATTTATAGAGTCACCTCTTGATGGAGAGGGATGCAGGCAATAGGGGAAAAGACACGCAGCGGACATGAACAGGAACACGTTGATATTATCCCTCATGGCCATTCATCTCCTTTTTGGGAATGCAAATGAAAACAGACAGACGACATGGTCAAACCCCCAGGATAGGCATATATATCTTGTATGTTACATGACTTATTTATTTGAGAGTTTGTTTTGTGCCAGTATAGGAACAGATTAAAAAGACACAGTTACAGTTATGGCTTTGTATCATGCACATCTCCTTACTTATTTCAGTTCAGTTTCACTCCTGGTGGAAAATGATGCTATGCCTTGTTTTGAAGAGAGTTATGCAACTGTGAAATTGGAATTACTTTTCTAGGCTTCAGTGAAATGTTTAGAAAGTTGTTGTGTTTGTTTTGAGGATTCAGGATGTTCGTGATGTTCCCTCCAGTGACAGACTATCAGTACTATGGCATAGTGTTTGTTACTGCCTTACTTTATTACTCCTTGTGAGCAGGGTTTGTGGTACGTCATGTGTGGGTTTTTTTTAAATCTTTGTGTACATGTGTGGAGGTGCACAACTAAGTCTGATTCCAGATTAGAATGATACATCATAAGGGCAATGAGAGCATTTGCTTTGAAAAAGTATTGACAAATACAGTATTAAGTAGCTTAGTTTCATTCCTATGCTTTGAACTTTTCATTAATAGATAAATAATACCGATAAATAGGACAGTGCCCGGAAGCTTCACCTTGGCAGACTCTGAGCTGTGTTTGTTGGCAAGTGTTGGCAACAGGAGGCCAAATGAAAAACAGATGGCAAGTTACTGGTGCTACTGTGAAGAAGAGGAGGGGTAGTGGAGAGGACCACAATAATATCATTGGAGAATGAAATGCTTGTATGGCAGTACAAGATGATATAATGCTCAATTGGTCAGCTGTCTAATTCATTAATTTGTTTAGTATCTAAACCTGTTGAATTGCTAATTGAATGATTACCGTCATTTAGATTTCAACACAATTGACAACTGTTTATTTCCATCGTGAATAAAACTACTTCTCATACAAAATTGGATGTTTTATTCATGCTTATTATGCGATTCCCCCCCCCCCGATATCATTCAATACTCTGACCTGTTTAGTTTTGCAGTCAGTGAACACAATCGGAGAAACAAACACAGGCCACACACGCCATCGTGTGGGGAAGACACAGAACTGCACTTCAGGAATCAGCTATTTATAAAACTCAACACAATAAAAGAGCATTAAAACAAATAAATAAATGTTTTGTACTATTTCATTTCTTCAATTCCATTTCATAATACTGTGAGAAGGTTTGTCTTTAACAATATTTTAACATATCAGAAACATTATAGATTTGATTTATATCAAAGATACTTTAAATAAATCTAAATTTGTTGAACAGTTGACAGTTTGTTATATCATTTGTTGTGTTCATAGTTTTAGCGTTCTTTAGTTTTACGATCCTTTCAGTAGAAGTGCTGATAATGTTTAAATGAAAAGAATAGTGGCCAATACTACCACCTGGTGGTGCTTCCCTGAAACTACATCAAGTCTACTGATAGTAGACTTGATGATTTCTTCTGTTACTGACCTCTGTGCTGTCATTTCCTTTTCTTTTCAGATGATAAACCTTACATCTGCAGGCTCTGCAACTTTGTGACCACGGACTTGAAGTCCTATTCGACTCATGTTCGTGTGCAACACCCAGTCGGCCCTGAAGATAGACCGAGCCCCATTCCCACCCCCGGCTCGAGCTTGGACAGAGGCATGTCTGGTGGTTTTCCCAAGCTGAAGAAAACTCTCCTTCAGGGGTTGAACAGCTCCGCATCCCCCCATGCTTACCTTTCCAGGTCCCCCTTATTTGATCCTAACATGACTGCTATGGATCTGTGTGTAAGGGCTGGGGGCTGCAGGGGAGGCGCCTCCCTAACCCTCGACAAGAAAAGCCTCCCCATTCACAAGTGCTCCTTCTGCTCCCACTCGACCCGCTATCCCGAGGTGCTCTGGATGCACCAGACTGTAGCTCATCGCATCAACGGGAGTACCTCCAATCTAGCTCCTAAATGGGCCCTGAAAAACACCTCCAGGGTCTCCAGAGACAACACGATGTCCTCCAGGAGACGCACCGGTCCCCCACCAATCCTGGAGGGAAAAGAATGTCCACCGCTTCCTTCGCTTTTACGTTCTCAACGTACTCTCCCCCCGACCCAGTCCATCGAGGTTCAAAAGAAGAACAAACCAGCTACTCACGCAGTCACACCATTGTCATCCTCCTCATCTACGCCCTCCTCCTCTTACTCCAGGGGGTCCTCAACCCCTTCGAGCACCCATAGAGGAAGAACCCCCGTCCGACCGAGCAGCAGCATCGTCAGACACGAGAACCAGAGTCATCAGCCTCGCGTCAAACCCAACGTGGATATCAATCCTCGGCGAGGCCCCTCTTCTTTCTCCAGCTCCTTGGAGAAGAGCAAAGGCGCCCCCTCGTATTCCTCAGCTCCGAGCCCCAACTCCGCTGCAGCATCTCGGGTTGCCGACCGATACCTGATGCCTCAGGAGGGTCTGGGCTTCATGCTGTCCAGCAAACACGGCCTGTCGGAGCAACACCGACCCAGGGGTTTGCCCCATCAGCCTCTTCCCAGAACCCACAGTCAGAGCCGGCCCAGCGCGATGAGGCCCAGCACCGTTAGCTACAGCTCAATGGCGGGACACCACCACAGAGCCCCCCAGGCACACAGAAGCGCTCTGCTTAGTTCTTCCTCCTCCTCATCTTCTTCTTTGCCTTCAGAGGCTTGCGATGATACAAAGCCGGAGCCGATAGCAGAGACTCCAGAGATTCCCATGGACACCCTCGGATTCCTCAAAAACTACAGTCCCCATGAACTGGCAGCCCTCTACCACCGCTGGGGGGCCACCAATGCACTGCTGGATCCCACTGGTAGGGGACACTTCTTTTTTTTTTTTTTTGATTGTTTGACATATTTTGTGTTTGATTGTTTATTTTGGAAGACATCTGTGAAAACTTTCATTAGCTCACACTCAGAAATACCCAGAGGAGAAAATTTACCAAGGGGAATGTTTTCAGGTGACAACGCTTTGAGCTTTTAAGATGAGATAAACCAGGAAGAGTCAGCTGCAGTGTTTATATACGATGAACCCGTTTCAATCAGGAAACATTTACGTCATCACACACACTCACACACACACACACACACACACACACACACACACACACACACACACACACACACACACACACACACACACACATCGACTCACTGCAGATGCATTAAATGGCCACATGCAAAAGATTGTTTGGTGGGGCAAAGTGTGTGCATGTGAGCTTGTGTGCAATTGAGTTTTTCGTTGCAGTAGTGTGTGTTTGGGTGTGTGCACGTTTTTATTTTTTACCATGAAAGACGTGAGAGAACCTTTGCTGCTCTCAGGTCTGCGAGGCATGCCTAGTCTGTAGCTGCACTCTCCCAGAAAGCTGTCACACACTGTTTAGGTCACGGCTCCCGCCTGACGAGAGACTCGCACAGATGTGAACGGAGGTAGGCCGAACACAACGGGAGGAGAGAGAGATGAGACAGAATAATTACCCCACCAGCTGCTTTTGGAAATGGTCATTACCCAACATCCGCATTATTTGCCCATTTTCAGGCTGTGTCTCTAAGGTCAAGTGGGGCTGTACGGAGCCAGGGGTCAAAGACAACAGCCCCGGAGAAGAAGCATGACATCGCCGTCACCCGTCCAGGCGCATATCGTCACCATCCGCCTTAGCCCTTTGAGTCACATGCTATAAAGTGACCTTTTCTGAGCAACTGAGTCTTTTTTCCCCGTTTCCCTGTGCAGTGCGTGCATGAGTGTGTGTCTGCTTGTGTTTTACATTCAGCGCTGTCTTGTCTTTCATCAGTGCGTCAGAGAGAAGGGCTGGCAGCCCGCAGTGGAGGTAGAGTATCCAGAGGCCTCAGCGGGGCTGCCAGAGACGCTCTGTGTCGCCTCCTCCACCCCCCCACCCCCCGTCCTGTCATGTCCCGCAAACACCCCCATCTTTGCTGCTCAAACACACACACGCACATGCACACACACACACACACACACACACACACACACACACACACACACACACACACACACACACACACACACACACACATCATTGGGCCCTGCCCAGGTATGTACCAGCCTCGGTGCTTGATGTTAACAGCAAGCACCCCCAAACCCTCAGGCCCATTATCTGTCAGCGAGAGAGGGCACAGGACTGTGTGTGTGTGTGTGTGTTTGTCTGTGTGTGTGTGTCTGTGTGTGTTGTGGTCACACTGTCATCAAAAGAATCCACCAATCTTTAAATGCTTTTACATTTTGCTGCTGTTGTTGTGGCTCCAGCTGCTCTGACTGTGGTCTCACACACACCAGAACAAAAAAAAAAAAAAAACACACATTGACCCCAACAGGTCAACATTCAATATGATATGAATATGTTTTGGTTTAGGTGGACATTTCTTGTGTCTTCATGCTGAATAGTCACTCTTTTAGCTGCTCAGTATGTGTTCTGTCTGCTGCCAGAGGATATCATGTCCTCAGTGCTTCATGTTCTGTGGTGAACTGGAGATGTGTCGTAGTTGTGTCACCCTGGATAATATCCAGTAGTATTTAAGAAGTGGAGGGATTTTGATTTAGCTGCATCATTAGTTAAAAAAAAGCATTAAAAACCAAAAATGGACCAAAGAAACAAATTCCAGTATCCGGATTCTTACAATATATTGATCAAACATAATTACATTTATGTAAACGCATGATAAATAATCTTGATTAAGGTCTTTTTGAGTTATTTACTTATTTTTGAGACCAAGATACCTTCTGAGTCTAATATTTAGAGAGAAAATGACAGAGAGAAAGGGTTAAAGGGAGAGAGAGAAGGAGAGAATAGGTGGTGGTTTCACAGTCATCACTGAAATGTTGGACATATTCATTCAGCTCACCCAAATCAAATCAGGTGTTGTATCAGATAAAACACTAAGAAGAATTTCATACACACTCACAGGGTCAGACAGATGACTAATCGACAAGATCAGACATTTATCATTTGTGTTTGTGTTTCTAAGTTTCTCCTTTTGCCATCTAAAAGGCATCATCAGCATGTACACCTGACTTGTGTGCATGTGCATACGAGTGTGCGTGTATGTACATGTGTGTCTGTCTGTGTGCATGTGTAACCGTGCCACAGTCTCACCTTCCTACTTTATACCAAACACACATAAAATAAGTTTTGAAAAACACACACACACACACACACACACACACACACACACACTTAGACACACACACGACATGTGACACACGGGCAGCAGAGCGGGCACATCACAGCCGGGGCGTTTTAATTGCCTGTAATTTATGCGGTGTGTGTGTGTGTGTGTGTGTGTGCAGTGTGTGTCTGGCTGTCAGCGTCTGAGATGATCCTGTGTGACAGCTGCAGTCCAGCGCCTGGAGCTAGCCGCTCATAATGACACATTAGACATACTAATGATGCCAGCACTAGTCCACTACTGACGCTACCTACCTCCATCCGTCCCGTGTGTTTATGTACTCCCACTCTCTTCGGCGCTGCACTGACCTTTACAGCTTCATTCAATGCCTGCAAAACCTCCTCCATGGAAAAAAAATGTCTTCTGCTCCGGAATAAACTGATACTGATGTCCACCTTTCCACTGCAGAATACGTCATACGTGAAATCTCATCTAGGAATTCAAAGCGTACGACACTTTAGTACGCGTGGCCCTTTTGTACATGAACGCATCACTATTCAAACAAGATGTTTCGAGTAAACACTTTAAAGCAGTATTTGAAACCGCGAACCCTCTTTTGATGGCATTCACATCTCGTCAGAAGGGTGGCATTGGCCAAGGCTGCAAAACAGTTAGCAACACAAAACCAGCAATCAAGATAAAGTATTGCAAGACATTATCTGTGAAGATAAATATGGCTTTTGTGAGAATATCATGCTTTAAATTCTGGAAAAAAAATTATTAATACATTTTTAATGCTCACTGGACACCTAAAGACTCATATATTCTCTCTGTACATCCAAAATTATGCATTATGCATTACTACGAGTCATCAGTTGTAGTTCTTGTATGGGATGTCCACTGCTGATCACCCACATCCCTCTCACCCTGATCTGTTTTGGGGTTCCAGATCAGGGTGAGAGGGATGTGTTAGACGTGGTAGAAGTTTAACTGTGCGTGGAACCAGCAAGAGGAGTACAGTCGCTTGTACAACCCTAGTGGTTGAGTTAGGAAGTTGTGATAATAAAACAGAAATTTCTGCACTATAAGATGCACTAGATTATAAGGTGCACTGTTGGTTTTCGAGAAAATTAAATGCTTTTAGGTGCGCCTTATAGTCCGGAAAATGCTGTACCTAGTAAAGAGAGTTAGTGTGGTCATTAAATACATTAAATTTAACTCATCATTAATTAAATAGATGGTGTAGAAACAAGCCTTCAGAGAAGACATTCAGCACTTTCATTTCTAGAAGTACATGCAGATATTGTACATTTACAACAGTCACACAAGAGAAACTTCATCTAAAACATGACATAATGATTTTTTTTTTTTTTTTTCAGAAGGTATGCGTGCCATGCTACATTGTTTAGCATTGTGGGGATTTCTTTCCTGTATTGAATTCAAAAATGTTCCTAGCACTGCAGAGATGGATTTCTGAGCAGTAAACCTGAACAAGTTGCGTTGCCGTTTAAACACAGTTATATGTCTTAAGTCTGATATTAGTGGATGACCTCAGCTGAGCCTGTGATGTGTTCTAGACGTGTCCGGTGTTGCTCTATTTAATCATGTCTTTTATCCTCCATGTGTGATCAGGAATGCTGAGGTCTCTCATGCGGCAGGGACAGTATTTCTGCCACGAGTGTGGGAAGAGTTTCAGTCAACCCAGCCACCTGCGCACTCACATGAGGTCCCACACAGGTAAATAGACTCAGTCACACACCAACACACTCCCCAGACGCACACAGCACACATCACGTCTCATACCTTTTTGCAATCATGGAAACACCTTATTTTAATTTTGTAATTGTTTCCTCATAGACTCAACTACTGTTTGTAGAAAAGAGAAGAATAAGTTTGAAAATAACAAAAATATCATGCTGTGGTTGACCAGACAGAGAAATGGGGAACATGCCTTATATATGACATATATTTCATTAGTAGATTTGATATCCTTCACTTTTGTCTGACTCTTAATTGTTGTTTTCTGTGTAGTCAACTTATGAAAGTTGTGTTTACAAGCATTTTTTTTTTTTTAATTAAAAGAAGTCATGACGTATAAAGGAGATAAATTGGCATCAGGTCTCCAGGACCCCAAACAGAAAAGTTACATTAAACAGGTGCAACAATAAAATCCTTTAGGCAGAGTCATTAGAATAGGTTTGATAAGTACAGCATGAAAACTGAGTAGGTCAGCTCAGCTCTGCAGAAACAGCTCTGATAGTCGCTGCATCCTGCTTCGTCTCACACCACCGACTTACTGTTAGCTGCTTGTTATTCATGCATTATGAGATGTCCCCGGTGTTCTGGCCACTCCTTCAGCCGTCACTCATTCCAACACCACCTGTGTGTACGTATCGCTGCCCTCACAGCTATTTATTCACCCAGAAACACCGACATGACATATAGAGGAAATATGCAGGGGACATCCGCCTGGGCGATATTTCATCGACAGACTGTCTTTACTTCCGCGACATCCCAGCATTGTAGAAAATAAATCAGAACACATCTTTTTGTTCAGCTGACTTGACAACCGGTATAGGAGTCCTTCCCCGCCCTGGGCTGGGCAGCTGTCTCTATTTTTTATTGTGATACATGATTTGCTCTGGATACTGACCTGTGACAAATTGTATACATTATTAATCACATGTCAATTAGAGAGATGGAATCGTGCATTCTAATGAGGCAGATCAGCATTTATCCACGGCAACATCATGAATCCATTTGCATGCATCCGATGACATTCAATGGACACCTTCAGACATAGTACTTTACTTTACTTTTGCTTTCTCCATTCTTCCTTTCCTTTCCTTTCCTTTCCTTTCCTTTCCTTTCCTATCCTTTCCTTTCCTTTCCTTTCCTTTCCTTTCCTTTCCTTTCCTTTCCTTTCCTTTCCTTTCCTTTCCTTTCCTTTCCTTTCCTTTCCTTTCCTTTCCTTTCCTTTCCTCTCTTCTCTCCTCCTCTCCTCTCCTCTCCTGTCCATCAGCTGTGTGATCAGTGATCACAGTCGACAGTGAGATAAGTAGCTTCTTTATGGAGAGTGTGAATGATATGTGGCACAGCCAGTGATTCCAAGTGACAGAGGCCAAATGGCAAGTGATTCAGTGCTCAGCTTCCCTCAAAGCCATATTGTAAACACACACACACACACACACACACACCCCCACACACACACGCACAGGTCTGTAAACACTCGCTAAGGTTGTAATTAATGTTGTCCCCGACAGTTGTCGTCAGCGTGGACGGGTATGAGCAGAGAAGGCCGTCCCCCCCCCGCCCCCCCGAGGCCTCTATTAACATGCGTCACATTAAATCACTGACTGTCCTCCACCAGGTCCCATCACCACCACCATCACCACCTCCATCCTCAGCGCTAGCTTGCCTCTTCTAGCAGGGGTGCTGGTGGCTACTACTTTTTTTTCGGGTGGGGTTGGGGGTGGGAAATGCTTGTGTGGATCTGGTAGAGCTTTTAACCGAATGGCCTCCTCCCCCCTTCCTGTTCCTCCCCCCTCCTCTTCCCCCCCCCCCATCCTCCTTCTCCCCCCACAGTTGGGTTTGATTTTAACGGACTCCACAGAGGTACTGACGCTCACCCCACCGCTTCTGAAGCTCCCAAACAAGTATGTGTCACGATGGCTAACCGCTGGGCCCCCCCCTCATCACTTCTGCATGTTTCTTATTATTATTTTTGTGTCACCTCAGCATGTATGTGTGTTTGTGTCAACGCCATGGCTCCATCCCTTTGTGAGCGTTTATTTTTGTGTGTTAACAGTCACATGGGGCGCAATCTGCACCTGGTATTAACCCCTGGTATTCACACACTCATGTGCACCCACTGTCGACTCAGTGTCCCTGCTTTTATAAAGTTACATGTTGACAAAAGTCATTTATTAATTGTAGTTAGGGTCTTTTATTAAAAAAAAGTAAATAAGTGCATGTAAAGTTCCCTCCACACCTCAGTAGGTAAAAATTTTATTCTCTTTTAGAGCTTCTGATTGATTTAAGGGGACTGAAAAAGTAACAAAAATGCTTCTAATGTACCTGAACTACTGCAGTTTAAAACAGAGTTGATCATCAAATAAATGTTACTTATTAGATAGTTCATAACCGAAGAAAATGAACAAAATAAGACGAGAGCAAAAAAAAGTATTTGTTATTTTTCTGTTTGTTAATTCCAGCTTCTTATACATGTGAAGTTTTTGACTTGTTAGTTTGATGACATCATCAAACATTTTTGATATTTTCACCAATTGTTTGATCCAATTACCGAGCCAATAAATGACAGATAGTGGCGAGAGTAGGTTTTTCACCCCCCCCCCCCCCCCCCAAATAAATAAATAAATAAATAAATAAATGAAACTGAATGCATCACAAATATGTTCTCACAGTTTGTTTTTAAAGTTTTTAAAGTTAGTCATGGAGACGAGCGTCGAGTCGGGAGGGAGCGGAGGAGCAAATCTTTTTTGCTTTGACATTCGGAGAAGGTGGGATCTGTACGCTGCACCTCCATCATTAATCACACACTCACACACCCACATGGACTCAGACTTACCGCACACACGATGAATGATGGGAGCAGGCGCGGCGGAGGGGTCCAATTAGATGTAGTGTTGACGCTGCTTTACGGTGACGATAACCTTTAGTATAATGTAGTGCACCGGTTCCATCAGAGATGTTTCCCTGCAGGACGATGTCGTGGAGGTTCTCGCTTTCCTCTCACGTCTCACCCCTTGCCATCTCCAGCTGTTTTTTTTTTTTTTTTTTTTTTTGTGTGTGTGTTTTGTTTTGTGTGTGATTAATTATACCTTTTCTTGTTTTTATCTCTGTCTTTCTCTTCCTCACCCCTCCCCCCCCCCTCTCGCCTCTCTCCGTTGTGTTTCTGATGATGTATGATAACAGCTATATTTCCTTGTTTCTTCTTTAGGGAGACGGGTGCGGGAGGGGGGCACGGGGAGTCATTTGTTTTCCTGCTTTGATACTCTTCCATTTATCAAAATGATAATTAGGTGCAATTAAATGGCAATCTCATTTGTTTTGTTCAGGTGTGTGTTGCTTATTCTTTTATTATTTTTTCATATTACGCCAAGGTGTCTGTGCCATTGTAGGTCAGTCTAATTAGAAAAGAGAGTATAGGGTACGTGTGTGTGTGTATGTGTGTGTGTGTGTGTGTGTGTGTGTTGGGGGGTGGGGGGGGGACGTGATTGAGAGAAATACATGGACAGAAAAGTAGGACTGTTCAGACAGTGGATGTGTGATGCTCTCCTCCAGATGGCAGGGAGCAAAAAGAAAGAGTTTGTACATCTGGGTCAGGATGAGGAAGCGAAAGTTAACTTTATAAGTGGAAATAGATGTATAAAATAAACGTGAATGCTTCCTTTGACCTGTATTATAACGCTGTATTTGTAGTTGAATGCCATCGTGTATCTGGGTTTACTTTTGTCTGTTCGTTCCCTTTCTTCGCTTCCTCTCCGGCGACTCTCCTCTATGGTTTTCATCATTTTGTCTCGTCAAATTCTGTGGTATCAGAATTCTCTTCAACATCTTCTCCCCTCCAAATCTCATGCCCGATGCCCTCTGTGGCCTCTGTGTGACCTCTAAACATAATTTTTTTTGTATTGTGTGTGTCTTTCCTATAGGGGAGAGGCCATTCTGCTGCCAACTCTGCCCATACCGAGCCTCTCAGAAAGGGAACCTAAAGACACACGTCCAGAGCGTCCACAATATGCCTTTTGACAACAAACAGTACCCAGACACAAGGAGCTTGTTCCAGAGCCAGGAGGAGCGAGGAGCGCAGACGCCACAACAACAGCAGACAGACTGATGGACCAGGAACTGGAGACCAGAGTGGTCTGGGAATCACACCCCGCAAAGAAACGCCACAACTCCTCTCCTTTACTACTCTTGGAAGATTTTTTTTTGACAGAGGTTTTTTTCTGAAGCTGGACTATTTTAAACATGGGTTCACAGAAGAGAGGCTCTGCTGAAACTCTGCTGTTAGATATTCATCTGCATCTTAGGTGAGCACACCAGACACGGCCAGAAATGAGGAGCGAGTTGTAAATCAGGACAGCCGAACTCAACAACGAGTGATTTTTGATTCTCTAGCTCATCTTCAGCCGGAGAGTTTGCAAGAAAATGAGCAGATTGTGTGCAGTTTACATCCCCTTAAAAGATTTCTGAATACGGACGCCCTCGAAATTTTTGAGACTTACCTCTTGCTGCCACTTTGGAGGTACCAACCAGTGAGGCTGTCTCCTGTGGATTTACACGGAAGGCAGAGAAGAAGTGGATGCACCGAAACTGAATGCACCTGCTCGCATTTAAATCAAAGACTGTGGCTTTGCATGGTTGCTGTAGTTGCCCCCCCCCCCCTTTTTTTTTTTTTTTTTCATTTTCTGTTTAGCTTTATTGTATAACAGTTTGTGCATTCCTCAGGACACCAATCAGAGATGAGATGAGAGAGGAGATAGTCTGCAATTCATCACCAGTCAACTGACACGTTGCACGTTTGTTTCCTCTGGTTAGTTGTGTGTGTGCTTGGGTATGTGTGTGTGTGTGTGTGTGTCTACATGCACAAGTATGTTAAACTCACTTCCCTCCACTCCAGAGTGTACTTTTATTTTAGTGCAGTGTCCACTCTGAGACTGTATAGCAGATGATTAAAAGGAGAGCGAGACAGAGAAAGAGAGATTTAGGATTAAAGAGAGTGAGAGAGAGAGAGAGCCAGAGCTAATGGGGGTGTCAGCTCCAGTGCTCATTAAAAAGAGTGCACGTTTTTAATAGCCAATATAAACGAGCGTACCATTTTTATGGCCATTCAATTATTGTCCATTTAAGAGGAAAGGACTGAGTGGAGACAGTTTTCTTCAATAACTCCTTCATACAGGGGAGTGTTTCCGACTCCTCTGACTTTGAATTAGACTCCACATCAGTTGGAATCATGTACCTGCAAAAAAAAAAAAAAAAAAAAAAAAAAAGCATGTAGTATTTCTTGTGTTAGACAGTGAAGCTGCTGCTTAGCTCAAGATTTCTAAAGGGTAATGCAGATTTTGTCTTATCGTGTCAGTTCAGTATGTGAACGAAACCAAAACCAATCCAGTGTCTCTGGTAGAACTAATTAGCATAATGACCCCACAACTGAGGAATCCCAGATGCTGTAGCATCTGGAATTTTGCTGTTCCCTTTCTGCGTAATAGTTAAGACTTTTACCTATTTGGGTTTCTAAAAATTGCTCAAATCAATCTTTTCTAGAAGGGAAGTTCAAAGTCTGTTAGCTGGTTACCTGCTAGTTCTTGTCTTTGTACTAAACTAAGCCAGCTGGCTGCCAGTTTTGTCAAAAAGTGGAAAAAAAAACTGTCAGAATTGCTAAGCAGATAACAAACAGTCATCTGTTTATTCACACGCTCATCTGGCAAACTATAAACTCCTAGAGAAGCATCTAATTTTGTGACCAAATGCACACCAGTGAGCCAAACCCCCATGCTGTCAGTTTGACTTCTTGAATATGAAGATTAGCATTCTGAGAGGAAAGAAGGAGGAGGTGAGTGAGCCAATCAGAGGGACCGGGCCGGTGAGTTCAGGTCCGACCAGGAGATAGAACCACGTTGAAGTCTATTGAATTGTAGAGCCCTCACAGCCTTAACACAGATGTGTGTGTGTGTGTGTGTGTGTGTGTGTGTGTGTGTGTGTGTGTGTGTGTGTGTGTGTGTGTGTGTGTGTGTGTGTGTGTGTGTGTGCATTCAGCCATCATACCGTAGGAGCGTTGGGCTAACTTGTGTGTACTGCAGCCTCTCTTTAGATGCTTTGTGTACTTGTCTACCGTATCCTTGGCAATGAAAGCCTGTTTGAGGTTTATCGGCTGGTATGAGGCGTACACCGTTCTCAGCTCAGAGCGGATGTGTTCTTTATTTCCTGGTATTGGTTCTTCTCCTCTGACTGAAAAAAAGCCACAAAAACTAGAGGGAATGCAGTTCGGAGCAGAGGAAGAGTTAACCCGTGGATTTGCGAAGGAGCTTTTGTACCCGTGACATCAACCTTCAAACCAGTTAAATATGGTGGGAAGTGCAGAATGCTGTACCCTCCATCTTATTTTGAGACCTTAGTTGTTTTTACATGATGATGATGAAATTGCTTTACCAGTGGGTTAAGTTATGCATACGATATGATGTGCTTGAATATGCCTATAAATACACAGACGTGTGTATTAAAAGGTGTGGTTAGTGAAAATACTTGAAAAAAGATACTCTAGCCTTTGAGGTAGTGTAGTACTAATACCAATGTTGTACAGAATTCCCTTTAAGATTAACTCCTCAGTTATGAATTTGTACTCCAAAGTGTGACTTAGAAGAACCATGAAGCAGGAGTGTATGTAATATAAAGTGTATATCTGTAATCCACTCTTACCAAACCCTTATATACAGCAGTAGAAACCAAATGGCATTACTAGTGCACTTAGACTAGGTCACTGCTTTAACCGTTCTCATGTTGTCCAATCTAGCTGAAGGTTTCTTTGAGAATGTCTCCTTAATGGTGCCGCTAACACGCCTCGATGTCATCTCTGGTTTAGAGGCTTTTATGTTCAGATGATTCCACTGATTTTAATGACAAATGATTTGTTCTGTGATGGCTGTGTGCCACATCTTTTTTAGCTATGTTATCTTCATGGAAAAAAATCAGATAATACTAGGTGCAGCAGTGCTTCTTTTCTTCATGAAGATGTAAGAGTGTGTTTTTATTCTTTCTCTTTGCTAAACTGTAGGATTTGTTCAGTAGCTAGTCATGGCTGACCTCCCCGAGGGGCTGGCAGGTGTTGTTTCTTTTCTCTTTGGTCTGGGTTTTTATCAAGCCGCCTCTTAAGTTCTATTATTTGTGTCCGTATTGCTTTTTTTTTTTTTTTTTTTGTTACAAACTTCGTGATTAATTTACCTTAGAAAACATTATTATTCCAAATGTATTTGGTTGATATCTGTATTTATTATCACTTCAAAAAAAAAGATAAGAGGACAGAGGCAGACAGGAGCGTTTGTTTAATTTGATTTGTCTGGGCTGTTTTTGTTTTTATACTGTAGTTTTCATGCCAGCAAGCCGATGTGAAAGCTCTACCTCGTCTGAGCCATTCTCAGTTCTGTTACAACTTTTGTACATCATTTCAAAAAGATGTAATGTCATGTCCACAATAAAGACACACAAAATGGCACCTGTTGTTGCTGTGTTGTCTGGTTTTTTTTTGCGTATTTTGTTTTTAAATTTAACTCAGCGACTGATCGCGTCCAAGTTTAGATGAGAAAAAAACATCACAAAGTTACAGTTCGCAAATGTTCCTTTTCCCTTGAACTCACTCTGTCAGTGTGAAATTCACAAAGAAGCATGGAGTCTATTGCCTCTGAATATTGACAGGACTAAAAACTCAACATATTGAAAACTCAACGTATATATGAACATACAGTCTTCTGGTTCCAGCGGTCTTTGTTTCATTTCGCCCACGCTTTCTTCCTTTGAGAAGAAGAAGGTGAAAGCGGTCATGATTAATGAATCCGGGGTGAGAACTGATCAGACCTCAGCCGTCCAGCAGGCTGTTCTCTTTCACGACATGTGACGCGTTTTGATTTGTATGGACTTTGATAGCCGTCCGGGCCTGTCGACACCTTGATGTCTACGTGTGGCCGTACAGTTGAAGCCGAGCTGCCAAGCAACGGTGACGAGAAAAACCCCTCACCCTTCAACTACGTGCGACCACCTGGGGATCGGCTGCTATTCTGCCAGTCTCTTTCATGTTTGGGCGTCTATTTTGCACCATCTGTCTGTCGGTTTGAGAGACGGCTGAATGACAGGTTCCCTTGGAGAACATGGCACGTAACGTTAATGCCAGGCAGGCCCCGCAGGCTCAGGAAAGACTGCAGCTGCCCGTCACTCTTCCCAATCTCATCAGTCACTGTGAAGGCAGACGTGACGGCCCTGAGCTCCCTGGAAAAACCTGTTCGCTGACATCTCCTCTTTCTGTCACACGGCGGCGAGAAGCTGAGTGACTGACTGAATGACTGACTGAGGTGGAAAATACGCCAAATGTCAGGCCGACTCAGGTTTGATGGATAGGTGTGGTGGAGAACACAGCATAATATGCTTTCTTATTTAACATCTTTATGTCGCTGAAGGAAGATACTGTTGTTCTCCTTGGAAGTCTTTGCTTTTGACAGAAGTGTAACCACAGGGGCATCGTGTCTACACAATACTTCTCCCATTGTGCAGCGTATTTTCTGATCATTTCAGTCATTTCAGGTAAGATGTTTCAATCAATTCTCCTCAAACAACATTTAGACCCCAAAAGAACAATCCTGGCTTTTAAATATAGTTTTCAAAGTTTACGCAAATAGCAGAGGTTCATCTGAGGTTTTCATGAAACGAGGACCTCCGTCCACCAAATGAAGCCTGGTCCGTGCAGCACTGAGGTAATATCGGTGGCAGTAATTCAGCACTGAACTTCTTTCCTCTCATAATTGCACAAGTATTTCTCAAAATTTTCACCTTTCTAAAGTTCTTCCAAAGTGTGCACCACCATCTCCATTTGAGAGGTCATTGTGTCGCATTCAACATTCTTCACTCTGCGTTAATATGCAGCCTTGTGACTGTTTAAGTTCGCCATTTGGGGTTTAGCCTGTTAGCAATTTACAGTAATATTTAAATTTAACACTAAACATGGGAGCTTCATTAGATTTGCAGGTATTTTGTCATAAAGTTGACCTGCTAAAACTCTCATCACCGTTAGAATAAAGATCAGCCTCTCCCAGCTTGACTTGATGAATTCTCACTCTGGTGCCATCATGTGGCGTGGATCAAGAATGGTACTCACCTATATACAATACTATTGTATATTCTGCGTCTCATCCCTTCTTTCATTCATGAATGCTAACCACTGTTGCATGTAACAATGAACTGCAGTCATTCCCTACAGACGCCCCCCCCCCCCTGTGGATGCAGTCTTCTGTAGCTCTGCTGCCCGACCGTCCGAGTCAGAGGGCGTGATCTATATCTGCCACCAGGGAGCACTATCCCCCTCTAATGGCTGCTCAACAACCTCCGTCAGGAGGACAAGGGCCACATCACAGACCAAGCGGCACATGTACGTGTGCAGTGGCTGGGGTGGTTTGGGAGGTGGAGGGTGTAAATACACTTAAAACACTCTACGGCATATATCAGCGCTTCAGCCTTGACTACACTCACCAACAGAGTCCGACTCCTCCGCATTTCTCAGGCAAAAGGCCAAACACATTTACAACACTTCAAGTGTCTGCGACACCAGAACGCCCTCTCCACTGTGAAATATGTAAATATTGCACTAATCAAAGGATTGTGGGATTGCAAAATGCCACGGAAAGGTTATGACCTGGAGCCTGTGCTAATAGGGGAGTGAGGGTGGGTGTGCGGAAGAGGAGGTGATGGAGGGAGGGCTGAGGGTTGAGTTGTGGTGGTGGTGTTGGTGAGGGTGTGGGGTGGAGGAGTGACAGCTACCACAGGCGTTTCTCCTGCCTGAGGAGGACCTTCACATGCTGACCTCCGCCTCCTGCACTCCAACGCTCTGACAGTAATGAATAGGAAGGGGCTGTTTATGCATATCAAATGTTATTTACTCTCCCACAGTCGACTGAAGCCACAAAGGAAAGAAAGAAAGAAAGAAAGAAAGAAAGAAAGAAAGAAAGAAAGAAAGAAAGAAAGAAAGAAAGAAAGAAAGAAAGAAAGAAAGAAAGAGAGGCAAAAAAATAAAAATAAAAACAGGATATTCCAAAAGACCGTGGGCTGCCATTAGAACAATGTGGACAAGAATGCAGAGGCCTCTGCGGTGCACTGAGGTTAATCTATCTATCGCAATGAATTACATGACATGGTTTTTTGTGGGGGCTTTAGCTCTTCTTGCTGTTAAATTGCTGCATTGTTCACTGTCTTTATTTTTTTCCGGGATTTGGAGCATTTGACAGATACAGAGCACCTACATGAAAACAAGCCCCAGTTAGCATAGAAGTGAACCTGACAATGAACCCCTCTTGATATCCAGCCCGCATGATTATTTACTTCAACTATCTCCTGCTTCGCCAAACTAAAGTCTATATCCAGAGACAGAATCAGGAGGATGTTAACTCACATTCCAGTCATGTAATATATTTTTTAAGCAGGATTAATTCTTTTCCACATTGACATGATTGGTCTTAAATAGCACAAACCTTAAAAGCCAGAGGGAGGAAAAAGCCTGAGCAGAATTATTCAAGGGAATGACGTTCGACGACAAGCTCAAGAAAATAACCTTGAGCACGAACAATGAAGAATCAGCCGCCAGAAAACGTTTGTGTTTTTTTTTTTTTTTTTTTTTCCTGAGCCTGTGTGTGTCATCATCATTGGTTTACGGCTCGGCTTCATTTTCCATCAACCCCTTGTGAGAATTAAGTTGGATCTTAAGTATGTAAATGAGAACCTATTCTGTGGCCTCCAACCTCTCTTATACGAATCCCAGGACAGACCATGACATTTAACATCTCCTTCACTAATTTGTGCTTAATAGCCAAAAAGTGATTAGAATTAACATTAATGACATTTCATATGTCTCCCCTTCCACATTCATTACCTCTTCTCTGCCGCTGATGCTTAACCAGCTAATGCTGGTGGCTGCTTCTCGCAGCTTAAATTTCACGTTACACTTTTGGCAGAAATTGTCTTTTTTTTTTTTTTTAACGCTTTGCTCTTTTGAGTTCTTTTGCAAGAAGACAACAAGCAAGGAGAATTAAAAAAATGGGAGGGGTGGGTGGTATAAAGACTTTAAGTTGGGAATCTATTCTATTGGTCACACCCTCTTTACCCATTGACATGAGCATCTCAGCAGATTAAGAAAAAAAGGCGGGGTGAGGGTGTGTGTGTGTGTGTGTGTGGGGGGGGTCATCTCTTCTTTGGCTCAGCGCCTGCTCTATCACCCCCCCAGCCCTTCTTGTTGAAACAAACGCTGCCCGATACCCTTCATCTACTCTTCTCCTTCAGCGGCTCGGGTATCAGTCCACTATAGTTTTTCCCCCAGCAAAGCCAAATCACAGAGGATAACAGGCCTCATGAAATTCTGGCACTTTATTATCATCGCTTTGCTCAGATCTGTACATAGAGGAGATTATCGCATTGTGTTTCTATCAGTCTCACGTCCTCCGCTCTACTCCTTGGTAATTAGTGACGGTTTCCATCCTCCTTCAAGGGTGGTGAGCTTCTCCAACGTGCTTCTACAGAGAGGTCAGATCCTAGAGTGAACATGTGATGAAAGTGGTGTAAAGTCAGCCTCTGCAGCTCACAATTTGTAGAACACGATGGCGCTTTAATGGTAAACACCACCAAATAGTATGAATGCAATTGGGAGGAAATCACCACAGCCTTACAGGATCACCATTATATAAATTTGCTGCAGAAATTGATGTCTTGATATAAATTTATGAAACTAAATAAGCATTTAAGAGAGCATTATATATATATATATATATATATTTTTTTTTTTTTTAAACAAGAACGAAAATTATTATTTTCAACCAATACAGAAAAAAATCTTCAAGTGGAACAAATCACACTAATAAATGTAATCAAATTCTAGTAATTAGTTGTAATGGGCAATTCTTTTTTTTTTATATATCACCAGATTCTTAATATTGCTAAAAGTCTTTTAGTTCTTCAGAGTAATTTAAATGTTACTGTAAAGAAACAGTTAAATATGGTGTTAGGGCAATTTAAGTTTTATAAATAGTTATCTTTAAACAGCCTAAAGGACATTCATTAATGCTTCTTTGCAGGTTTATCTGATTTTGATTAGGTTGGTTGTTTCTCTCATTAAGACCATCGACTGCAGTTTAAACACCTTCTTCCTATTTTGGTACTACAGCGTTGTTATGATACAGAGAAGGCAGGAAAAGAAGGAAAACTGCTGAGGATAAATGAAGAAAATGGGGGGTATTTTAGTGTTTGGGGGGTTAAAAGGGTGAGAAGAGCTGGGGGTGATCATGGGTAATGGCAGCGACCTGTCCGCTGACAGACAGGCCAATCTCCCGCCCGGACAGACTCAAGAGAGATGTGTCAGTCTCCACAGGCACCCCGGGCCAGCAGCAGCGCCACGCTGCTAAATGTGTATTGGCAAAGTGTCGGTGCCAATGCCATTAGGCAGCATGCTTAAACTCCCCCTGTAATTTTCTAGGGGGCTCCTCGTTATTGGCACCTCTGATGGGGCGAGTGTGTGAATCCTGGTTCAGCTCTAATGGATGACGGGGCAGGAGTGGTGGGGCGATTTGTTCTCACTCTTACAAGACATGCTCTCTCTCGCTCACACACACACACACACACACACACACACACACACACACACACACACACACACACATGCTGTGACCTCCATTGCTAGTCTGAGATCAGGAGATTGCCATTCAAAACTCGCAGATTAACTTTATGTATCAACAAGGACAAATTTACATGCAGACTGACTCTGATTAGCATAGCGTTACATTTTTGGGGTTTTCATCTTAATTCTAACATGTTCATGAAACAATGAGTGCAAAAAAAATAAGATATTTTTACTGTCTCTTACCATCTGTGACCCAAAAACATATTAAAACTTACCAGAATTTTTATGAGCAAATGATTGTGAAGTTGTTGGGAACTCTAGTGGGATTTGCATCTTTGAATGTCTCTTTTGCAATTTTGCAAATCTGCTCTCTCCCTTCCAGCGACATTGCCCGTGGTGTATCGGGGGAATACAGCCTTCATCAGGCCAAGACAAACATACGCTCAAAAAATACACAAGAGCCACCACAAAAGTTAAATAACTATATACTGGAGCAATTTAGCTCCGCTGTAATTTGTATATAGTGTTTGACAACCTTGCTGCAGAAGTTTTCACCCCAGAAATGCTAAGTAGTCCCAGCAGGAGTCAGTCAGGAAGACGAGAGGGGCTCTTTGCTGTTTAATGTATTCTTCAGCAGCCCGGAGGCCTCCAAAACGCTGCATGTCTTTACCATCAACTGTACACACACACACAGACACACACAGACACACACACACACACACACACACACACACACACACACACACACACACACAGATATCTGTCGGCAGTCAGGCTCTGAAGGAACACTGCTAATGGGGCTGTTTTTAATGAGCCAGGAAGAGGAGAGTGACCCTTCGAAGGTGAATATCTCTATCTCTCTCTGTATTTTGCTGTGTGTATGCTTGCATGCCACTCACACACACACACACACACACACACACACACACACACACACATGTACGCGCATGCACACCCACACACACGTACAGATATGTGCTGATGCAAGTTCTCCCCGATTTTATACAAAGTTGTAATGTTTATGTCTAATTGTTTTTAAGCGCCATAATTACTTTCAGCACCCGGCTTCTTTCATTCACCCAATCCTCTCATCAGGAGAGAGCATGTGAGACATCAGAAGGCAGAAATGTGTGTGTGTGGTTTTTTTTTTTTTTTTTTTTTTTTTTTTTTTTACGGCTGGAGAGCCTGCATAAATTGTAAGGGTTTAAAAAAAAGAAAAAGAAAAGAGCCCTGCAGCAGTAGTCCTTCGCAAAAGCTGCAGGAGATCCGTCGATTTCCTCAAGTTCCACTTCACGTTGCAAGGGACATATCCATCCCCAGACAACCATTTCACTTTATTTCACTGATTTTATGATCTTTCTTCCTGCATAGAAAAAAAAAAAGGGGGGGAAAAGTCAAGATTAGGCAATTCTGCAAGCGGCCAAAAGATGGCACACTATGTATGGCTGGAGGTAGGTGGAGATGAGGAGTTGTGGTGACTGTGGCGTCTGTGTTTAACCTAGAACCTGGAGAGTGTCTGTGTTTCCTCTGTTGGGAATCTTCTGCTTCTAGGATTCATACAGGAGAAGGAGGAGGGAGGAGGTAGGTAGGAGAATGGATATCATGCTTTTCTCATGTTGCTCAACAAGCCCTACTATGGCTGCTTTTAACATAAAATCAGCCTGAGGTTGATCAACTTGTTGACTTGTCATCTGAGAGCCCCTCGGTTCGTTTTGTCTGTCGAGCAAAGTTGCATTAAATCTAAGATCACAGCGAAAAACGTTTATTCTGATGATTTGTCTTTTAAACGTCTCACCGAGAAAATAAATGCACTGACTAAACAGGTAGGACATATCGTGCAGCTTCATATTTTTTGGTTCCCAAAAACAAATGAAAGGAAGGTGAAAAATATTGGCTCATGCATCATTTTTTTTAAAAAACACATTTCTCATGAAGCGTGCTCATTAATACCGCCAAAATCGTATTTTTTTATGGGTGTTGCTGATTTCTTTTAATCATTCTCTGCTCACACAGGTGCCTGCTGAGGCAAGTTTGAAATCTGTGTTCAACTATTTATGTTTTTGGCAGACATGAAAGATTGGAATGTCCTTTCTTTGGTGGGTCAAATGGAATCATCACATTATCATCGTCACAAAAATAGGACATGCTAAAGCATGGAATTTCCTCTCTCCAACTGGATCATGATTCACAGACTTCCTACAGAAGATCATATGGATTAAAATACACTCCAATGCTTTTATTCAGTCATGTTTGAATTGATGCTTTTCTTTTATTTGTCCCTTCAGTTGTGTTTTTAACTGTATAAGTGAGTTTAACCAAACGCTCCTACAGCGTGATTACATCTGTTGCCACGCCAACACACACAGCATCGCATGGACATAGACACACGCTACACACAAGCACAAACACACGGGCCGTACCGGGAGACCGCTGAAAATCAATGTGACAGGTTTCAGTCGTCCCTTAGTGTACACATCACCTCTCAGAGTCTCTCCTGACATCTGCTCGATTACCTCCCACACACACACACACACACACACACACACAGACACACACACACACAGATAGAGAGAGAGAGCCCTGCCCTGCCTGTGGCCGCTCTAAGCCCCTCTGAGCCATATGAAATGTATTCGGTGCAGGAGGAACCAGATACTGCTGGCTGTGTCACATTGCGTTTACCGCCACCCGTCAGAATGGGGTCTGTTTGACTGCCAGACGTTGTGACAGCGTCAGTCATCCTCTAGCCCAGCAGCAGGCTGTGGGACGGAGAACAGGAGGAGGAAGAAGACGAGGGGGGAGCAAAACCTCCACACTGACAAAGAGGCGGTGAGGAAGGGGGAGAGGAGGAGTGATACCTATTTTATCAACTTGTCCAAAGGCCCTATAGCAGCAAACCCCTTTGCATTCTGCGTGTGAGGGTGTGTGTGTGTGTGTGTGTGTGTGTGTGTGTGTGTGTGTGTGTGTGTGTATGTGTGTGTGTGTGTTTGTCTGGCTGGGGGATTTGACAGCTGGCAAGTTGGTGAGTGAGCTGCTTATCCTGTCAGACCTGACGGCTACACTTGCATTTTATATATATATAAAATGCAAGTGCGTGCGTACACAAGAAGTATATATATATATATATATATATATATATATATATATATATTTTTTTTTTTTTAGGCTAAGCTGCAGGAAGGTGCAATATGCCAACCCAGAAGGAAGGCAGATAACAGCCCACGACAAGCACTCATCACAGTGGAGGACACACAAACACAGGTGAAAACACAAAGACACTCTTTAGACTTCTTGTGTACGCACGCAGGATGTGACGGCAGCCCGGTTTGTCAGGTCATCAGACGGCGCCGTGAGCTCCCACGCGGCCTGGAGAGTTTCCAGACAGCAGGACAGGAGGCCCCTCACCTCATCTCACTCATCCTATCCTCACCCCCTCCTCCCCCGGCCTCACCTCTAGCCAGGACAGCAACCCTCAGAAGAACCCGGCGGGATGACAGGTGATGGACGGGGCTGTCTCTGGTGTGAACCCTCGCCGTCTCCGACCGACGTCATGGACGGACAACTCGCTGTGACATAAAGTAGCAGGAAAGGAGATTTAAAAGAGTAATCCTCAGACGCCTGCGTGTCTGTGTTGTTTAGCTCCCCCACATTTCTGTGATGTCTCTGCTTTGTGGTTTAAATAGTCGATCAGCAAGGATCCTTTTTTTCCCCTCTTATTGACACCTTTCAAGTTTCTATAGGTGGAGGTCTTCTCTCCTTTATTTGATGCAAATGTCAAACGGATCACCTCACGCGTCCGTCATGTTTGGTTTTCCGAACAGCAAATGTCACGGATGTCAGAAAAGCTTATGCTTGATCCACTTCTGTCATGTATAGTTGATTGACAGCTATTTAATGGATATGCGTTCAATAGTGGAAAAAGAAGTCACTTTCAGGTATCAATTCAGCAAATTATTAAAGTATAATCTGCATTACTTGCTTCAAAAAACGCTTTGTAATAATTAATTCAAAAGAATTACTTGATGATCATTTTTAATAAATAATCAATTGACAAATATTTATAATTCAGATATAAAATAAAATGTTTTACCACAACAGCTTACTTTATTTTTGCAAATACATGCCTGAAGATTCTGGGGCCTTCATACTAGTCAATCTAAAACGCCCCATAGGTATAAAGTTGATGGTTTTTCATGTCAAAACTATAGATCCTTTCAGGATATAAGCTGATAAAGAAAATAAATGAATGAAAAGAAGGATTTTTATTCATTTAGTTTCAAACCCAGCCTATTTGCATGTGTCAGGAATATGCATATGTATTTTCTAATTTGTTTTTGTGATATTTTTAAGTCCTCTGGTTATCAGTGTTTGGACTATTTTGTGTCTGAACACATTCAATTCTTTTTTTTTTTTCTTTTTTTTTGCATTTAGGCCCTCAAGTTTAACCCTTATGAGCCCACACCCATTTATCCTTAAAGGATAATTATGTGGGTTATGACACAGACCAAGTGGACCACATAGAAGAGGAACATTCAATGTGCATTTTACTCTGGTGTCACCTCGAGTTCTCTGGGGTTAAGTTAAATGAACAAGTGATCCAAACTGCAACCCGCTTTCATGAAGAATAAAAAAAAAGGTGTTGGAAACAAAAAGCAAAAATGCATTGTGTTTTTTGGCTTATATGGTTTTTTATGGGATTTTTTTTCTATGTAAAATATTAAACACGGTGTTCCATACTTTCCTCGGTGAAGTATAAAGTTGCATAAAGTGGAAATACAGCATTAAATTTAATACTTAGCTGTCCATGTTAGACTCAGCACTGAATAAATGTGTGATACATATTTATATCTTATGGCCTTGCATCACATAACGAGACCAACGTGTCCATCAGTAACATTACACAGTGTTCCATGTTATTTATCTCCTGGTGGAACTGTATTAAATATATGCTGCAAATGAAATGCAGCTACTATTAATTGAACTATTCCAATTATCTCACCAAATCTAAGAACAAATGAGGTAATCACAACAAATCTTTCTAAACATAAATTCTTTTTAATGCTATGAAACTGTGTCAGATACAGTTTTTTACGTGAAGGTACTTAGTTACTTCACAGGGCTGCGTTTTTTGCTCAGATGAGACACTTCGGATGCGAACGGCGTGCCAAACGCTCGCTCAGCGCGCCTGTCACTCTCCTTCATTGCCGTTCTACGTATCACTAGCTCAGAAATGAAAGCCTTCTCCTATGAATGATTAATAAACAAACCTATTACCAGCGCAGCAGACATTTCACAAAAGGTTCATTTTCAGAAACACAATCTCCCTTTTGTTAATAATGACCATTAATCATGGGAGGATGTCACTTAACACAAGGTTAATGAAACACTGCTAATGCCGGGCTAATCTATCCACAGTCAGAAAGCTGCTGTAACTGTAATTCCTAACCCCTCGGAACTATTTTGCCAGGGATTCTCGCCGTGTGATGGATGGATGTGGGACAGGGGATGTCCATTACTTTTAAGTGGAACACAGAGGCAGAATGTGGGGTCAGCTGTGGGCCGAACTCAGAAAGCTTTACCTGTCCAAATGGCTAATGAACCGCTGACAAGATATATGGGAACACTTTGGGGGACAGTTTAAGTATGACATAACAACTTGATAATGGATTTATTGTGGTGCTCTGAACTATTCATTAATAATCAAGCATAATATTCCCCTGCCTTATTCCACCATATTCCTCTGACAAAGTATTGATGGCGAGACCAATCGATCTCTGCGTGTTGTTTCACGTGTGGCTTGTTCTCACTTTCATTTTCCAGCTGTCAGGCCAACCTATTAAGCAAGAGTATTATTTTTTTATGTCTGTGTGCATTGTGTCTGTGTAAGCATGGCGCGGCGTAAGCACAACATTAGCAGGGAATGTTTATTGTAATGTGAGTGTCTGGTGCCAGCTGAGCTGAGCTGCAAGCTGTTTGGAGAAGCGGATGACTGTTTGATTGTGTGATGACAATGTGAGCCTTGCATCTCTCTTCCTTTCGTGCGTCTCTGAAGAATGCTGACATTAAATGTTTGATGTTGGCATGCACAACTGATGTACAAATAAAAACCTCACCAGTGAGACATGTTTTTTTTTTTTTTTTCTTCTTGCATTTTGACAATACATTTATTTTATTTTTTTGTTGTTGTTGTTGTTGTTTCCAGATTTGATTCAAGTTTACCTTTTCCCCCTTTTATAAAAGTTTGGATTGTTTTATCTTTTTTTTTTTTTTTTTTTTTATTCTCCGGTGCCGAAAAGTTGCCAGAATTGAGGAGCAAATGCAGGAAATTCACTCATATGACTTTAGGAATAAATGTTTTCCAGTTGGTTTCTAATAGGGGTGTATACAGAGTGGCTCTGGGAGGGCCAAGGTGGTGCTGGTGGAGCAGAGGCAGGTCAATATGAGTCCTAATAAAGCGTGAGTTCATTTCCCTGCTGCACTCCCCCCTGGCCACAGATCGCTCCATATACAAGTCAAATCGGCTTTTTGCCTCCCAAAGCCCTGTGATTTATGACCCGGCTCCATTGACCAGACCAGCTAGTTTTCATTTTTGTTAAATCACGCGGCCTGTTAAATGAAACTATCGATTTAAAGTCAGCTTACTGAGGATTTAATTTGTATTTGGAAAATTAAAGCAGGTAACGCTTTATAATTTCACACTACACTGGAGTGGAACCAGCTATCCCCTATCCCAGGACCCAGTGAGTCCCCCCACCCACCTAATACCATCTATTCCACTCTCATTTCTCCCTCCATCTGGTTTCACTGGCCACTTTGTGTTGCCATTAATGAATTTTGGACAGGAAGAGGAGGGATTTATAGACCTGGGACTCCAGCCTGGGCCGTCCCGTACTTAGTGCCCCTAAGGGATGCTGCCACAGCACATCAGCATTTAACTGCTGTCTTTCCCCTGATTTCTTGTGACCTTGACTCACACTGTTGTTGTGGCAACTTGACTTTCCACCGGTCAACACATCTCCATATGTCTGACAGGATGCTGCTGTCAGTTCATCACAGGGAGGCTGAGAAATCAGTTTAACTCATTTTTATGCTCATATCAGGGCAGAACTTGGCGTCATTTATTTGCTGCTTTGTCACCACTGGTCCACCTTCCATAAAACTTCAAGGAAATGATAAATCACACAGAAGAGAGGCGGTAAAAACAGACACCCAGGCTTGCATTTGGGGTATTTTCAAAATGGCACAGCGAGGCGAAGATACTCTGCTACTCCTTCCATCAGGTGTGATACCTCAGACACCCCCTGCGTCCCATTTTTTTTTTTTTTTTGACAAAACCTGGGGAAATGATGCATCTCACCTTTTCAAAACAAATTACTCTTCCTGGCCAAAAAGGAAGCTGCGATTACAGCTCAAAAACAGTGACATGTTTGTTCCTGATTGTCCCTCATTTGTGGGGGAGAAGACATGCTCACTGTCGCCTCGCCTCAGCTCTGTCTCCAGGTCTGCTTCTGCCGTCTCCTCCGCTGACACCATGGCAGCCAGGCATCCCCTTCCCGCTCCCCCCTCGCTCCTCTCCCCGCTCCCTCATCCTGCCATAAGCTCCCTCACCAAGCCCCTCATTAACCCCTCCCTTTTCCACTGGCATTGAAAAGGCGCTGTCTTTAAACCTGTCCTCGCATCTTCAACAGAGTTTTCAATAGTGAGCATGTGGGCGGATGGGTGGATCCCTTTCTCCGTGCCCCCGCACCGACTGTTTTATATTATATTTAGTAATAATAATCACAGTTATCGCACCTCCTCTTCCTCCTCCTTTCTTTTTGTTAGAGCCTCCCGTTAGCGGGGCGGTGGGACGGCATGGCTGTCTCCCCTGGCCTCCTCACCTCCAAGAAGGCTGTGTGTGTCGCTCACCCTCCATAAAGGAGAGGGAGGAGCAGCGGGTGGGGGTGGGAAGCTCTAGGGTGTCATTAACTCCTTTCTTCTCACCAGGAGGAAATAGCAGTTTGACTACCATGATCCTGACCCCCCCCCCACCCCCGCCCCCCTCACCCCCCAACCCATCTAGCGTACCCCTGCCGTCGTGCCCTCCCCAACCACTTCACCCTTCTTGTTTCCTTCTAGCGTCACGGCTCTCGAGCCCCCCCCCCCCCCCCTGTGGCTCTACATAAGTGTTTATTAACACGTCTTTGACTTCACTAGATTCTTTAAACTGAACGAGCCCCTCCACCCACCTCCTTCACTCAGACGTCACTTGAAGCCGGCGCTTTCCCTTTCATTATCAGGGACCTGTTAGAGCTTCGGGATTCTTAACCTTTTAGCTCCATTCATGTGGGGGAATTTCCTTCCCTTGCTTTTTGTTGCCCTCATAACTGTCTGCTCTTCATATGGAGGGGGGGGGGGGGGAGGGGGAGACACGCCGTTATTAACTAAAGAGAAAATAACAGGCTCGGCAGCAGATCATAAAGACGACAGAAACTTTTCTCATGCATCAAATAATATGTGATGATTAACATGTGTCATCACACCAATGATTCTTTGATAGAATATAATAATTTTTTCAAACGTCTGTAAGCAGGGGTTTCAGGTTACCTGCTTCTATGGAGTCTCCCGACAATACATCAATCAAAAATATGAAAATCTGTTCCATCTTTTCATCTTCAGCTATAAGCTATGCATATTTCTTTTCCCCTCAACAGGTTTAAAACATGATTTCGACAAGTTAATTTATCACACATTATCATTTTCCACCCAAGAATCCAACAAATTTGTTTCTGGTGCATCGAATGTATTATATTTTAACTTATTCCCATATGTTAAAAGGTTATTTACAAAAGAGGAGGTGCAAAGCATCAAAACCCCTTCTGATGCCTCCTCTGGGCTGCGATACAATAGCGGACTTGATCACAACATCACGGAAGGTCGATAGCGTCAGTCGAGGGTTCGATAGAGGTCACTAATGGGAATCATGGGTTTAAAGTCTGTTTGATGATCCTAATAGTGTACATTTATCATCATCAGAAAGTATAAACCATATGTGTGCATTGAAACTGATAATTCATTTAAAAAAACTGGTACTAATCCATAATAATAAATAGTGCAGCCATCGGTCAAGTCTGGCTTTGATGGCTCGTGTCTCTGGAGGTGGATGTTCGACTCTTTGGGATGATCCAAGACAGTAGGAGCTGACTGACTGTATGGATGTCCCTGAGGGAGATTGCACAAGGGTCTTTGGGCTAGGCTGCCAAGCTCATATCTCTTTCCTCCCATAAACATCACAGAGCGCTGATGTCTTTAAAAGGCCCTGAATGACATCTGGGAGTGGAGGAACACTGTGATTAATCGCCATGTTGATTCTCATGGAAATCACTCCGGGTCGATGCAGAAAGAGAGGAGGAGGAGCTGGAAACCGTGTGAAAGCGACTACGGCCAAACATACAGAGATGATTTCTCAAATGGGGATTTTTATTCAATCAAAAAAGAGGATTGTGTTTCATACAATGGCCTTCCTCTTCTGCCAGCATCTTAGTCCATGTTTCAGATCCATAGCTTGCAAATTGGCACTTGAGACTGTTTAGAATAAGAACCCCACGCGTACAACTTGAAAAGACATTTGATTCATTTGCTAATCGACCATCAGTCATGGAAACAGCCAATAGAATCACAGAGAGGACGGAGGAAAGCAGGAGTTCATGGATTATTTTCTATTTAAAAATCACTATAAATCAGCGCTTCCTCTAAAAGAAAAAAAAAAAAAAAAGAAATACAACATGCACATCAAGAATGACTGAGAAACATGGAGTGTTAGGCAATAAATGTGGGATTATGCTTGATTTAATGGGGATGTTGGGCACTGAGTCAGTGACTCTGATTTCCCACAGGAAAAACCTATATCTCTTGTAAATGCTGTGCGTGTACCAGCTTTGGTAATTCATCCAGGGGATCACTCAAGTAAACTGATCTCAATGATAAATGCAGGCTTTGGGAAGACAGAGACAGATGTGAGTGTGTGTTTTTCCTTTTTTTTTTTTTTTTTTTTAAAAGGTGTGTTGCATTTTGAGGAAGTGTGAAATTGACAACACTACTTCTTCATAACAAAGCCTTGGAAAGTTGTGGCTGTCAGCACCAGAAATGAATGAAAGTTCAATGGCATTGTGAATGTTTGTCAGGATGTGTAGTTTATACTGTTTGGCATAACTGCCTTCTACAAACCATAAGTCTATGCCAGCATTAAAAATAAATAGCTGGACTGAAAAAAAGCTCGGAAGGAGGAAATTTGCCCGAGTGAAGAATTGATTTTGTCTGGCCCAAGAGAGTACTTCATTCTTGGTCACGGCAGCAGGAGGGCTCTGAGACGTGTTTTACTAACAGGAGAGCAAAGGCACCCATGCAAAACTATTTTTTAACAGCGTGTGGAAAAATCACCCACTCCTGTGTGCCATTTTTTTGGTTTTTTTTCTTCTTTACAGATGACACAATACTTTCCAGTCACTCGAGCACCTCACGACCACTTTTCTGATGTAAAGTTGCAGTGGCGCAGCGTGCCAACTTTTCTATGTGAGCAGGGACAAACACACACTTGCTGTGTTTGATTAAGACAAGCGAGTGGAGGACGCAAAATGAAGAGTGATGTCCTCACAGAGATACACATCTCCATCCATAGTCAACGCCTATATTTTGTTGTTAGATATCAGTCGCAACAACTCTGACTTTGATTCAAAATGATCATAGCAAATGATAATACACTTCCCCCCATATAATTGAATATCTCTTTTCTCACTCTATCAAAACAGAGGATACGGAGTGTTCACTACGGCTGTCACCGTTTCTGTCCACCTCAGCAGAAGCGGCTGGTTTTATAGGGCTGGTAAAGAGCGGAAAATGTGAATAAGCGAATTTGGAAGGCCTGTACTCTCCTCTGCAGCGCTATGCAATTTGCAATTTAGTGTTAAAGCTAAGTGGCTCATTTTTATGTGAACACCATTGTGTTCCTAACAGTGCAGCAAACAATCGTTGTTCCAAGGCAAAGAATGACACAATGTGAACAATGGAACAATGAGGGCCTTTTTTTCTCTCTCTGTTGCTGCCTGCAGGAAAAAGAAAGATCCCTACGTAACAAAAAAAAAAAAGAAAAAAAAAAAAGGGACTTTTAATTGTTTCTGATATTTCAGACATGTTAACTACTTTTTTTAAATTGTGGGGTGGGGGTGGGGAAACACAAGGATGGTACGCACAAAATAACATCTACGCTGTTATCATGTGCTCGTGAATACAGTTGCACCAATGCGCGGCCCCGATGACGCCGGCGCCGCCTGATGTCGTGTGCGTTATAGTGTGTATGTTGACAGGGATCAGCGATGGGTGTTGAAACATTTCAGGACGCTGCTCTCCCCACAGCCACAGCATCGGCAGTGTGAGACCTGCCTAACCTGACACTCTCTATCACCGGGAGCATGCAGGAGTCAATGCTACACTGCACACTCAGACACACAATCTCCCTCACTGTCTACAGCACTCTGTCTCACTTCCGCTGCTTGGCTACTTCGTTTCCCCCCCTCTCAGTCTCTTTGTCCCTGTGCCTCAATTCCTCTGAAACACACACACACACACACACACACACACACACACACACACACACACACGAAGGTGTATACACATAGAGATTCGTGCATGCATGTCATAAATCAAAATGATCTTATCAGTCTTGTGCATGAAGCCATATTTATTGCAGGAAATGATGATACAATAGATTTTATCCTCCCTGGTGCGATGTGTGCGCGGTGACACATTTTCTTTTCAAACTTTTTGTGTGTCTAGCTCTCAGTCCCACCCACAAAACACTTGACTCGCTCCAAAAAAAAAAAAAAAAAAAACCCACCCCCAGGCAGCTCAGAGGCCTACATCTGCTTGTGATATACAACGTAATACAACACCTCACCCACACGCTACAATGTGGCAGATTCACAGTTAGACAAGGAACTGACGCTGTGTTCTTCCCAACAAGGTCTTGCTCTTAACGGCTGCAATCCCACCCCCACCCCCCCCCCACTTTCCTTTACCAGCCCAACCAGGAAACCACCTCGCCTTTCAAATTCTCACCCTGGTAACATGGACAGCCCATAATAGCAGACATGAATCTGTGTCTCTCCGTGCTCCAAACAGATGCTGGCTGTCCATAAATCACATGCCTCCATTTTGTTGAGGAGAACAAAAAGCGTTGTTTCCGTGGGCCTGGTAATAATCCCCGTGCCCCATGTTGTGTTTTGTCTCTGGGCCGGCTCTCGTCTCCCCTCTCCTCTGTCACGCTCCGGCTTCTCCACATGCATTACAATAGGGGCAGCCAGGTGATGAATATTTGTGTCTGGCCTGCCGTTAAGATTTCATTAATCAACCCAAGACTTGAGAGCGAAGCAGCGTACCTGGCCGGCCAGCAGGCAGCGGGCCTCCTCATACAACCTCCTGGGGATGACGCACAGCCATGTTGTGTTATGTTATGGCAAGACTTATTTGTTCTATTTGTCTCTCTTCTCTCTTTCTGCCCAAGTAATTCAGCTTCTCTAAAAATAACAGATACGCTGAAAAGAGCAAGAAGAAAAGTTTTTACTGTTGAATTGCATAAAATAACTGTGATATGTCAGCAGGGGCCTGTTGAGGTAAAATAATGTCAATTATAAAAGCAGGGGATCAATATTAATGATTATAATGGCTCAATGTTATAATCATTAACGTTAACATCAATGTAGGAGTATTACTTTAAGAGTGCATGTTGCATGAGTTATTTGTAAAAAACAAAGTCTTTCCATTTTAAAACATTTTAAAGCAATGTTTTAAAATGCTTTTTAATGTATATATATATATATATGTGTGTGTGTGTGTGTGTGTGTTCAGTCATATATATACAGTGTGCCCTTGTGCACTTGTGCATTAACACTCATGACTTCACCTCCTCGCGGATTTTTGGTAGGCAGTCACGTGACACCGTACGCGCATTCTATTGGCTGACGGCACCCGGAAGTGCACTCCGTTCCGTGAGTCGCGGACTTACGTGAGACACAAAAGTGCTTGAAACAGTCGATAAGAGTGTGGGAAAAGGTAATACAGATAGAAGGTGGTTTAATATCAGTATAGGGAGGGTTCATAAATATTTAAATTACCATAAGTAATAAGATAAATAGTTTGTCGCTATATCATGAAATTTGTGATTTGGGTGTGGTTCCTGGAACGCATTGCCCATGAATAATGAGGGCGCACTGTGTGTGTGTGTGTGTGCGTGTGTATGTGTGTGTATATATATGTATGTATGTATGTATACAGTATATATAACTGAACTACAGGTGTTTCTTTTTACTTGACTAGATCATTTACAGTGTATAAAAGCTTAAAATTTCCATATCACTGGTTTGTCAGTTCTATTAGGGTCAGAACTGGCTTCCAGACTTTTAGTGATAACATAAAAAAAAAAACAAATTTCTTACCTCAGGCCAAAACGGTCCACCTCTCATTAGTATAAAACAACTTTCTCTGGACAAACATCAACCTTAACCAATCAATGTGAAAGTGAAGGGGAAATATTTGACATATTAACTAATCTTTTGGTTAAACCAGACAACAAGACTAGTTGTTGTGTGTGTTAGTAACAGATCTCAGGATGTGACTGGTGAGAAGTTTTCTTCTAGGCTCCGAGTCTCTATTAAGGTGTTTCCTCTACTGTCCACTAGCAGACACGTCAGCTGTTGTGTCTATTGGTTGGTTCCAGACTAAACTATTTGCGGTTGAGCTTTTAATATCTACTTGTGACTCCACTGATTTTGTGGAGGCACCTTGGTTTTTAGCTCTGTCTTAGCATCACCCTCGGTGAGCTGGAGTGCTTAAGTTTCAGATTGTTCTGTTGTCTGAACATTTCTATTTATGGACCCATCATAAACTCATCAACAACAGTTTTACACCCAGAACTCTGCGTTCTATCTCTCCTACCATATTTAGTATTTAGGAATCATCTTCTATATAAAGTAGGAAATTTGTCTCCCCTCCCATTGATGAAATCTCACACCTATTCAAAGATTCAAAGGTTAACCTGTTCAAAACTTTTCCCGACACAAGGCTGCAGGCACACACCCGATCTGTTGTCTTTCAGTCTTTTTCTTCTTTCCAGTCCTCTCCCCTCTTTTTTTTTTACTGCACTGGTGAGGGAGTAACAGATGGAGAGACAGAGTGCAGGGATGATGAGGACGTAAAATGTGCAACGTTTACTCATTTGCTTCTTTATTGCCTTTCGCTGCAGGAGTGGAGTGAGGGAGTGAGCGGAAAACAAACCTATGGGTACAAGGACACGGGCCTCCCGAGCCTCATTCACCAACCAATCGGCCTTGATAGGATCCACCAGCTGCCAAGGATACGGCGACTCCCTCTCTCTCCCTTCTCTCTCACCCTGCCTCTCTCTATCCACCCTTGACGCCCCACCTGTTCTTTCTCTCCGAGTCGATTTTTTACTCTCCCTTTGCTGTGTATTTGCACCCCTCCCCTACACTGTCCTCCCTTTCTTCCTGTCTGTAATGTGAAGTGGTGATGGATAGACATGTGCTGGCGTACAGAGGAACCTATTTGGACTGGTGTGTCAGCCCATCTTTATCAAATGTTGCAGAGGTATATTCTCTTGCTATGCTTCATTACTCTGGAATGGCGTGCCCTGAAATGTTTGACTGCTCTGTCTTCTCTCCTCAGACCCCTCCACCTCACCCCCCTCACCCTCTTCTCCCCCCCCCACCCCACCCCACCCTCTCTCTCTCTCTCTCTCTCCCACTCATTTAGCGGCTGTGAGCTGTAGTTTTGGAGCCGTGGAGTGAGTGTGAGCATGGCTGTCTTCCCCCTCTGCGCCGGCTGGCTGAGGGAACACAGCGATGCCTCCGGGTGTAGATATTGATTCCATTGCATGGCTGAGGCGTTAACGAAGCCCCTCCCCCTGACTGCCCATTCTCATGACAACCGACTGCAACAGTGGGTCGCCATTGGCTGAGCTACAATGGTGTCTCTGCCAATCAAAATGCCACTGACAGCCACTGTGTCTGAGCATGACCTCAGGATGACATCACTGGAAAGACATTAAAGTAATAAAGAGCTCGGTAGTACACTACAGTAAAGGGCAGCGCTGCATAAAGTCGAATCGATCAACACATAGAGAATCTAAATTGAGGTGTTTCACTCTTAGTTGAATGAGGGGTCAGCTCTCCTCAAGTAGCTTCTCAGGGAAAAACTTTTCCTTAGCACCCTATCTTATCCAGCCATGATGTTTTTGTTATTTTTTGTTTTTTTTTAATATATATCAGCTCCGCACACCTTGTCTGTGCACTTGACACCAAATGTGTGTGTGGATGGAGGTATTTCACCCTGTAGGAAGTGGGGATCGATAGCAAATCCTCCTGAGCTGGGGGTATTTCTCCAGAGAGATTTGGGAACTGTACGCTAAATCAATGAGGAGCGCAGACAGCATCTCTAACTTGATGGAGATTTGCAGCGATCGGAATCAAACCGGAAGCGGAATTATAGCAACCATCACGGAAGAGACGACGCTAACGCATAGCCAAATCAGAGCTCCAACTTTAGTTGGAGTTCAAAAATGGAGCTGTCTCCTTGTGGCTCATCTTACATAGACCCAGTCTAGCTTATTTTGTCCTTTGGACATTATTTCAAAGAATGACGCCGGGTATCTACAGTGGTGGAGTTGACCTGCGGCGCCGCCCGTTCAAAAGCTGGATTTGTTGCGGTCATATCGAAGCTGTCCCCGAGGCCAGTGGAGCCTGAGCTCCTCCACCGGCCCCATTTGGTCCTGACTGGCCTTTCCTCAAATGGCCTGTTTGGCCCTATAATCCATGACAGGCGACGAGGGCACTATAGGATCAAAGGGAAAGCACGCAACCCTAAAGAAGCCATAACTCTGGAGTTTAATTGTGTTTCAAGTAAATGTCAGAGCACCCCAGACGTCTGGGAATCATCTGCCTGTCTTTAATACCAGTTATTGTCATTCTATCAAACAAAATCTCATTTGGACCAAAATATTTGTAGAAGTAGCATGTGGGAGATTCAGTCCACACAGTGCTATAAATTAGAGAACAAATGTAAACGGGGAGCTGTTTTATGACACACACAGTAAACATGCTGTAAATTGGATTGTCAGTGGTTCATTTCTTTAAAAAAAAAAAAAAAAAAAACAGCAAAGAAATGTGTGCTGGATGTTAAAGGAGATGTTGCGTTGATCTTACGCTGTAACATTCCTTCATAACCAGAGTGAAACAGAGTGCCTCATGTCTCCGTGATAATTAAGACTACGTTCTGTTTTGCATAATCGCCTGGAAAGATAAAGAAGAAAATGGAGATGAAGCATTATCAAAACAATGATAACTGTATGAGGGGATGTTATCAATATATCTGTTTCACATCCTGGATTCTCTCTCATATTTTGACAACCCATATAGCACATTTAACCTTCGGTGTCTGTTTCTCAAAATGAAATTGTGCAGTGGGAAAAAAAGAAAAAAGAAAAGAAAGACTCATATCACCATGAAAAAAAAAAAAAAAGATGGCTTTTCTCTGGAACAATAAGCAGTCCTTGAACTCCACGTCATTAAAGTGAATGCCATCATTTCCTTTCATTAAGATGACTGTGTGCAGACACATATTGCAGTTGGAAGGCGAAGCTGCGGCAGGAGACTCATTTAAAAACCGCCCTAATCTGGAAAATGATTCTAATGTTTCTCAAATGTTATATCCTCCCAACCTAGCATGTGAAACGCTTAAGAGAGATGTAATATTTTTAGGCATTTAAACGAGTCTGCTTAAAAAACGTACCCTTAGAGCTGCTTTTCCTGCTTTCACATATATTGCCAATATTTTTGACAATAAATATAGAAAAACTGAATAAAATCCGTATCTTTTCCCCTCAGTAGATTATGGTTATCACACACAAAAAAGGTCTCATAAATTGTGAATCTCTATTGCTGCTTTTCTGTCGGTGTCAGAATGCAGAAATAGTCATGCCCTCTCCTGTTTTCCCTCATTTGACTCAACGGGTGTGAAACAGTCGCTCATATTCTTGTCTTGTCTGTAAGAGATGAAATGACTTTAAGACTGTGCGGCGTTGCCACAGGCAGGCCGGCTGAGAGGCTATTTCAGGAGAAATGGACATGGACATAAATATCCTCACAGGGTGCTTTGTAATAAAAAAAAACCTCACAATGTTATGAAATGCAGTGAAACATAAAGAAAGTGGGGAAAGAGGAACGGGGTGTGTGTGTGTGTGTGTGTGTGTGTGTGTGTGTGTGTGTGTGTGTGTGGTGGAGGGGAAATATCCATCAAATTAACACATCAGTGGGTTTGATTGTAATCTCTCCGCCCTGGCTCTTGCTCTGCCACGCTAGACAAGCAGCCAAACGTGATTTATCAATGCAAAGCTAATGGCATCAATATGAATCTAACTAAAAATCAATATTTCATTACCAAATTGTTAGCGAGAATGAAGAAAAATGGCCACGGCCAGAGCGTTCTCCGGGGTAGGAGCATCTGGAGTTCAATGTGACAAGATGAGCGATGCGTGACTTGGGGCTCGAGGAAGGACACCGCGAGGACAGGACTCAGTCTGGGCACACTTTGAACTCTCTCTCGTTCTCCCTCCTCTACGTTTCAGCCGGCCCAACAATGTTCCCTCCACTTTATTATGTTTTCGCTGTTCACTTCCTCTCCCTCTCCCCCCCCCCGCTCCCCCCCTTTCATATCTTTATCACACCGTTTCCTCTATCAATCTCCCCTTGTGTGTCAGCGACGGTGTCGGCGAAGGACCACACAGTGTTTCACATTCCTGCTCAATTAATGACCAACTCGAACATGGAGCCACTCAATCTCCCTCCGCCGCCACCTCACCCCACCTCTCCTGCACACACACACACACACACATGCACACACACACACACACACACACACCCATTTCAATTATTTTTGCCTCCTTTGAAGACAAGTCAGCATTTTTTTATCTATTCCCTATTCCCCTTTAGTCTCTCTCTACCTCTTTCCCTCCCAGTGGATATATCTCCCAAGGCTCATCATACGTTCTCCTAACCAGCGCTGCATGGCTTCTTCTGTAATGAGCGCGAGGGAGAACGAGCAAGAAAGAGAGTCTGAGAAAAGGGAGCAGAGAGGGAGGGAGGAGAGGGGAGGAGAGGGAGGTGGGGTTGATGGGTAAGACACCTATCTCTGGACTAGATCACGCCTCACTCAGATGTGACCTTCACTTTATTTATATTCTAGTTTTTAGTAACGACTATTTATTAGGGAAGGCCTGTGATTGTGGCGCTCTGTCAGGTAAGTAATGATGCACCTTTGTGCTTGTGCAGCAGCCCAGGTTGCAATTAAAAACAAACACTCTTTCTTTTCCTCTCCTTTCCTTTTCTGGATTACCACCATCGACTCCCCAAAACATATTTACACACTCACACACAGACATACACACACAGAAACACTTATATAACTCCCTCTCTCCTCCGGTGTAGACACACTCCAGCGCTACCTTCCGTCTCTTCCTCTCTTCTCCCCCCTATTGCCGCTTGCTCATTTATGTGTCCCCTGAGAGGAGGTGGTAATGTCCGAGAGGCCCATTTCTCTGCAGAAGCAGTGGACAGGTCCACTCCTCAGAATGAAAAGGGGAAAGGGGTGATTGTAAAACATGTGTCATTACAGTGTCAAAACACCACACAGGCACAATGACTCCATCTTTCGTCGATGTTTCGGAGGGAATTCAACCCCTAATTTATGGCTCATGAGATAAGCATCACTGAGCTGTGTTGGTGCACTAAAGGGCTGGCAATGAGAAATATTATACATGGGTAGAGCGGCAAATACGAATGCTAATGTTGCCCCTGACATACAGAAAATCGACCTGGGGTATGAAACATATGCAGCTTTGGATAAAGTGTTCATGTTTCCTTTGGTTGGAGATTAACCTGCTATGGATTTTATTGACATTTGCACACTGGTGCTGGAGTGTGGGAACGGGATTCTGTGTGTGTGTGTGTGTGTGTGTGTGTGTGTGTGTGTGTGTGTGTGTGTGTGTGTGTGTGTGTGTGTGTGTGTGTGTGTGTGTGTGTGTGTGTGTGTAATCTCAAAGAAATACAACAGCTGTTATTGAACAATATGTAAATGTCAGGAAAAAGCTGTAAAAACACATCGTATCCACTTACATTACAGAAACACATGTAATGCATGAAAGAGCTGAGCATCACCAGAGCTTCCAACAATTACTGTACTCAGGTCTTTTTCAAAATGAAATACAGTAAAACTGTAGCACTGTAACAATACTTTCATCACCAAATGTCAAATCAAAATGTACATAAGGTCATCATTGTAATCAATGTAATCCTTTTCTTGTATCAACATATTTGGAAATAGCATTGTAATAGTCATCATGTAAACAATTTCTCTGATAATGTTCTCCTTGTCATCACTTGTGTTTATTAAATCTTGCTGCATCTGTGCCAAATATATAGATATAGGTATTTCCATATTTATATCTATATATTTGACACAGATATATAGATATAGATGTACATATAGATATAGAAAATATAGAATATATATAAATATATAAAAAATACAAGGCTGCAAATGTGCAAGGGAAAAGCATGAACACAATAATTCTAAAACTTTTCCAAAATAGTTTTAATGATAGTTTTATTATCTAGGATTACCTTATTGCTTATAGACCACAAAGAAATATAGAGTAAGTGTGGCATTTATTAAAAGATAACAACCACATTAATTATTATTATTATTATTATTATTATTATTATTATTATTATTATTGAGCAACTCATTTCCATTCATAATTCATGGACTTGTAGCTCAGCCTGGAAGTCCAGTGTATAAATAGACTGTATCAGTGTGGAGTGCACCATGGCTAGGGCTCATGTCTTAGAAATGAGGCTAACAAGACTTTCGTTTTGTCTTAATGAATAAATTAGAGAAGGTAATGCATAATACATAGATGATCCCATGTTGGATGGAGTGATAGATAATACATATCTTTCATTATTTATTTAATGACATTAACTTGGTCGGGAGGTTTGGAGCCAAGAGTCCAGCATATATAGAGCCTGATTAGAATAGTAATCAGACTGAATTGCCTTACCTTTGTCCGCCCAACACAATGAGCAACCTGGCCATTAAGGAAATGCTAGACGATGGTATAAAAGGCAAACTGCTGTCAGTCACCCCTGGAGAAATGTACCAGTCACATCCAGATGAGGAGTCTGAAGTTTGAGAACCTGCTGTATTTGTCACCAAATGATAAGTACCGCTATCAAGCTGTTAGCACAATTATATCTCCCATATTTGACTTTATTTTCTTTTCATCAAGTCAGCAAGATAGACCAAACATTTGGAGTCAGGAGATTCTGGTGCCACATAAACTTTCTCTGTGCCTTCTTTTCCTGTTCAAACCGAAGTCTGAACTGCTCCTGATTTTAACTAGCTTGATGGCAACAATGAAATAGCAATAAAATAATACCGCAACAGGTAGCTGATGATCCTTCGCTGTCTCACCCATTTGAAGACATTTTCTGTGGAATGTCTGTCCTTCTGTGATTTGCTACTAGCTGCTTTGTCTACTAGTCAAAGTCAGTGATTGTGCACTTCTACACCTCCATCACTGAGTCAATCCTCACCTCCTCCATCACCATCTGGCCTGCTGCTGCCACTGCCAAGGACAAAAGTAGACCACAGCGCATCATCCGATCAGCTAAGAAGGACACCGAGGCAGGTGGCACAAGATTATAGCTGACCGCTCCCAAAATTAACACAAAGTTTGTAAGACTCCTCCCTCAGGCAGGATGCTGCAATCCATCAGGAAAAGCACCTACAAGATCCCAAGATCAGTTTCTTCCTGGTCTTGTGATCTTGCTTCAAAAAACACTGAATAGGTTAAGTGTTTCATTGTTTTTCCAGGCAAAGTAACAAAGTAGACTATAAATATTTGCCAAAATAATATCCAGTGGGGATGATGATTAACTTTTTAAATAGCCAATATAACAAGAAAGTCTATAAATCCTCAAATGAGACTGAAAGAATCTTGTCAGAGATGGTAAATCTTGCCGGACAGTGAAATGTCTAATGGTCTCATTTGGTTGGCAGCCTTACTCCAATCCCCTGTAAGTGATTACTGGTTTTAATCAGCCATACAGGCCGAGACCAATTAATCGTGGAATAAATTAGCCAGTTTGGCATAGACCTCACCCTTCAACAATAGAACCAGAGCAAGGAAAAGAGGGAATAATGTATGGCACAAGGAAGGACTAAGAACCATGACGTGACAGTGATCAATAATCAGTGGCTGATTGGGAAATGTTCATTGAATTTCTAGTCTGCTGTGGAATCATGATTTTGTCACTTTCTTTATGACACTTTTACAGCATTCATATAATGAAGTTAATGATGTAAAAAAAAAAAAAATAGTAGTAAATATTGATGAAAGCCAAAGGTTTTGATGAAGGTATTTTCGTCACATGTATCAATTTGTCCATGTCAAAAAAAAAAACAAAAAAACTCCTGACATCAGCATTCAAGTGTCCCATTAGAATTTCAACCACTTACCTGGGGTATCCAGCCAATCAGATGTTCTGTGGTCCTGAATGTGGGGGTGGTAGAGGGGTAAGAAAGGCCTCTGGGGTTTATCTGTGAACATTTGAGGGATCTTCATGGAGGCAGGCAGGGTTTGATGAGCGAGGCACACTTTAGTGCTCGGTGAAGGCAGTATGACTAATGTGTGGAATGGGACATTTACATAGGAGAGGCAGGCAGTGCTGGCAGCATCCCAGAGGTATGTATGGCCGGCCCATTGCTGTTTCCGCTGCCTGTCCTCAGGGTTCCCTCTGCCACTTCATTTCCATGCTCCATTTTAGATCAAGGCTTCTCTAATATTTCCACATTATCCAAGGAGGCAATCTAAGATTGGAATTTGATCCACTTTGAAGGGGTGTTCGTCACACACCCCCTCTTCCCAGGTTTTTAAGAGTATTTTTTTGTGTACCTGTGATGAGACTCAACGATTCAGTAACTGCTGTCAAACTTTAAAAAATAAAATAAAATTCATCATGAACTCAATGAATAATTTCAAATAAATCTCAGATGTTTTTTTTTTTTTTTCCTTTCTCCTCATCATCACCTGTGGCAAATTTCACACACAAAACAGAATGATTTAGTTAGCACCAGGAGACAATCACATTGCATTAGAAATTGAAAATTAGGCAGAGCAACAGTAGGTATTTATGCACATCTTGTGACTACTATAACTCTTTCTGCAGGAAGTAATTATTACTGACAAACCTTCTCAGCTTGAACATTATTAGTAGACATTAACAACCACCCCCCTTCGTAATTGTACATGGCAAAAGCAGCGGGTTGGAGGGTAAATTAGAGGAGGGGAGAGCCAAAGGGAGAGACAGAAAGGATTTGGAAAGTTAATCTCGAACAGGAGACGGGGAATGGGGTGTAGACAACAAGAAGAAGGAGCGTTGGGGGAACAATGGATGTGAATATGATAAACAACAACCGATGAAACTGAATGTTTTGCAGGCCCTCTCCCTTTGGACCTGTTCTCTCCTCTATACTATATTGCTGCTGTTTTAATTAGGTACGTGAGGAGTGTTAGTGTATGCATGTACTGGGTGTATGTTCATGAATGATTGTTTCAGGTGGACAGATGAGGAGAGAGATGCAATCAGAGCTCCCTTGTGCGTCTCTCACCTCCTAACATTAACGTTCAATTTCTAGATCACTTGATTCACCAAAAATTTCTCTATGACCTCCAAGAAGTTCCTCACAAAGAGGGAGGGGTTTCATTTTTGAGTGAAACTATGCAGTCAGATTTTTTGGGGGGTTTTGCTCTGGATTTACCAACACATTTCATGTAAATTAGGTTGGTTCAATTTCATTTGTCCCTGGGGCTTGGATTGTGTATGAAAGGCTGTATATTAAAGAAAGACAGTAGGATAATGTTCTTGCAGGCAAATTCAAAGCAGCTTAATAGCACATCTATTGTGACAATAGATCAATAAAGAAGAGCGTCTTCTGTCTGAATTTGTCTTCACATCTTTTACTGTATGCAACACAGGGTGGAATAATGTCTCATAGTTGTGAATTTACATGAGCCTGTTGCCACACAGTCTTGGCAGCACAGACAATTGTTTATTCAATGTCACTCTGAGGGTCTTTTCAGTCCAAGCTGGGGACGCTGCAGAGTTCTTGAGGGGTCGGTAGAGAAGTTCAGGAAATGTGAAACCCACCCTGGAAATAAGAGCACCTCGGCCTGTTCTCCAGGCATCAGAATTGGAGCACAAAGTGTTCGTTAGTCAATTAATCCACAGAAAAAAATGACTTGGAAAAAAAAAGGACCCTCTTTTTAATTTGGAGCTCCTTGATTTGATGATTCTAGTTGCATTCTGCCCCCCATCAAAAATCTGTAGGATGATAGAGAAAAGGAAAGGCAAGAAAAATATGGCCACTGGCCCTTTCCAGGTGGACTCTTGTCCTCAATCTGCCTCTATCAGTGTGGAGGTGAAGATCACTTCCACACTCCAGAGCCCTGCAGTACACGCTTACTGCGTGACACAGCTGACTTGCACAAATAAGTCATAGAAGGTTTGTATTTTTGCCACAATCAAACCTGATTTTAATGTGACTGTTTCTGATGAATCAGCAACAAAAGGAGCATCCAAATTTTCCGTGCCGTGTTTTATGAGTTTCAATTTGTTTGACTTTTGTAAGTAGTCCTTATTTGTCATCAACGCAGACACACATAGTGTTACAATGTTAGGAGGAAGGACTGCTGGCCTTAACTAAATATGATGCTTTGATATCGTTTAATTTATTTCTATTTTACAGTTTTAAACATCTTCCAGCTGCAACCCTCTATGGTAGAGCAAGTACAAACTTTAGGTTGGTCTCTGTTACGGAATGATATGTGCGTGAAAAGCACAACTGGCTTGCAGCCAAAAGCAAAACTATGGAATGAAGAAGATGGGAGGCAACCCTCCTACACAGGAGTACACCTCTCACTGAGCACACCAACCTCTAGGTTCATACGTGGGAATGATAACAACATCTTCTAGAGTACTGATTGGTCAGGAGGCTGTGCGTCTACACATTTTGATCTGTTATCTTGAACATAACGTGTTACAGATCAGGCTAGGTGAGCAACACAAGTCAAACACTAAACCTACTATGGATAACCCTGAAGTTACCTTACTAAACATGAATCTCTCTTTATACCGCAGGCCTTTGAAAACATATAGACTGATATGTTTATTCAGTTTATTATGGCATTACTGAGCAGCACCAACAAGTTTTCACATGTGCTGTTGAACAGAACAAACTACTGTAAGTACTTTCTTAGGTTAGGGTTAAAGACAAGGTTGACACACAAGCATGAACACAGCTTCATGGGTTAAAACGAGAGCAGATTTGTGGCTTCAGATGTGCAAATGAAAAATGCATCCGACACACTTGACTTAACAGTGTTGTTCTGTGGAGTGGACAAGAACACTTACAGGGCATCTCTTTTCATCTCTTCATCACTAAAAACTGGGAACATTAAGAAAAAAAACACAATGTCATATTTTGTCTTTGTGTACCACTTTTTCCACAAGCTTGGAAATGTCCCCACTGTGGGACTAATAATGGAATATCTATAATATAATAGTTTGTTTCACAATTGAATTACATCATTTATTTTGCAACAACTTGGAAAATAAATTATGTCAAGAAGTCACTAAAATGATAAGATATGACCAGCAGCTGCTCCCTTATCTTAGCATAAAGTCAGGGAACCGTGCAAAACAGCTAGAATGGCTTTCGCCAACATGCCAAACACTGCCAACAGCACTTACTAATTAATTAGAGCATTGTCTCTCGTTTTTGTATATACAGTATAAACTCAACAGTAAAGTTTTCCCAACTGTCGAATTATTTAAAAAAAGTTTTGAGTCTTTACTGATTTGTTTTAGGTTTTCTTTGAATGAAATTCTATCAAAATCGATCCTTTGTGGCATCTCTTTCCCTTTTATATCCAGATGGATATAAAACAACACGATATTATAAAATGAAATGAAACATAAAGAACCATACTGTGGCTGATACCAAATGCCTGGTTTTTATAACAGTATGTTGTATAATGTTAGTGAACAGACTCACAGAGGTCATTTAGTTACATCTTCATCATTCTAACCTAAATAAATGAATAAGTCTACATTCCTTAACAAAACTAGATATTAAGTCATTATATGAAAATACAAATCAATCAACTCAAATACACACACATTAAAATAGTGATGCTTTTGCACGGAGTGACAACTTGGGGAAAAAAAGTAAGGGGGTTATTTAGGTTGTGTCAATGGGGTCTGATGAGGACAAATAATTTTGTAGAGCTGCTGACAGTGGGGAGGGTGGGTCACCAGCTGTTACCCTTTTGATTACATGGTAAAAAGTAATTATATACTCCAACAGCATGCTATAGATTTCAGCAGATACTTGTGCCATTGCTCTCAGGTGCCTCAGAATAAGAGTCAGTCCCCGGCTACACTGTGGCCACCGCTGCTCCTTAGTAGTTAAGATTAACCTCACACTGGTGCGTTACAAATTCACTAATACCCACATTTGTAACTATCAAACCTCTTAAACCTGCTAGCCTCAGAATTTTTTTCTGATTTGCTTGCCCTTGTTGCTTAATGCCGAACCTGGAAATCATCTGTTTAGTCTAACGTAACGTCTGCATTTTTAAACACATTACTACATGTGCCCTGTATGCAAAGCTTGTAGTCTTCAGTTTTTGTATCTGTCTGGTATTTATCATCACCAATTAAGCAGGTCAGACACATCGTAACACCATCCTGCCTGCCCGAAATGAAGGAGTGCAACTTTGATGTGGAATGAAATGCACCAAGCTCTGGCTAGTGCAGAGAAAAAAGTCTACTTTTGCTTCTTTTTTTTTTTAAATAAAGGGGTCATGTGAAAACTGGCCACATCCTCTTATTTGCTTTCATTCCCAGGCTGCGTATCTTTCCCTTCATCTCAGTCATCTTCCTCATTCACGTCTCTTCGTTTCAGTGGCAGGCCTTCGTCTCAGTAATACAATGCTGCACAGCAGGCAGCACACAGCCGAAACAGACAGGAGGGACAAATTGAGATATTCTTTCTCACAACAATAAATACCATCTTCAAAATAATGAATTCTGGCTTGGAAAACCACACAAACAGACTCATTTGATTACTGTATTCCTGTCTTTTTTTTTTGTAAAATAAAACACACACAGAGCAGCAAAAACATAATGCCTTTGACAGTTTGTTTAATGGAGAGTCTTGATCCTCTGAAATGTTTAGGAAATTAATATGTTTACTCAAAATGAAATTGTGTGTTAAAAAGGGTGACAGGATTATAATAAAGACGTCAATGTATTGTGCTGATGTATAAAAATGTGAAGGAAGTACTCTATAACAGCGGTCCCCAACTTTTTTTGCGCCACGGACCATTTTCATCTAAGTCAATATTTTCACGAACTGGCCTTCATTTGCTCGCTAATCGTTAATGACACCAGACAGCTGTAGTCTAATAATAAATCATCCGCAGTGGTTTTATGTAAAATGCAGACATCGACAGACAATAAACAACCCTTTTTTTCATAAAATGATCATCAACATCTCTAATAATTGTAAGAAATAATTATAATAAAAACTCAATTGAAGTGGCTGCATTGATGAAGTTTATTTTGAAATGTAGCGACTTACAATCAGTGCATTCAACGTAGGAGAAATACTGATTATTTCCAATAAAAGGGTGAACAAGTCAATAAAATAATAATAATTACAATAATGAGAATTAGTGGTTGGGGACCACTGATCTGGGGGGTAACAGGAGAAAATGACACCTGAAGTGTGTTCTGGACGTCCGCTCTACTCTGCAGTTTGGTTTTCTTTACGGTCACTGCAGAAAATCCCGCCTCACAAAGACAGGAGGTTGGAAATGGAAGCAGGGTTTAAGATACTTTTTGGGTGATATCAGGATAATCTGCCTTGGCTTCAATCCAGAACACTGGTGCAGTTGTGGCTGCTTAATTGTGCGGGCTGGTAACCTGTCACGTGACCGAGACCTGTCAAGAGGCATTCGTCTGTACGTCATTCCACACAGATGTCACCTTTCAAAATAAAACATCTTTCAGACTCTAAAATAAATAAAACGGAAGTAATGTAAATTATTTTTTCTCTCTGTGTGGCCCGGTACCAAATGACCCACGGACTGGTACTGTTCCGCAGCCCGGGGGTTGGGGACCACTGCTCTATAAGATATCTCTGTAGAAGAGATGAGAAGCTGCAGGACAGCAGTTACAGTTACAGCTTAAAGATCCTTCTTTGTTGAGTCTTCTGCGTGACGACGCCATGCAGCACCATGCCTGAAAGAGAGAGGGAACGGGAGCGTGGGTGAAGCCTCCTTGACCCTGTGGAACACACTGAGTGTGGATGGATGGGGGTGCGTTTGGCCCTTCTGGGGCGCTAAGTGCTCTGCTTGTCCAGCCCTGGCAGGTGGACTGGCAGGGGCTTCACCCTGAGGGTGGAGGGCTCGGCACTGAACACTGGCATCGAGTAGGGGGTTCTGGGATACATTCCTACTGAGCGTGTGTGTCTATGTCTGTGTGTGTGTGTGTGTGTGCAAATGTGCTCATCTATGTTGATGTGTTTGTGGGGATGTACAAGCGCATATACATAAGAACACTTGCTCGTGTCTGCTGCAGTGTGTGTGTGTGTGTGTGTGTGTGTGTGTGTGTGTGTGTGCGTGTGCTTCTTTGTATTTAGCCTTGAATGATGAACACGCTGGTAGAACCAGTGGGCAGATGGGGACCCCCAGCCCTGTCTTGGAGTGGGGTAACATGCCTCCAAGTGTTTCAGAAGAGGCTCAACAGGCTCTAAACCTAGACATCACAGGGGCCCTCTAACCTCTCTGTCGTCTCTGAGGGGCCCCCGCTAACCCTCAGTGCTGGCCTCTTCCAGCTGAAGGGGTGTTCATCCTCTGCCCCCCGGCATCCTGCTCCTCTACCTGGCGTGCGGGTGACAAAGAGGTCAGGAGGAGTCAGCGGATAAGTGGGTTCACCCGGACAGGACGGAGAGGAGTAACACGGCGAGCTACAGCGACCTGCCCCCCAGGCTGACACGATAAGAGCTGTTCCTGAGAGCCACTTTGACCTGTTTTTGCCTTTATGAGAAGGAGATAATCCTTGCCTACTGAAACAGGTTTGATGCTGAAGTGTGTAACACCTTCTGCCGCACATTACAAACGAATCCTGTCATTGCGGAGCTACAGATGAGCAGTTTTCTCTCCGCTTTGATTGCATCTTTTGTATTTTGTGCTTAAAGTCGTGCACTTTTATGCTTCCACCTCACCATAAACACGTGTATGACAAGTTTATAATTGTAGCTCCAAATCGGCGTGTTGGTGTGTGCCACATGGAGGCAGAGGAGGCCATAATTGGCATTCCTACCTCTGTGTGCCAGCCGGCTCTTTTTCCTCTCATCAAAGTGAGAGTTGACAAAGAGAGCGCCAAGCGTTTCCAATCCCACATCCCTCACTTTTTTTTTTTTTTTTTTCTATCGCGGCCTGTGTCGAGAAGAAGGCGAGATATGTGTGTGCGTGTATGTATGTATGTGTGTGTGTGTGTGTGTGTGTGTGTGTGTGTGTGAGAATGTGTGCTTTGGATTAGTGTCTTGCTGCACAATAAATCTTTGTTAAACAAATGCAAAGCAGATGGCACCGTGGTGTCTCCTCCATGTGGAGAGAAAGAAAGAAGGAGAGAGAGAGAGAGAAAAGGAGAAAGAAAGAGAAAAAAAAAAAAACCACACGCCTACTGCTTATTCTCATCCTTCACAGACACACTGATCATGCACATTACACAGACGGCGACTGCGCCTGAGCTGCAAAACAATTTTATCCTGGAGTGTATGCTAAAGGTGGCGTCTGAAAACTGACGGACACCCGAACACATTCTGTTCACGAGAGAACATTTTGTTTATCAGCCTGTTGATACTAATGATAGAGTCTAGTTTCTTCCCCTACACCCCCCCCCCCCACCGTCGCTCATGAGAAAGAAGCGACCGGGCCGCGTGTCACTTTTCAACAAAGTAAGCCGAGGTAGACGACTCTGTTCCGTCTTTACCTTTTCGTGTAGAAGCGGCCTTTCCTACACGAGGCCGGCCAGGCTCACCCGAGCTGTCGCTGATAGTTATGGATCCTCTTCCAGAGCTAGCGTGTTCCCTGTCGCTAAAAGAACGGCGAGGCCCCCGGGCGATGTTTATGGCCGGAGACGATGGCGTGGTGAGACTGATTTTCTCGTCAGGAGGAGGACACGTAGGACTCCGGTGACCGTCGTCCAGATCAGACAAGTCTCACAGATAGAGTGGGTGGGTAGGTGGGGGGCATTCTATTGGATTCAGGGCAAATGCAAAAAAAAAAAAAAAAAATTCCTCTGTTTATACTTCTCGATGAGTTATTTATTTTTTGCTCATTATAATATTCAACCTGACATCGTGTCCGGTCGGCCTTTCGTAACCTCTGTGAGGAATCATGGGATACACATTTAAAAAAATAAGGATAACAGAGGGCGCAGTCGTAATTGTGATGATAGGTGACAGCGCTAGTGAGCCAAACATCATCGTAAATGACAGCGGACTGTGTGTGTGTGTGTGTGTGTGTTTTAGTGTGTGCTGCTGCATAATACTGCACAAAGTGAAAATGTGCTCCTTTGAATTACCACAATTATTGCTCACAGATATTCGACTTTGTGCATCCATAGTACTTTGCCTTCATTGGATGTGGATTGTGATTAATGAACTTATTATGCAGCATACACCAGGGACTTGATTATTTACATATATTCAAAAAGTAGCCAGTTTAATGGAAGGAGCCATTACCCATGCTGATGATCCCGATATCAAGGTGCTCTTCTCTGTCTCTCAAAGAGCCCAGACTCATCGGTGGGATGTATTTTTAGACACCACGTCTGACTGGGAGGCCGGATTTGAACAACATATTTCAACGCTGGAGCCTTTACTCCTTTCATCTACGCTGAAAATGGAGGAAAAGCATCACTTAACATTGCAGCTTACCACACAATTACCTGAGTACCTGTTCTCACTGCAATTACAAGCCCAAGACAAATAATTAGTCTGACAAATGACTCCTGGGCACATCGCCCTTGTTGTGGTTGAGCCGTGTAATTTGGAGCCCCGGCACCGAATGCTGGCTCTGTGGCGGTAATTAGCGATAGGCGATGTAACTTTACACCCACCTTTTGTGTGTGGGTGTGTGTGTGTGTGTGTGTGTGTGTGTGTATGTGCATGTTTGTAGTGTCACTGTGAGTTCATGTGTCACTGTGGCCTTTTGCTGCATTCGTAAGCTTCAGAACCTGGAGTCAAGGTTGTGGGATTCTCTGCATGTCAGCGCTGATCTCCCAGGCGGTGACACAGACTGCCAGAGCCCAACCTGCCAGACTGTCACATCTTCCCGGTGAGGGGTTGACACCGTATTGTCAATGCCGTTGATTGAACAGTGATCATTTTTTACAATCCATCTGACATCATCTGTGGTCTGTCTGCACATCGTCGTGTGTGTATCTGCACCTTCCTGACTTCTTTCCTTCATTCACTCAGACTCAGGTTGTCACCGCTGACAGCAGCTTGTCAAATGTTCCTGCAGCTGCAGGTTCATCCATCATTAGATGGCTGAGCAGAATTGAAATCGCGTCTATCAGAACCCTCAGGTTTGACGACGTTGTTGGAGATGGGGATCTGTCGACCAAGGCAAACCTGGAAATCGCAGCTCGCGGGATCAGCCGAATTTGAGTTAAAGGTTGTGTCATTAGAAGAAAAAGATGCTGGCAAATTCTGGATTAAAAAAAAAAAAATCGTTAAAATAAAACGTCTGCAGCAGTCTGCAATCCTGATTGCAATCCTGCAATCCTGCTCAAATACACGGTCATGTACTCACATAATTCGTACGTGCACGCATATGGTTCAGCCTTTTCATAATGATACACACAAACAAAAGCAAACACACACACACAAACACACACACACACACACAAACACACACATACACATGTTTTTGGATTCCCGTGGGCCATCTTAAAGAACAGTGATTCTCAGAAGTAAATGGATCGCAGGTGTTTTTTGTCTACAGGGAGGAGGAGTTCTTACAGGAACACAGACCTGACCCCTCTGTGGGGATTAAGTGCAGGTAAATCCGGGGCGTGTTTCCAGCCCCCGACCGACAGCTTGGGAGGCCACATTTATTTCTTTTTAGTGAGTCACGAGCCCCTTTAGCTGGGAGCAGACACCAAGCAGAGGGGGACGGCCACCCTGGAGGCCTGGACACACACACACACACACACACATACACACACATACACACACATACACACACACAGGATGCAGCACAGGTGTGGTGCCAAGCACAACAATAATATCCTAATTAAGTTATTTTTTTAATCTATGGCAGCGAGGAGCCTAATTGCTACAAGGTATAAATACAGATGTTTTCATGTACACTGCTCATGAAATGAAAGCAGGATGGAAGGTAAAACAAAAGGGGAGGATCAGGGGAATGTTAAATACAACACACACACACACACACACACACACACACACACACACACACACAACCTTGCACACACACAAAAAACAATGAAAATTAACAAACAAAGCGCTCTGTTATTCTTATCATGCTATCTGATCAATCTATTTTTGTTCCTCAACAGCTCTAATCTCTCTCCCACTCCCCTCCCGTGTTGTGCCGAGAAACATTTTTTGCACTTCAGAGATAAAAATCACAGTCTTCTCATCCACTCCTCTTCTTTTGTCTCCATTTCACACAACAAAGAGATAACACCCACGTGTGACAAGTCCACCCACATCCATCAAACTTCGCTCAAATACGCCAGCAATAGAAAACAAAAGGATGACTCTCTCATCACGGAGTGGGCCAGAGAGCATCGATCACTCTCACGGAGGCAGGAGAGTGATATGGAGTGGAAATGTACAGACCGCATTTTAAACCACTTATTCGCACCACTTGTAGCATTTGATTTTGCATGAGGTTAAATGCTTTACCGTTACATAAGATGTGTGCTGTTTCTGTTTATCATTTAATACCATATTTCCTCGCGTTTGACAGAGTAGATTTCAGTCTGACAGCAACGGCCGTCGTCTGAGGCTGTGATGTCGCCTCTCTGGGATCTTCTGTTGATGGAGTTTGTGTTTTTTTTGGTGGTAGAGTTCTCCCTTTTATCTGATTGTCCACAGCTGCCGCAGCGCCTTTCCTCTCCTCTTCTGTCGCTCCTCTATCTTCCTATATTACAAGCTACATCTGATTCTTCCATAAATATAAAACAAAAGATCTCCTGTGCTCTGGGACATTTTTTCCAAGAATGTATTTATCACAGAAAAGCCTCCCAGTGCTGGATGGGATTTGATTAACAGACTGATTGAAAGTGATAAAGATGACCTTTTTTTTTTTTTTTTTTTTTGGTGTTTTGTTTTACAGCATTTCACGGATTGTAGCTGAGCCATTGGTTTGGCTTTCTTCTAAAGAAATAGTTGCTATGCAAATTATTCTGTGGTTTTACCCAGATCAGTGGTTCCCAGCCTGAGGGCCAGGACAGCTCAAAGGCTCCCATGAGAAATCTAAGTGGCCACAAGATAATATGATAAGTGAACAAAACAGAAGGTTTTGTGTTTTCACAAACTTTGCTGCTTCCTGATCCCAAATCCTTTTTAAATCTTTAGATTGTGGGTCTAATGCGTCCGCAAACCCCGTCGTATTGCTCGGCTCACGCCATCATTCTGCTGATGATGTTACCTTCACTTAAACAGTCTGTGTAAAAGAGGATGAAGCTAAGGGGTCACAAGCTAACAATATTGGATACAGAGTAATCGCAGTGGAATAACAGGCCTCCAGAGATAGATTTAGCCGTTGAAATTTTACACGTCATGCTTCAAAGCTTTTGACAGCACAAACAAAACCTGTTTTTATCTTCCTTGTATTAGGATTGCAGCAAAGATCCAAGAGACAGAATTCACAAACACTGGACAAATCAAAAAAGAGCATCTGCATACCAGCGGAGAAGCGTGAGAAGATGCGTTCCTTCGGTAATTTTGATGGACTACCCAGTAAAACAAAAATTCCTGTAAAAGGAACAGCCTATGCTGTAAAATAAGTCATACTTTTAGGTGTGTAAAAATAGCTCCAGCCTCTCATAAATCAGTGACCGTCTGAGTGAAACACAGACACTAATATTCCTCAGCAAATGAGGAACCAGCAACATGATACCAGAGAAGAAGGAAAAGGGTCAAGGTAAACTGGACCAGAGATTTAAAATGTTCATCACAATCACAGCTTGCCATCAGCTATTAAGCGTCCACCAGCGGACAGCCACACAAATCCAGGCCTGACTGCCTCTCACAAAACCTCCTTATCTCACCTGTCCACCTGTCCCGCTCACTCGTCCATCTTCCACCCACTGACCGCTGTGATTGCATCTTTAGTGTTACTACCCGAGCGACAGCTCTGCAGCAAAAGCAACATAAAGTCGACCATTAAAAAAGTGTATTTATTATTTCTGAGACACAAGGAGACAGCAAAGAGGATTGCCTCTTCCTCTAGCCACCTATGGGTAAAGTGATGGAGATTATGCTGAGATCAACAGTTTATCATCAGCATTCTGAGGGAGGCCAGTCTGAACGCATATCTTCATTTGAGGATTAAACTTTATTTACATTGTATATCTGGATGACATTTAATGTGGTGAATGCTCTGCTGTGCATAATAATTCCAATCAAAAAGTAAAAGTACTAGAAATATAATACTTTGTTTTTGCACTAAGCTGTGCTTATTGATATTACAAAATGGCAGTGAGATGATTTATTATGACACAATATGGATCTATAGACATTCTACATTCATATATATACAGGAACGTCTTGTGTTTCCTGCCACAACACCTGTCTTCAATTGGATTTTATTAAATAAAATGACAGAAATAATAGTGACAATATTTTAATATTTTATTTCATTGTACATGAAAATATATTGTCTAATAACTTGATTATCTATCTTGTTTTAGCACAAAAAAAATCTAACTGTATATTAATGGAATATCAGCAGAAGGATTCAAAGAGCATCTGTAGGTTAATATCTTGTGTTCTCTATAACTGGTCAACAAAGCGTCCTCTGTAGTGTTAGCAGAGCTGCTCTCTCCACAGAACAGTAGTTCAGTGCTCTTAAGCCCTACCATGTGCTCACATTGACTGGATTTGTGTTGTCTTGTTTGTTGCCGGGGGCGTTCAGGGCTCTGAAGTCAACGGGTGTTGTGCATCTTCAACCAGGCAGCCACCCGTCTCTGAAGCCAACATGCGTCACACTTATTGATGGAGTAAGTTTCACGTGTTTCTGCAGACAGCCCCTGTCTGCCTGCACTCCCCCTCTTCACTCTGCTTAGATCCGTCCCTACAGAACGAGGTCAAGCCTGCATAATGACCTTAACGAGTCAAGATTCGCTGGATTGGATTATTTCAAACAGTTTGCAGGGCTACCGTTTTGACAACAAATATCCCCGAGCCACGGAGTGATGGTCGTTCCCTGGCTGCTTCTGACATCGCAAAAACAATGTGTTGATTTGGATTTCACGTTCAGCCGCTCGTCGCGTCCACATGACTTATGCGGAGAGATATGTCATTCCGGGGGTTAGGCTAATTTCAGCCAGGCCATTTTAGATGATGTCAGTGGGTGTAGGAGAAAATGGAGCTGACCTCTCACGCCCTGCGCTGCTATGCTGTGTTAGACTTGCTGCTCACTAAATTTGGTAAATCTGCTGCGTTTATTCCCCCCAATGTCCACTTCATTCTGGCGCATCTTAGACACGGGGTGCACCATCCCATGACACATGGCTGGCCCTTCTTTCTTCCTCCACCAGCAGAGCAACACCATCCTGTTCTTCTAATTCAAAGCGATGGGAGGCGATGCAAGCGTTTGGTTCAAAATAAAACAGATCACTTCCTCTGTCAGTCTCCTCTTCAGGAAGCATTTGGTGAAAGCGTCGCACTAATCTGCCTTGTCTTCAGCTGTAATTATCAGTCCTATAGTATAAACAGGCCTCTGACTCTCTTTTTTCCCATTGTGTCTCTTATGTGTTTCGCTTTTCTCATTTGTTGTTTTGTGTTTTTTTTGTTTTTTTTTGTTCCCTTTTCTGTCTTTTGATTCCAGCGGATTGAAGAAGAACTGGCCTGATTGTCTTGCCTGAGGTAAGATTTCATAGGTTTACATATCAAAGTCTATAAATAGATAAGAGCTTTTGAAAGAGAAAGTGAGCAGAGAGGAAACCGCGTGTGTCTGTGTGTGTGCATTCCTGCCTGCGAGTTTGTTTTTTTTTTAACGTATGTGTCCGTGTGTGTGCACATGCATATGTGTGTGTGTGTGTGTGTGTAAAGACAGTGAGGCTTTCCTCTTGCATACACAGCAAAAACAGCCTCCACCAAAACAAAAGGGATTACAGTGTTTCAAGGGTGTTGTGTTTGCTGTGTTTATTCACATAGCTCATGGGGCTGCGCAGGACTGGCAATGAATGTCAATGTCAGGGAGCAAGAATGCTGCAACACAAGATAAATATGATGAACAATAAACACAGATTAAGGCTGAATATGTCACGCCACATCATACGCAGATCCCAAGTCTCATGACATTAAGTAACCCTTGAAAGTGTTGACATGATCATGTTAAAAACGATGATGGTTGTTAGCCTCCGGTGCGCCGTCACATACAGGCATCATTTAAATGGATAGTTCTGCAAAGTCTGGGTGTCACACCTGCTGAATCCACTCCTGGAAATATCCCTATAGTATAACAGAGAGTGGACCATATTGGCTGTGAGCTCAGAGGCCACATCCTTCCAAGGATGATCGCTTTTGGAGAGCTTCATCAGCCCTTACCTGTCCTTACCTTTCCATCATGAAGCGTTCTTGTTGCCAGGCAATACTGACAACTGGGGTTAACTAGCTGATCAGTACCCATAATTAAATGTCTTATAATGGTCATAGTGGCAGTAGTAAAATGTAAAAGTTGTATTTAAACCTTTTATAGTGGCAGAAATGGAGCCAGAAATCCTTCTTCTTCTTCTCCTTTCATCTTTTCTCTTCAGAGGTCGCCACAGCGAATCAGTTGCCTCCATCTAACCCTGTCTTCTGCATCGTCTTCTCTCACACCAACTACCTTCATGTCCTCTTTCACTACATCCATAAACCTCCTCTTTGGTCTTCCTTTAGGCCTCCTGCCTGACAGTTCAAAACTCAAGCACATTAGAGGCAGAAACCCTTATATTGTGAAAATGTGTGTATCTGGTAATTGCAAGAAATTTAGAGTCTTCTTTATTTGGATCTATACATCACTGGTGTTCAGGGAGTCTTGGGATCATATACGCGATCCATCGCGAGGATCCTTTGTAGCCATGAAAGAGAAGGCCACTGTTTTTTCTCCAACTGCTTTTGCCTCGTCACAGAAGGCACGGCACACTCTTCAAACACGGTCTTCAAAGGGTGCGAACCCTGATTTGCGACGCAAAGTCTAGACTTGAGGAAGGTACTGATGAATGCTTCTAGTAGTAGTTGATGGAGTTGCTGTGGAAAAACTAAGTGCATTGTGCAGCAGGTGCAGTCTGTATTGCAGGTGCAGCAATATTCACTATTAATGTGCAGGAAGAACAATATCTACGTAATCAGTGATGCCTCAGCAAACACACTCTTACCTATACATTTTTCCACGAGGAAAAAAAAAAAGTTTGGCAGGAAGAGGAAAGATAAAGAGTAACGTGCACAATATCGCAACGTGTTAGTTAACAACTGTAGCTTTAACTTAAAGTTAACCGATTGCTTTTCCGTTCCCTTTTTTTTTTTTTTTTTGTATTTCCACATCTAATTACACTTTCATTCATCAATGTTGATTAATAGGTCCTGTGGCACGCCTGCCTCATTTTACTCTCAATTAAGCTGGTTGATGCATGTTCTCATCAAGCAAGATGCATTGGCCTGGTTTACTTGAGGCGCTATTAGTGGACACTGTAATTAGTATCCCAGCACATAGAACTTCCCCCACCTCCTGAGCCCCTCTCCCCAAGCTGCCATCCCTGGCCTCTTTTAATGCCTTCCAAATAATGAAGATAACAGAATAGATGAGGGACGAGCAGTCCGGCCCACGTTAATCATCTTCTTCGTCTCTGCATTTTTTTTTTTTTTTTACTTGTTTAGCGGGAGAATTATGGCTTGTAAAATCACCAAACTCCCAATGTCTTGACAGACCTCTTTTGTGTGCCAACCACTCCAGCTCCTCCCCGCGTTTTCCTTATCAGTAGGGAGATGTATGTCTTTATCACATTTCACACTCAAAATGGAACAGCCAGCCAGATATATTTGCCAGTTACTAAATGTGGGGCTTTATCAAAAATATCAGACTAAGTTGGGCACATTAGCCCTCATCCTCTTTGAGAAGCCATTTTAAAAGAGGGCTGATTACACGCTTGTTGCTGTCGTGATACCAGCTCCAGCCTCGAACCCCTTTTTTCTCTCTCGGCTAACTTTCCCAGACCGCTCCTCCGTCTCTTATTCCCTGAACTTCAAGAGATCTCTCTGAGGGGGAGGGGGGCTCTGAGGGCTTCGGCAAAGAGGCCAGCTGGGCAGACGGAGACTAAAAGAAGGGTGACGGATGGGAGGAGATGGAGAAAGATGGAGAGAGAGGCAGCGAGGGTAATAAAGCCAAGAGAAGCAGATAGAAAGAAGAGCAGCCATGTGGCTCTTTGTGCCGAAGATGCTCGAGCGGTGGCCACGTCTCAACATCATGTCTGCGCAGACGGCTCCCATGGGCCCCAGCGCCAAGCTTGTAAGTGCTAATTGGGCCTGTTAGGGTCAGCAATTAGCCGGCTGCTATTGAAGGATCATGACAGCCAGGCCTTTTCAAAGCGCCGTCATTCTTTTAGGGCAGAGAGAGAAAGAGCAGAACATCACATGGACATGGCTCTGACAGCCACCAGACAAGCAGCAGAGGAAGATAAACCAACAGGATATCCCACAATGCAATGTGCTGAGGGCATTGGGGGGGGGGGCAGTATGAGGCAATATGGCGCTTATTGACTTCAGTCAGAACTGGGAGGACTGATGCAACTTTCTCCTGCTAGATAAAATGCATCAACCAGAGTTTTTCTCTTCCTGTACAAAATGAAAACATTTTGGGACTGAAGCTCTCTTTTAGTTTGATGCGGTGCCGTCTGTCTCCTTGTGGGTATTGTGTTTGTGTGGTGTCTGTCTGCGACTGCAGGTCCTCAGCTTCTGTTTTCACTGTTTGCTTCATTCTGCGTTGTGGTACTGGTTACTTACCAGACTGGAGGACAGACTTGTTAGGGGATTAGTTTCCACCTCATCAATGCTCTTAGATTGCACCACATTTTAACCACGTTTTATTCTAACATTATAAAGCAATGCTCGATGTCAGTACAACGTTATTGAGCTACATTAAATTTGATCTTTTTAAATCATGATTGGTGGTCAAATATCAAATTTCTCAAAGTGAAGGTTGTTCAGTTCACTCATAAATGGAAATGCAAGACATAAGGAGGGGAAACACTCCCACATCTTGAGCTCTGAAAGTAAGACAAGATGTTTGGAAAGTAATAAACATGACATTTGAACGTCTGTAGCCAACAGCACAGGTGTAAGCGCTTTCAGATGTTAGCGACAGGCGGTAAACTGCCTGACAATCACCGCAGCCTTGCAGACGCTGATGAGGCTCCCTAACGAATATGACAGGGGGTCATTAACAGATTTGGCCTCTTTCAACCACAGCTGTCTCTTATTGTGAGGCTTTGTGTGTGTGTGTGCGTGTGTGTGTTTGTGTCGGAGCATCTGCTACGAGGTCACAACCCCAACAGCCTCATGCCAGCACATACAAGTCATTCGAAGTCATTTGATTTTCTTGATTTTCATTATTTTACACCACAAAACGCCTTCATCAAAATCTCCTATTTTTCAATCGCAGTCTTTGGTCGAGGATGTTCTGTCAATTCGTTCTAACCGATTTGCAGGAAAAGCCCTCATTTAAAAACTTCATACATATTTGTAATTTGTAGTAACACTAATAGCTTTATTTGAATTGATGACAGACTTGAATCAATGTGCAAAATGGAGCAACAGTAAATGCATCATCAATCTGTATTACATGTTATCGGAGGTGTACACCACTGATTTGTCCAATAAAGCCAAACGGGCTGACCCTGTCAACCAACTAAAGAATATCATTAGACTAATGTAATTTTAAGGAAGCAATAAGCCGGTCAATGCAGTGCTTGTCTGTTGATTTCAGAACAGCTAAGAGACTTTAACTGTGTCTCACATCATGGTTAACTGCACCTCTCAGCTGCTCTAAATTGGCTGTAAAAACACTTTCTCTCATCACTTATAGCTTATGTCAAGTTAAACCTTTTACCACAAAGTGTCAACAAGGACCAGCGTAGTGTTGGTTATGTATTTGTAGTGAGATCACGATGCATTTGTCTCATGATTGGTCCTCAACTTATATCTGTGTATTCACTTGATGTCAGGAGCAAATACAAATGTTGACATGAACAGAGATTTGTGTTTCATAGTAACATCGCAATCATTTTACCACTGACTGATGCTTTCTCTTTCTGTATGTGTGAGTGCGTGCGTGTGTGTGTGTGTGTGTATGTGTGTGTGTGTGTGTGTGTGTGTGTGAGAGAGAGAGAGAGAAAGACAGACAGAGAGAGAGAGAGAGATTTTGATTTCATTTTTAACATCACGTTTATTTCATAAAAGTCAAATTACAAAATATTCACGTCGACACAAAATCCAAAAGAGATTTGAGTAAAGAAAATTTTCAATAATACTGTGCGTTTTCTGAACAAAGAAACATCTAACCTTTTAACATTTATCAAACTAAAAAAAACCCAGACAATTAAGAATAAAACAGTTATCCGTTCTCCACAATCATCTCTTCTACAATCATGTCTTTTACTTTTTCCTTAGTTTTTGTCAATCAATAAAACTCTTGGTCTGTAAAAACTGGCTCACCAATTCTTATTTTACTTTTCATATAAAACCTGAAGCTATTCAAAAACATTTTGAGGTCAGGAAATTTTTTTTCTACTTTTGCCCTCGAACCTTTTGTGTCTTGCAGGACTTTTTTTTATCTTTTGCTAATCATATTTTTCTGTTATGGCCTCTTTCAGACAGAGAGAGAGACAGAGAGAGAGAGAGAGAGAGAGAGAGAGAGACACACAGAGAGACAGAGACGTGGGGACTTCCTTTGCCGTGAGAGAGTGACGGGTGAGGTGGAGATGACAAGCTGGCACAGGGGGCGAGCAGGATGGCGACTGAACATGCTCGGATCTAGGGAGAGGTGTCAGTCCTGAAGCCAGCCGAGCAGAAACACACATGAATACTTAGGAGAAGGTGATTCAAAGAAGAAACAAACAGAAGCTCCATTTTTGATATTCTAGGACCTAAAGGCAAGTAATAAAGCCAGTTTCTTCATCCTAAAAAACAATACCATCATGAATGTTTCCTTGCATTTTTGTCTTACCCATTCCACAATTTAACATGAAATTTAAAGTCCTAACAAAAGTTACTAAATTAGAGAATGTAGTGGTGCATCAAATTAAAATATTTCTATCCAAACTTGCCAATTAGTCAGATTTTTGGCCAACAATTTATTGACAAATCAAGTTTGAATCTGCTCTGACTGAAATGGGCTTGTTGAATGTGAATAAGACGTAGCAGCTGCTCAAATTCATAGGTGATGAATTGTGCCGTAGGCTTCCAGCCATCATTTTTCAAAAAAGTCTTCACGGTCACAGTCCATTTTTTACATAAAACAGCATGAGGGGTTTTTAAAGAGAGATGCTCCACTTGTAGTCTCTCTTAGTCATGGCTAAAGAGCGATTTTGCTTCAGCTTCATCGTTTACGTGGAGCAAGGGGGGAAATTAATCAAAGCTGAAGAGTGATTTTTTTTTTCACGCCTCTCCCTCGGAGAATAAACATCAATAAACATTACTTAATACCCTACAACACAACCCCGCAGGGTCCCATTTAATTTCACTGGTGGAGAACGCCTAAAGTGCTACTGTTTTACACCAAATTACATACTCTGAAAGTTTGAAGAGGCAGCTAGTTTTCCCACCCTTGAGAAAGAAATTAAATTAGCTCGAATAAAACTGTGTGTGTGTGTGTGTGTGTGTGTGTGTGTGTGTGTGTGTATTGTTGGGTGTGGTAGTGTTGGGGGAGCTGGCATACAATAAATGCAGCTGTTTGTAACAGTCCAGTTTAACACCTATGTTGTTTTGAGGTATATTTTTTTTTTATCTTTTTCTAAAACCACCAGACTCGAAGACAAAGTTGGAAAAGAAATGAAAAAAATATAATTATCAGTCCAGCTGGGACATAAGCAGATCTTTCCCCATTTTGTACTTGGTTTCCCAGCAGCTGCTGGCACTCTCATCACTTTGAGCTGTCACATACGCCTGCAGCGCCTTGACAACCATCACAACACTTTACATGGTGCTTTTCACAATATGCTTTTTAAGGAACCACTCAGGCCATAGATTAATTACAACACAATTACCTGCTTCACTCTCCAAAAAAAAAAAAAAAAGGAATTTAGGCAAGTTAAACAAATGAGTTTTATTTATTTCATGTTAATTAAATGTCAAATTTCTCATCTTACCATTTAAGGAATGATAAACATGTGTTCTTGTCACTTGAAATCTTTTCACATCATTTAATGAGTTGGATGACTTTACTAAGAAGAGTTAAATCAGCTTATTAACTTTCTTAAAAAAAAAAAACAGATTTCCCAGAATGCAACTCAACTTTTTCAACTTTTAAAGAAAAGAAGAAAATATGTACTGTATGCTAAATAATTTGCTGATTTTCTAAAACAAACAACCACGGTGTACATAAGGTAGATTGTGGTTGTTTGTTTTTGTAATGTAAAGATTTCAGGCCAAGATGAAGATTGAATTCAGTCTGTACCGCTTTACATTTATAAATAAAACACATAAACACCCCCCCACACACACACACACACACACATACACGCACACACACACAAAATTTAATGCTGGAACAAAACAAGTTATTTACAATTTATTTAAACCGCCCTGACCTCATTGCCATATTTTTTAAAAAAGCAACCGAAACCAACAACTAACTTGCGAGGACAGCTGCCACTGTTCAACATCTGTTTTGTAACACACACACCTTATGTACACAAGTTAATTTAAAACCCAGTCTAAGAATGAAGAACCAGCAACGTTCCCTGACAGTGCTTGCAGTACGCCCTTTCAGAAGTAAACCACCTTTATAGTGTGTTTAACGCAGGTTGACCTCATGTCAAACATCCTCATGTTTGACAAGCTGCGTTTGTCATACTTTGCTGCTCGCTGTATTGAATTCGGAAAAAAAAAAATCCATCCCGTTTATTGTCTCATGTCGGAAGAGCTCTGTCAAAAACTGTCAGTCACAGCTGTCACAGTGACTGACTTAGCCTGGCGTGTTTGTCTTCCAGTTTTCTTATTGTAGTGAGAAACAGCTGCCTTGGTATCCTCACATGAAAAAAGTTTGGTTGTTTTTACATCCCGCTTCAAAGCGGTGATGTATTGTAATCGTCAGTGTGCATGTGTTCATCTTTGATCTATGGTCAAAGCTATGCACTACCTTTGACCATAGATCAAAGCTAGTGCTTGTCAGGTTCTAGCACCTTGTCAGGTGCTACTTTCAGGGTATCATGACCTACCCTGGCATTAGGTCAGGGTAAGTTGTGGGATGTCACGGTCTCTGACTGCCTTGTTCATCTTGGGGTAATAACGAGTTAAAAAAATTAGCTGAGTTCATGAGTGGCAATCAGGAAATATTCTGGACCTGCCTGTACTTTAATGATTTGACATAACTTCCCTGACCACATAATAAATCATACTGTATCTTGTCAGTCGCTGGGAATGCTACGGATATGGGCAGGTCATGAAGTTTCAGCTGCAAATGATTTCAGCTACAGAGACTTTGCCAGGATTCCTGCAGAGTCCCTCAAAGTTTTAGTCCCAAAACAACCTCATTATTGCAGTAGACAGGGTTGGGTTTATGTTCTGACAAACAGGCTGGACTTCCAAACCAGAATGCTTTCATTGTAAACTAGAACCAATAGAGTCACAGACTGAAACATCCCACGACACCCCTGAATTCAAAATTTTACCCTGACCTACTTGCATAGGTCAAAGATCAAAGCCAGTGCTCTGATCTACTTTCATAGATCAAAGCACTAGCTTTGATTTATGGTCTTAGCGCCCGAGTAATGTGCTTTTTGTTTCATCTTTCTATCTGCAACGGTTGCGAAGATGTTTGGTGGACAAACTAATGGACGAACGGACAAACGGACACTGACAATGACAATACATCACCGCTTTGAAGCGGGATGTAATTAACTGATATTGTGGAGACTTTAAGACAGATGAGCCACAGGAAACTGCACCAAATTAGCGATCCAGATCTTGATACGTGAGAACCTGATCGGCGTGTACTTGGAAGATGAACACCTGTCATCCCCGGCCGTACATCCCTCTGCCCATTGTTTCCCAGAAGACCCAAAGGAGGGAGGGAGGAAGGGCAATGTGATGAACGAGCGCCATTGGCCAACACCCAAGGCAGTGATATCTGATCTGCCTCCCACGTCCCAACACAGGCAGAAGGACAATGAGAGAAAAAACCCAAAATATGTCACATCCCAGGCCTCAAAACAGGGACAGAGTTTAAGAGATGAGAGCTGTGTTTCCTGTTTTCCCACTCCTCCTCCTCTTCCTCCACCTCCTCCTCCTATTTTGATTTAAGAGAAGAGCCATTTTAGTAAAAATATATGAGACTGAGGAAAAATAACAGAACCTTCCAGCAGATTAAGTCTTTAGCCATATTGCTGTTCACACCTAGTAAAACACGTTGCAAAAACGTACGTGACATTCATCGTCATCAAGCAGCCAATCTACAATTTGTTTTAAAATCTACACTGGATACAGCGGAAAGCAGTTAATTTATTTCTCCAGCTGGATTTTTAAATATGGGAATGACCACTAGCTATTTAAGCTCATTCATCAATTGTTCTCTACAACACAGTCGAGGTCACACCAAACAATTAAGATCAAATAAAGGAAAATTAGAGTCAGTGAGTGAGTCTTGTTTTTCCACTTCCTGTGTGTTTGCAGAGAATGTCCTTCAAAGTGGATCTAAGCAGCTGTGTCAGCAAGCATCCAGCCTGCAGAGGAGTCTGATCAACACTCTACAAGCTGTTCTGCTGCTGACCCTGACCTCTGACCTCTATGAGGCCAGAGGAACACACAGTGTCCCTACAGGGGTACTGTATGATTATCCTCACAGTTTTTGATTACCAGCCTGTAGACTGTTGGAGATAGACACAGCCTGAGGATTGATTGTGGTTGTAGGAAGCTGCTAACTGCTAACCCCAAGCTGATCTTTCTACATGCTAATCAATAACGGCCTCTGGATAAAGGCAAACACTAATTCATTAATTGACTAGAGGAGGGAATTCACTTACCACATCACCTTTGACATTAAAGTTTTTGTTTTAAGGTTTATTTCTGTGAGAAATGTATGATTTCCAGCTATTGTTAGTGCTGGTGTTTCTTAGTAAGACTAAATGATGACGAAAGCTGCTCTCTGCTGTTGTTTTAAATGGTTGTAACAGGATGGAATGGTACATATGTACATCGGCAACACAGGACAGTGTTGTGATGTTTTGACACCAAAAATTGGAAAATTTTACAAGCATCCAGCAGCGGTTAGCCGCGAACTCAAAAAAGAATTAAATAACAAAAATGTCCTCAAATTGCAGCGACAGAGTGACGTCCTGGAGCTCCTAACCCTTCAAAAAGAAGAATAGATCAACTGCCATGTGACAAGGAAGGTAAGGAACATGTTATTCTGCTGATTTCATGGTGTTTCCTGTAAAGCATCACAGACTGACGCTGCTGTGTTTATTTGCTAAAAGAACACACTGCTTGTGATTTACTTTGACTAAAGGGTCCTTTTTGTCCTCCTTTTTCTGCCTCTAAACCTTTTTTTTGTAAATGTTGATTATTTTGTCAGAAACTTCTTTCAGACAATTGAAGGACCGGAGATTTCACTTTCAGGGAAGAAGGTAAACGTTGACTCCCTCGTTTAATCCTGGCTTCGAACCCATAACCTCCCAGTGACCAGACCTCTTCTGACATCACGTCTGATGACATATACACTTTCTAAAAGCATGATTTAATTAGCATCTTATCATCATATCTCCTCTAGATGAATGGGTTGGTCACATGTAATCATCTCCGTGTCAAAGTGTAACACAAAAACACAGATAAATCTCTTCTAACGTACATTCGCCGCACATTGCGTTTCATTTCCTCCTCTGCGGGGATAGAATATCAAACAAAAAACATGAAATGTGTTTTAAATCACTGGAGGACGGTGACACAGACACACAGAGAAATAAAGAGAGGGAGAGACGGCACTTCCCTTTTCTTCTTCTCCTCCCTTGTACGTAATCTGCAGAACAATCACACAGCAGCCACACATCACAGTGACAGAGATGCACCTCCTCTACCTCTCAGTATCGATCTCCCTTCCAATCTAAATGACCCTGTTAACCATTCCCTTAGCACACCCCACCTCTCCTCTTTACTACCCCTCAACGCTTTGAGCCCTACTTAGTGGGAGCACTAAGCTTCCCCCCACCCTCCGCTCTTCCCACCCACCCACCGTACTCCTCTTAGTTTAAAATGGCCCGGTGTGAAATAACTCACATCACTACAAGAGGGATGAGGTCATTAGAACATGTGACGCCCTCTTGAAACAGCAAGCATGATTGAAAAATCAATTTTGATGCCTGTTTTTTTCTCCTCCTCTCTGCACTCCTTTCATGCTGTCTGTGTTTGCATTTCTCCCCGTAATGCCCTCAATAGCACGTTTCCACTGTGGAAACACTGAATCAAAAGACATAAAACTATTAGAGCAACACTCCTTGTACTTCAAATAGCCTTTATCTCAGTCTGCTGCTCCAGCTTTTCATCTCCCTGCACTGATCCCAGGTCTGAATATGCAGGAAGTCTACGTTCTGCCAAAGGAGAAGGTGAGGGTGGGTTTTGGAGTAAAGACTGTCACACTCAAATGATGTTGTACTAATATGTTATCGTGGCGGTAACACGCCCCCTCCCCCTCTCAGTTTTATATCAATCTGGCGCATTAATGCTGAGCACTTCCATAGGACAGAGGTCTTTTGGGAGTGAAGCGGCGGCTTTGAGTGATTTGGAAGTTTTTTGATCTTTTTAGCAGATCGCTCCGGGTTAGCTCCGCCGCTCACCTCACATCTTCCATCCATTAAACTGGAGCCATTTTGAAGCATGTTCTGATTAAATGGCTCCTGCGTTCTTCTGGTTGAATATTTTCACGTTACAGATGCAAGGACGGGGCCTGCCCACGGCCAGAGAGAGAGAGAGAGAGAGAGAGAGAGAGAGAGAGAGAGAGAGGAAGACGTCAGTGTTTCTTTTTTTTTCTTTACCAGCCGTCAACCTTGTTGGGTTCAGTGTAACTTTCATTAGAGAAGGAGATTTAGTGCACTTGAAAAGACAGATGAAAGAGTTAGAGGCTAATTATCAGGAAATTGAAAAAAGATAGATGTACTGCAGCGACTACAATTAGTGAAGCACAGAATATCAAAGACTTATCAAGAGCAAGCGAAAAGGCTGCCTTGAAGAGCGAGCACAATTAAGGCATCTGCAGTCCATGTGAAATGAGAGAGAAGAGGAATAAAGATACGCCGGCTTCAATAGAAGGCCTTTTTTTAAAAAAAAAAAACATTTTCAGGGATAGCACGGGCATCAGCAAGCCAGCGGTGACATTAAATCACACTGCTAGACGAACCGAACCGCACTCACTGTGAGTTGTCTTCTTCCTCATTTGCCCTTTTTGCATCCTCACTTCCCCTCACCTTTTTACATTCATGGTGTCTGTTTCATTATACCCTTCCCAACTCACACATTCACACTCACACACACACACACACACACACACACACACACACTGGATAAAGGGGTTGGGGCTGATGTCTAGCCTCTGCCCTGACGAAACTCCCCTGCATGCTTCATTGCTTAACAAATTTGCCCTGATTGACAGTCGCAGATCACACATGCTCACAAATAGGTCATTTTGGGGCAGTGTGTGTGGGTGTGTGTGGGTAAAAATATGTCCACCCACTCTAAGCCAACCATTTTGTCAAAAATACATACACCAATATCCAAATGTATATAGGATTATTCACTGTTTGATATTCTAATATCATTATTCCATTTAAAACCATCTCATCTGATTCTGTAGTTATGTGGTAGCAAGTTATGGTCAGTGTTAACATTATATTATGTTTATACATGTTTAGATTTTTCTTTCTGTTATATTTATCCAAAAACAACAAATTCTAAATTTATTTAACACACAGTTGAAAAAAAAGGAAAACTAATTATTTCAGTTATGACCGACATTACGGCCGTCTGAGTTTGCAGCCAGGCAGTGATGAAGACTCCTCAATATGTGAGGGATGCTTGGGGGTCTGTGCTCTTTCCAGACAGGCTTTTACATAAACTGCATGGCGGAGGCCTCGCCAAATCTGCCATCTGTTGGATCCCTCTCTCTTGCTCTTTCTCTTTCTGTTCTATGTCTTCTCCTGCTATCTCTTCTCCCTATCATCTGTCTGTTTTCTCTCCTTTTTTTACAAATACGGATCAAAACACAGCCATTCTCAGACTGTTTACAAAACAAGAACTTGCTGGTTTAGAACAGAGCTCTGTTAAAGCAGTCGTCATTTCTTTCTTTCTTTCTTTCTTTCTTTTTTTTTTTTTTTTTTTGTAGAGCATTTGTTACCAGAGATCTTTAGGGATGCTGCAGTCTTTAGTCAGAGGACCTGCTTTTCTTGCCATTAGTCGAATGATATAAAACATGACAAAACAGTGTCTCTGTGAAGCCGGGTGTTAGACGGGTCTATTCTCCCCGGGACTGATATGTAGGGCAAGAGAGGAACAGCAGCAGGAGGAGAAAAATGGGGATGGGCCTTAGCTGGGAGCTAGGGGGCGCACTAGCACATGCACACTCCAACGTGAACATGCACTGTGTTCACAACTGAGGTCCCTGCTGGCATGGTAATCCATAAAGAACATTACTGCCAAAGCAAAACAAAGCGGAACGTAAATTGTGAATATTTCCTACACAAATGCAAAATCCTCCATTTAATTTGAATTATTAATTTGAATTATTAATAGCTTTAATAAAAAAAAAAAAAACATACAGAATCTTCTTTCTTTCAATTCCAAATAATGCAGCACATATGAAATGCCACAGTGTTTCTTTTTGTTTTGTTTTTTTCTATGTGACTGAGTGAGAGCACACGCTCTATCTCGCGTTCACACTTGCACATACTGAGAGATGAGATGAGATATTGGGAGGTGGCGGTGTCTCTTTGGCTGTTGTGCCTGAGGCTCTAGCACATGGGATAAGGGGGTAAAACAAATGCTAATGTCTCTCAGCCAACTAGCACACATGTCTAGGAAGGGAGCAGAGAGGAAGAGAGCTAGACTGGCATCTGTCTGTTAGCATTGAAATCTACAGCGCGGTGTCTTTTTATACACTCATTGTTTCATTCACCCTACAAGCCCCTGAACTGAGGTGCCAGGAAATTAATTACTCTCTTTGGGAAATTTCTCTTTTTCGTCAGCTGCACATTGACTACTTTTAACTGTATGAATTAAAGAACATAAAAAAGCATGTGTGAAATATTGGCAGATTTTTGCTCGCTTAAACTGAATCATTTAGTATGCTTTTAGTACAGAATAATGAGACACTTGGAAAAATCTCCTCTTGCAGCTGCCCTTGTTTTTCTGAGTCAGAAAAACAACAATGATCTGTAAATACCAGTGAGTGACAGTAGCATCCTTTGGTGGAAAAAGAGAATTTACATTTAAGGGTTAGCATCTGCAAATGTCTTCAAATGCAAGCATTCATGCACACGTTAATGTCCATTGTGTACATGTGTGTGTAGAAAAAGCCAGAGCCACGATCTGCTGTCTCCTCATTCATTCCCACCACCTGATCTCCATCTGCATTGACAGCTGTACTGCTGACTCTTTTCATCCGTGCTGTAGTTGAAAACAGCCAATAACAGTGAGCCTGTAGCACATCACTGTAGCATGCTGATGTATGACTGTGTGTGTGTGTGTGTGTCATTCACACACACACACACACACACACACACAGACACACACACACACACAAAGCGTAGATTGCGTTCCAACTCACCCTGTATTTTTAACTCATCTCCACCAGAACTGTAATCTTGCTCATTGAACCTTCAAATTGTTGGATGTTACCTCAAAGGGAATTGGAGAAAATCATTACCTATTGCGTATCATCACTTCTCCTACCTCTGTCAAACCTGTGTTTGCCACTTCTTTTATTCTACTTGATTCTTTTTACTGGTTATTTTCTTTAGTTTTTCTAAAATGTTACACCTGTTCGTTGTTGTAAAATATTGTTGAAGTGAAATGTCAGTGTTTCTGCTCTGGTTTGGTAAAATTCTGAAAACACAGTGATTTTATTTGCATTTCAAAGTCTTTTTTTTTTTATATCTGTGAAATCACAAAAGCAACTTCTGTATCCAGAGCATTTGAGAGACTTTTTTCTGTCTGAATTCTGCATTTATGTTAAATTACATCTCTGCCTGACTCTCACAAGCTTCAACTCCTGCTGCCTCCTCCTCCTCCTCTGTGTGTCTCTCGTTTTCTGCTTTGATGTTGTCTTTCTCCTCCTGTCTCTCTCTCTCTCTCTCTCTCTCTATCTCTCTATCTATCTATCTATCTATCTATCTATCTATCTATCTATCTATCTATCTATCTATCTATCTATCTATCTATCTATCTATCTATCTATCTATCTATCTATCTATCTATCTATCTATCTATCTATCTATCTATCTATCTATCTATCTATCTATCTATCTATCTATCTATCTATCTATCTATCTATCTTCTCTGGTCACTAGATTATAGTGCTAAGGGTCGGAGTCTGGACTATAAAACAGAGATTACCCTCCAAAGTTCCTGCCCGGCTCATAAAGGAGGAGGTGGTTTGTGGGGCAGATAGAGCGAATGGGGGTGACACTGAGAGAGACTGAGATGCAACTCTGTAAGCAGAGCTCTCTGTCTCCGAAACTTATCCCACCCCCTTGGCACAGAATGGTACAGTCTTGCATGTGATCGTGAGTTTGTGGCTCTGTGCTGTCAGGTTTTTGGTAGGGTCCGGCCCAGGAGGAATGCTAACTCACAGAGCTAGTACCTGTCACGGCTTCTTCACTCTCAACCCACAAACACACATTTGCACAAGAGGTACGCACACACACACACACACACACACACACACACACACACAACTGCACGTATATGGCTTGTGTCAGCTCCTCCACAACAGGCTGGTAATTAAACTCCCACTGATTTACTGAGTGACACCAACAAATCCCAACCCAGCTTTTTTTATGACAACCATACTTCCTCAGGCTACAGTCCCCATCTTTCCCCCTCTTTGTATATGTTCTTTATACTGTCTTTACATGAGGCTTGGGAGAAGGGAATTATTTTTACCATCTTTCATGAAAACATAAGGCACAAGAACAAAGTTCATGTACACGCCAAAAAAAATGTGACAAACAAAAAAAACCAAAACAAATGAAAAAGAAACCTCAACCTCAAGTTACAAGATTGAAAAATGCATCTCTGTGTTTTACAGGATCTCTGTTTTACAGCATGGCATGCATGAGCACCCTGACCCATGACAAGGATCATAAGAGCTAAAATTAGCCATTCAATGTGACAGGAAGCCGCTGAGGATGCCACGCGGGACCCCTCACCTTTTTAATTACACAGAGTGACTGATTGACAGCCGACTCGAAGCGTCATTCATCACCACAAGACTTTGATACCCAAGAATCCGAGTCCCTTTAACCCCAATGTGAAGTTCTTTTCACCAAACCATAAGGAAAACTCCTGTTTGTAGACAGGTGCTATCGTTTACCCTTCCCCAGTCAGGCAGAATTAGCAGGAGGAGAAGGAGATGAGGACCCGTCAGTGGATCTGATTCCTCTGTGGGGGCTCTGGAAGGATGCTGCAGTGGGCGCATGGGTGGGATTTGATCCTCAGATCCTTGGCAGCTGCCAATCACCAAACTCTCTGAAGTACGATCAGTATCATTGATACTTGTCAACCTGATCGCAGACAAAAGGAGGTCTTTATTTATTTATTGAGAGGGAAGGATGACACACGTCACAAAATATGAGCTGAACGTCAAAATGTATCAATCACCCTCTCGACTCTTCTTCTCTTTTATTTGATGTGAAGCTTTCATCATAAAAGTATAACAAGAAATGTGTCATAAAAAGTTTTATTACGGGTGTGTTAGCTGGTGGCTGGATGGTGTATATAGGTGCCGGCGTATAGGTGGGGTGGCAGACTCCCAGACTGTGGGACTAAAGGTGTGTCACGGGGTGGTGGAGGGGGCGGGGTGCAGGTGCTTCTGCATTGACAGCTCAACACATGGAGGGCTGCCAGCCCCCTCGTGAGAGAGAGAACGGCATACTAAACGTCTACCTGAGGTGCTACAGATGGAGAAGTCAAAGACAGAGGATCCTTTACACGGCATTTTGGAAGGCACCATTAATATTTCATCAAAACTGCGATTACACACACAAACAAACAAAAAAGAAAGTGTGTCTCCTTAATCCGCCCTGCAGTCTCTCACTCATTCACACACATCTGCTCTGCTCTACTTCCGATCCTCCTTCGCTTACTCTTCTTTTCTCTTCGGTGTTTCACTCCTGGCCCAATCCTATGTTTTACCAACTGTATTGTCATTTTTAAGAAACCAAATAGACCACCAAGTTGTTCAGAAAGCAGGTCTGCGAATGCAATACATACACGTCCTGTGGACATCTAACAACTGAATGTATAACCAAGATATTACATGTGGAACCTGAGGAAATAGACATTATGATTTCTCTCTTCTTTACAAACATTTCAGCACCTTTCAGCACCAACATTTTGGCTTTATGTACCCAATTTCTCTATTTTAGTGAACACTCATCAACCTTGAACCAGGCATCTAACTGAGCGATTAGCCAGAGGCCCCAGTAGAGCGTTTGGCAGCTTCGGAACCAGAATGTTTTCATTGAAACATGAAACTGACTGACGATTAGGGCAAATAAATGAAATAATGAATCCAAAAGAATCTTAATATCACATTGTGGACAAATATTTCAGATTATGTCTACCACCTTTGTTAACAATATGCTTCCTTTGTTGTTGTTTTTTGAATGGATGAAATAACGTTTTCAGCGTCTAATAATCTTCATACACATGTGGAATATTAATTAACATAACAAATTCAATTATTTTACAATTGTATGTAGTAGTTTAAATTACATTTAACTTCACTTTTAACCTGGCTTTACATTTTTACATGTCTTTTTTTGAAGAAGCTTGAAAAAAAAAGAAATGTTTAATACAGGTCAAATCCAAACAACATTAAATTAATCCTGGCATGTGTTTTTATAAAAAAAAAATATTAACACCAACAGATATTCATACATTAATTCAGGTTATCATTATGAACTTTTTACTACATTAAAGACAAGGAAATTCTTCCTCTCTCATTACTGTGGAGTAAAGACATATGCAGAAGTGAACAGAGCTGTTTTCAACATTTTACTTGTTTTTGTACAGATTAATCCATGTTTTTGGAGACTTCACTGACACTGAACGAAATTAATGAAATGGAGAAATGCAAAAAATCTTTGTGGTTAATGTAACAATTCAAGCAAAGCGCAGCCAATGTGTCAGATGAGACAATGACAAAAAGTGAACTGAAAAAGTGAAGAAAATGGCCTCAGACCACTGCCAAGTCACTCATTGCTAGTGAGCTTCCAACTTTTTTTTTCCTAAAACAAAAAGCCGTTTTCGTTTTTGAACTGCAGCTCATCACTGCCATTGTGAGGATGTATCAAAATCAACGTAATATGGACTTAAACAACTCTAGATGGCTGCACCACGAAGCATAAATGAGATGCAGACCAATGTGATCTGAAGCTATCAAAACTTCTCAAAGCAGTCCGAGTTCCCAGAATTCAAGATGGCAGCAGTGTGGCGTGGTCTTCACATTCCACCGGGAATCTGGGTTGCGCGATCATTCACAGTAAAATGTAAGGTAAACACCGCAGTATCATGAGAATCGCTTCAGTCCACACAACATGGCCTGACCTGACTTTACAACATTTGCAGAGTAACAGATTTCTCTTGCACATTATATGAACTGCCATCAGCAGAATATAGAATGTTAACGGCGAGAGTGAAAAGACTAATGCCGAGGAACACACTCTGTCTCTCTCCCGCACACACTCGCAGACACACATGGCACAGTGGTAGATCAACATGTGACGGTGAGAGATAGCAGCAGCTTGCCGTCTTTGCCGGGAGCAGCCATTAAATAAACATGTCAAGTTGTGTGCGTTTTAATGATGATCAGCCGAGCTCGGTTTCCCTGTGAAGCGCCAGCCAAAAAAGATCGACACAGTGCAACTCCCCAGACCTCTCTCCCCTCTCTCTCTGTCTCTCGTTCTCTGCGTCTGCCTCTCATCGAGGCTTCCCTCATGCTGACAGAGATGGAAAGAAAGAAAGAACAAGAGGCAGGGCCTTTTGAATCAGGTTTGGAGGTGGGTGGGTGGGGTGGGGGTGTGGGGGGTTGTTTGTATGATGATTTTTCATTTGAAGAGAAAGAAAAACATCAGTCAAGTGCAGGCTTTTGTGAGGGTTTTAACACAGCTCTATCCCCGCTTGTGTGTGTGGTAGTTAGTTCTGAGTGCTATGTGTCTGACATGAGAGTGAGTAACGGGCCGGCTGGTAAACGTTCTGTTTGTGTGTTTACAGAGTTGCACACCCTTAGGTGAGGAGGCTCTCCCTCTCTTTCTTACCTCCGTCTCGTCTTTGAAGAGCGGGGGGCTCGGCATCGGATTAAAGTTTGTTTGTTTTACGTTTAGCGAGCGAGAGCTGCCATTTCTCTCCTCCTTTCCCCCCTCATCTTCTCCCACTCGCCTCACGCTCCCTCACACACACATACGCAGTAAATCTCGCAAACACGCTCTCTCTCTCACACACACACACACACACACACACACACACACACACACACACACACACACACACACACACACACACACAAATACACCTCAGATCAGAAGTAGTGTGGAGTGCTGAGGCTGCATATGTAAATGCTGAGAGATTGTCAAGTGTCTGAGTGTGCATACATCAGGGTAATCAAGCCAGCGCTGATGGGAAGAGCTCGCTCCAGGAGCAGATCCGCAGTACTGGCAGTCACACCGCCGTCACTGAACTGCTGCCAATAATGGGTTTGAGAGGTGTTGGAGGAGGGGGGTAGAGAGCACGTGTGTCTGTGTGTATTTATTCGCACACAAACATACCCATCTGCAAGTCGCAATCTATTTTGTATGGCGTTGTGCATGCATGTATGTTAATGTGACACCTCTATGACAGAAAAGCTGATTGAGAGTGTGAAGGTGAAGCCAATCTGCACACAAGGCGTTGGAGTTGCAGTTGGAGTGCTGCTGAGTTACAATCTGATATAAAATGCTGGTGGATACACTGGCCCATCTTCAACCCTTGCCTTGCAGAGCCACTGTGTCTAATGCAGCGATATCCTACAGTTCTCTGCTGTTTGTGAGTCACAGGCACTCCAGTCCCCACCTAGAGATCAGCCAGTGAGACAGCATCTGATTATCGACAGTTCTCTCCATACTGGTGAATAACTCTACTCTCCATCATATTAGGTAACATACAAGTTTGTTCCACAGACAAATATCAGAGTGACGACCAGTTTTTGATGATCTTAACATCTCAAGGAATTGTTTCAGGCTGTTTTATTATGATTATGAGGACTTTAAAAAGACTAAATGCCTTTTTTCTAGTTATTTTTATGTGCTCAAACTTTCAGGCTATTCGTCCCTACATCTACTTTAAATGTGCCAGATGCTCCTATATGTGCTCATTTTCCCTTAAGGTAATAGTTTTACCAATTAATAGTCTTAACAGTTCACTATTATAGTAAGTGCTAATTTATAGAAGGATATCCAACTGCAGTAATTGGTACATCTGACCAATGGTTTCATCAAACAGTACTTCAACATAACCAACGCAATATCAACTATAAGGCATCTGAGTACTAAACTAAAGACTTCTGCTTGGAAAGATCAGTCCCAACCAGTCAAGACCGATAAATTACAATAAGCATCAGGATTAGCATAACTTCAAAACACACAGCTGTAGAAGTGAAGGAGATAGCCTTTAAGTATATATATATATATATATATATATATATATATATATATATATATATATATATATATATATATATATATATATATATATCTATATATATATATATATATATATATATATATATATATATATATATATATATATATATAACTATCTGCTTGCATAGCTGACTGACTGGTCAAGTCCTGTCGTAAACTGAGGTATGCTGTTATAGATTTTATTAAATGCAATTTGAAATCATGAATATTTACCATTCTCCATTAAACAGGTCAGATAATTACATGTTAACTTTTGCCAGATGCTATAAATATTTAAGAGCAACATGTTTTAATTTCCTCATGTGTTAACTTCAGCTACTCAACACGCATGTTGAAACTCGGATGTTTATCCTTATGAACATCTGGCCTCTTCCACCGCCTACTAGATACCTTATTCTTATCCTACTACACTCTATCCCTGGACAGCAGGTACCACACGATGCTACACTGTTGAGTCCTTCACCTTCTCTGTTATTCATTCTTACCCTTACAATACTTTTCTACTCAACAGTGTCCTTTATTTCATCCTCGGCTGTCACACCCTGCTCTTATTGTATCCCACAGTTTATTCCCTTGCCTGGCGAGAGCAGTGGCTCGTCTGATCAGCTAAACAGATCCCCCAGCAGGCCTCACACTTCCCTGTGGAGAGCCTGGGATTGGGAAGAATGTTAACATTGCATTACAGCACGCCTCCACATACAACAATATCCTCAATGAACAACACGGCTTTATCTGTCTCTCCTGGGATCTCAACCATGGCTCTCTATCTCTTTCAGTGTCTACAATATTCTCTCTGTCCCTACCTCTAACCTCCCCCCTCTCTTTCTCTACACACATGTGCAATAGACGGAATATCAGGATTACCGTATGAGCTGACACGGTGACATGGTGCTAATCGTCAGATTCGTGTTTGTTTCCACCCAGAATCTGTCACCCTCTAATAACGAGCCCCCCAAAACCCAACACAATTGGCTCTGAAATGGCAGGAGAAACACAATAGGCACAAAAACCCAGCAATCTTGTCAACATATACAAATGAAAGGCATGGAAGGAAGCTACACGCATCCCCTTTTCTCTTGTTGTCATAGGACACACATGCATACCCTTCACATCTTCTTCCTGAGCTGTGTCAGCGCAGGCCTGCAATTAATTTGTTTAATTGCCCCCCTCCCCCATGGACACACACACACACACACACACACACACACACACACACACACACACACACACACACATTCATATCCATCCCAACACCACCTACCCCTTCGTCCCAGCCCTTTCAACCCCCTTTGAGTTTGGCACGGCTGCTATCCTGTTTTAACATGGCTATCACCAACAGCTTTCTTTCAGGACTTTGATGACGAGCCAACAGAATCAAACACAAAGTTTTACCCCGGCCTGATGACCGACATGTTTTAACATTGTCTTATTGGTTTTGAAAGGGCAAAACGGAAGAATTGATTTATTTACTTTATCTTTTTTTTTTTTTTTTTTAAAGACGGTTCTATTTTCTGTCATTTCTCAACAGGATGACAGCAGCTGTGTAAATAACAGTCTGACTGAACTGTCAAATCTGATACAGCAGATGCTGATATTTGGATGTTTCACCGACAGCGACCCTTGACTTTTCATACAGCTCTCCTCCACTGCTCCGTCTAGAAAAATTAAAGTCGAAAAAAGATGATGATTATTTAAATGCACTTTGGTCTCAACTCCGTTGTGTTATTTTCACTCTGAAAAGTACAAAATAGTTGTGGATAAACCGACTGATATTGAGCACTGTTATAAAAATATATTGGTGTGGTGTCAGCGTTTGGGTGTGCGCTTATTGTGCTCTAATAGCTGCACTCCTGTGATGCCATAGGGTAAGTATCTGTACAGCAGCTGCAAAAAAAAAAAAAAGGGCCTCCCGAACCTGTGCTGACGCAAAGTGACAGCTCTGTATATCTCTCACTGGCACTGACAGCTGACAGATGGATAGCACTCATACACCTCAGGAAAAATAGACAGAGAGGGAGAGCGGTGGGGGGAGGGTGAGGAAAGGAGGCATGGAGAGAGAGGAAGAAAGAGAGAGAGAGAAAGAGAAAGCCCCCAGGATGATTCGCCAGCATTGCTCTCTGTTCAGAGGGCCGGCATTTGATTGAGTGCTACACAGAATAATAAACCCTCCACTACCCGATGCTGTGCCAAGCGTTCCCCCCCCCCCCCCTTATCTCTTCCTCTCTCCTTCGTTTCCCTCCAACCCTGCTCCGCCCTTTATTCTGTCCTTCTTTCCCCAACCCCTCCATTGTTGCCCCTCTTTTGGAGCTTTGCTCTTGTTCCTTTATGCTATGCCTCCTATTCCCCAGGCCCGTCTTCAACACCTCCTGGTCTATCTTCATGTTTTTTTGTTTTTTTGTTTTGTCTCCTCACTCTCTCTCCTGTCCCCTTCACTCATCTGCTATCTGCCTCTATCTGCCATCCTGGCATATTTGTCTCTCTATTTCTGAGGTGAGAGAGACAGGGGTAAGAGGTCCCTGTCAAACAAACCAACAGTACTCACTCACAGCTATTCCCCCGTGTATCCGACTGCGTATCTGGATCTTTGCAACCTTGTGCAAAGATCCAGGGTGTACACACACACACACACACACACACAAACATACACACACAATCACACACACACACACACACACACACACACACACACACACACACAGACACACACACACACACACATACAGGGCAGCTTTCACCACAGCGGGAGAACATGTGATTTACAATACTAGCACCAGCATCAAAAGCAAACACATTCATTGTGCTTATAATAGAGCAAATAATAAATGGAAACCTATTAGATAGTGTTGTATCTTGTGAGAAGATGACACCGTCGGTATCTCTTGAATGTACTATATATTTAAACACATTGAAATGTCAGAATTCATACAATACTGTGTCAATACTACAGTCAGAACGGTCAAAGAATGAAATAAAGATTGTTTTTATTAGAGAAGATGAAAAGTGATAATTATTCAGAAAGTCTTTATCTGTGTAGAGTCTTCAGAGACATGGTAATCGAAGGACATCTGTCCTGAGCAGAATTAGATAAATCGCCTCATAAAACCCAGGCGGTGGTGGTGGTGGTTGATGACTCTGCTGAGACTGATAAAACTGGGCAGTGGGTAGTGATGGGGAGGTGGATAGAGAGTACAACAGCACCATGAATGAATTATAACTATAGATCATATTTATAGAGACTGTTTCATCTTGGAGTTAGCTGCTAGGAGCTAGTTGTTAAGTCTTGTTTTGTAGAAAATAGGACGTAGCCTCTCCCCCTGATGTTTCGGGGAAGTTACCACTGGTAAGACTAACAGTCTCCATTAAGCCTCTGCTACATTTACAAAGAATGTTGGAGCAAAATACAGGTGCGCTGGGTCTGTGTTGAACTGACCAGGTAAAAAAAAGACAAATGACAGGTGGAAATTAAGACCGAGCTTGCAGGAAAACTATTAGTGAAAGAAATGGGAAGTAGAATACTCATATTCTATTAATGCCACAACAACATCAAGTTGTTGTTTTTTTTAATATTGAAATTGACATGATATAATTTTTCAAAATGGGCCCTGATCATGTAGCTATGCAGAAATTTTTGCAAAACTGCAAAAAATGAGAATACAGTTCTTGGCCTGGAAGATGATAATTTTATCTTTAGAATGCTGGTGGATGGATACATGGACTGTGAACAGGTAATACAAAAAAGAATTTGCATTTCATCAACGTGTTTTAAGCCTCCAATATCACCTCAATGCAAAATGTATGACAACAAGCGCTGAAGGTAGAGCCAATGTCAATGTGTCACCAACACACACTTGACCAAATGCTGGATTTGACAAACAAACATGATTTTTAGACATTTAAAGTTTACACAAACGGCTAATATACTATCATAATTCCGTTGTTTTAAATTTTATATACATGTAGTCCTCAAGATACGAACGTCTGACTTACGAAGATTCTTAGACATGAAGAAACGCATGCCGCCATTTTCGAATAAAGCAGTTTCCCTTTCTGTCACAACCCCCCCTGAGCAGGACTGCTGCACCCACCCCACCCCCACCCCCCATCTTGTTCTTGTATGTACCTTTGTGAGCATCTCGGTGTGTCAGACTTCATACCTTGGACACTTTATTGTTTGTCATGGCTCTTATCGCTGGCTCTTTTACTTTGTACAAAGAAACTTTCCAAAGACATTTCTGTTTTGTTCGTTTTGTTTGTTTGGTAGTTTCAGTTTAGCGGTAATGTACTATGTTGTCGGCCGGATCAGCCCCTTTAAGAAGGTGATTATGTGACCGAGGCAAGCATCTTGCATCAAATGTGACTCGTAGCCAGATGTGGCAGAGAGAATCCAGAAATTTTCCACAACAAAATTGACCCACAGACCAGTGCTGGGCAGCAGCCCGGGGATGGAGTCTAAAGGCAAGTGACATTATGCTACCACAGTATTTTATTACATGTATGTGTTGTTTTTAATGTCTTGTAATTGTTTTTGTTCATTCTCAGGGAATTTTATTTTGTATTTAGAGTAGTAATGGCATTTAAATGACCTCAAATTGCAATTGTGGATTGAATTTTAATAAATAATGACTCACAAACAATTGAAGTTACCAACAATCTCTAGGGAACCAATTGTTTTCATAGGTTCAGGACTACCTGTATGTCAGTTAATCTTTTTTCAAATAGTGGTATACAATTATAATGTGATTAATCTCAGTTAAAAGTCTATAATAATTACATTATTATTGTTATTATTATTATTATTATTATCATTATTATCCACAGAAGTCATGATGGTGTTTTGACCTCCACTTCCTCTGACAATGACAATAATCGTCACTTTTTACTGAGACAAGTCAGAGACAAGAAATTAAAAAAAATATATCACAACGAAGTTGAGATGTTATTAAAAAATGAAGGCATTAATCAACATGTCATCCATCCATCTGCCCATCCATCCATCCATCCATCCATCCATCCATCCATCCATCCATCCATCCAGGCTTTGCCACCTCCTGGGTCAGTGGGCCTGATGGTAAATCCCAGAAGAGACGTCAACTCATCGCGAGGCCTAATTTGTCATGTATCTCTTTATTTCATAACCACACATACAGTCCCAAAAGTAATTAATCACAGCCTATTATTGTGACTGACTCAATTATACATTAAATATATTAAATATTTATAATAGTATTTTAGATATAAAGCACAGACAAATCATAGAAGCATGCATTACACATAAAATGGACAGCTTTGTGTTGTTCTGCCCAAAGTCTGAATGTCACAATTCATCCTTTTCACACACACACACACACACACACACACACACACACACACACACACACACACACACACACACACACACACGTATGTTTGGTTCCGCTCTACTTTCCATCTCCTCCATGAGGGTTAATCTGTGGATGTGTTCCAGTACCCTCCTTCTCTTTCTCTGCCTCTTCTCTTCCCCCTCCTCCTTTTCTTTTCCCTCTCATCCCTCCATCCCCTGGGTCTGTAAACAGCCTGTTTCTCTGCATCCCAACATAGGGGTGAGAAGCTAAGAGGCTGCCTGGCTGCTCGGCCGGCCGACTGGCAACGAATTGAAAGATGTTTACTAAATAGCCCCCATGTCCCTGTGCCTGGCATTTAGTAGTCAAGACTCTGCTCGCCTGTTACAGCACAAAATGAAGGGAAAATGACTCATAGCTTCTAGTGATGACACACTGCATGCATTGCACGTGGTTTCCGGGCCTTATGTTCACAGTTTTGAAATATTTTAATGGGTAATTTCAATTAACACTTATACTGGAAATATATTTTCTAACCTGTATTTATCTGGGGAAACACCAGTGCATCATTTTCACTTCCTGCAACACCTGCTTCACGTTCATGGAGACAGACATTCACGCTGGATGTGAACAAAAACATGACCTCCTGGTTAATGATGGAGAGGAGTGTTATATATTCACTTTCCAGAGTTACATTTTTCTTTCTTTTTGACTGGATTAGCAAAACAAAGTGAGCTGCAGCACCAATGACTCACTATAATGTAGACACACACCTTCATGAGCTTATGCCAGATAGACATACAGTACACTAGCAAACACAAGGCAAGCCCGGCTGTGCGAGGGACAAAGCGGGCTCGTCATAAATCAAAATGATAAATCCTGATCACAAGTCAGTCAGGCGGGTGTCGGAGTCAGCAGTCGGAGACATGCCCTCAGAGGCAGGGACACCGGTGACACCTATCACCTTCACACGTCACCCAGCTGAGACACATGACACCACAATGTATTCTCACACACTCATACAGACCTCTCTGGCCATTTGCTCTCCTGTCCTTCAAACATCCCACCAAGGACATGAACCCCAACACACAACACTCCCAGATGATAGACCTATCCATTACCCCAACCAGCGCTACACACAAGAAGGTGGTTGCATTCACTCTCTTTCATGAGAATTTCAACATTGAGACAGAAATGGCCTCAGCTATTAGCCTGGGCCAGCCTTCATTAATGTATCGTCATTGATTCCTCCAGATGAGCTGCTTACCTAATTAAAACCCAGAACCCTGCATGAGTTTGTCTAAATAATTATGTCAATTAAAACAGGCCTTTGCAGTGAAAAGACAGAGGCGATGCGTGGCTCATCTCTCAGTGCTGTTGTTCCAGCCTCAGCGGAAGACCCGGAGTAAAATCACACTCGGAGAAGTGAGTGTTTGACAGACCTGGTCCTTGGGCAGCTTGTCACGCTCATTCGATATTTTGATAGCTTCCCGTCTCTTCCCATTAGCCCCTGGGGTCCCGAAACCATTTTAGATGTTTATCGGCAAAGCACTGGGGGTTAATTTTGTGTCTCGTCAGGAGCGCCGGCACAGAACAGTATCATTGCCGCACATCACCCATCGTGGCCAATCGCCGCAATCAGCCAGCTTATCAAGGAGAGTTGTGTTACACTGACTGACACATGACAATGACCCTGGTGACTCTCTGAGCGCTGATAGCATCTGGGTTCTCTTTTCTCCACCTCTCCTTACTCGCTTTCCCTCGCCTCTCTCCTACAGTCCCCAACCCCCTGTCTTTCTATCTGACTGCAGGCAATGGAGAAATTGGGACTTTGTCTCTGGGGAAGTGAAAAGAGAAGAAGAGAGAGTGTATGGTGTCTTTGTAGGAGTGAATTACACACATGCACAGATAACACACAAGAAACAAAGCTCTGTAAGCCCAGTGAACACACACGCGCGCGCACACAGACACACACACACACACACGCACACAGAGAGTCGTTCTGACTGAGCAGAGTTTGCGAGTATGTGTATGTGCGTGTTTGAGATAATATGCATGCCTATCTCTGGCCATCCAGTTTTATCAGCAACAAAAAGGTATTGGTTTCACTGTTTGGTGTGGAACAGCATGCAGCCACGGGGCATGGCTGCTCAATAATCTGCTAACACACTGAAAACACACATGCACACAAACCTAGATGTGCATATGCACACACACACACGCACTCACAAATGCAAACCAATATGCATAAGCATGCTGAACACACACAGGTGGTCTATGTTGAGGTGTATAAACACATGCTTCCTGCATGTCAAACATAAAAACGTAAAAATATATGCAGCACATATGAGGTTTGTTGTGTTTCCCTTCGTCCATCCTTCCACAGACACGGGGCCATTCTTTCTTCATCCTCTGCTTTAATCCTTATTTTGCTTTCAGCTGCTGATACTGAGGTGCTGTTTATCTCCACTCATGCACACACTGTGAAGCTCAAATTAGCCTGTATTTTTGTTATTGGTGTCATTTACAATGCAGATGAATGAATATATACATCTGCATTATGTGTCACACATTAATTAAATAAAAAGACATTTATTTTAAGGTAATTATATGACAACCATAAGACTCAAAACATGAAATTGTTGCTGTTCTTCCAAAGCAAAATGAGTTAAGTATGAATCAAAAGAGTCACAGATGGTTGCGGCAGTAAAGGTTTGGCATTTTGAAACCTTGCAGCAAGGTCACAAGATGATTAAATGGATTAAAAAAAAAATTTAAGGTTTGTCCTGTGAAGTGAAATATTGAATTTCATGCCCCTAAAACCACTCAAATAATATTTAGAAAGAGAAAGGCACTCTTTGTTTTAATAATTCATCAATTATATCCACACTAAAATCTTAGTGTTTATTCACATATAAAATGCTTTGCAAACCCTCTAAATTTCAGTCACCTTAGCTTTTACCAATCACATCAACACACCACAGGCAGCTGGACAGTAATAGATGTTAATGATGGATTGAAATTCAACTAATTCCTGTAAATCATACATTCAGTCCTGTCATTTTTTTTATTTCTGGACAGCACTGTTACTGACTAATCTACACGGTAACTCGACGATGCATTTGGGAATATTTGCATTCGGAGAGAACAAAAAGGAAACGTGTGTGAGTGGAGTGTGTGCGTGTAAGTGTGTATGTGTGTGTGTAATTCTTTGGGCACCAGCCATGTCAATCAGCCCCCTGCAGCGCGACTGCCCTTCACACTTCTGTTTATCTACTGCTGCTGAGGACTGGAAAGACTGATAAGAGCCCATCACTCTCTGTCTCCCTCTCCCTGTCTCCCTCACACACACACTCCCTCAGATTGTCAGCTGTCTCTTCCAGTGGTCGTGATCACTGGTGAGGATTAGCGAGGTAATCACAAGCATCTTATTGTTTGAAACAAGACCTCCTCATAGCTGCTGTTTACCCTGTGATCCTCCCCTTCATGTGGATGCCGTAGTCTGTAAAAATCACAAGAAATGATGACCATAACTTATCTAACAGGCAATGAGAGATTGTTCTCTTTGTTTAAAACTTGGTTATTTAACCCCCTCACACATTTGAGATGTTTTAGATTATATTACATTTTGATTAAGGCTCAATTGTTAACCATCGCAGATGCTGATTGGCAAAAATACCTTTTTATTCCTCCCCACTTCCACCTGAACTGTTTTCATTTCATGTTTGAAGGCAGGCGTTTGCAAGACTTCACATTACCCCAGAGACCGGCCATTGTTACCATGGTCGCCGGACAATATTGGCGGCCATTGTGCCTCACATGTACACCTGTCACTCAGGGATGAAGAGGCCACTCCGAGCACACAGAGACACTCTATTGTGGTGAACATGAGTGTATAGATTTACTGAGTGCTGAGGGAGTCCATGTGTGTTTATTGAGTGGGTAGAGTTTGCATTCTTATGTGTGTGTGTGTGTGTGTGTGTGTGTGTGTGTGTGTGTGTGTGTGTGTGTGTGTGTGTGTGTGTGTGTGTGTGTGTGTGTGTGTGTGTGTGTGTGTGTGTGTTTGGGGGCGTGCGTGTGACTGTGTGTGTCCTCACTCAGTCAGCCAGCTGAGTCTGCAGTCAGTTTAGATTTGACTGCAGGGCAAAAGCTCGAGCAAGAAATGAATTCTGACTCACTGAGCGCCTCACATAAATTCCTTTTCTCATATTCCGACACAAAAGACAACATATCTGCATTGCATTAGCCCTGGGACTCCTTTCTCATTCTGATTATGATTTAGGGATGTTGAGATCTCCCTATGAACATCAGAGTCGAGCCAAAGAGAAACAGTGAGACAGAGATAAAGAGAAAAGACTTACTGAGGGATGGGTTTGGGTGTGGGGAGGGGAGGGGAGGGGGAAGCGGGTGCTGATAGGAAAAGAAAGGATAATGTGGTATTTAACTTTTTTTTGCAAAGCCAGAAATGATATTTTTCTGATTCTGTTATTTATTTTATTTGAATGGCGCACACTATAAGGTGTTGTGCACAAACTGAACAAATGAGTGCTGTACATGCAGCTGTGGGCACATACACACACACACACACACACACACACACACACACACACACACACACACACACACACACACACACACACACACACACACACACACACACACAGGAAGGAACAAAAGAAAGAATGGAACCTGCAGCACGTTTAGGTATGAGTAGCACAAAGCAGCAATTGCACATTAGAGAGTGCTGGAGGGCAAACGCAGTCTAACAGGATACACTCTTTCAAATTTCAGTTCTGCATGATCAAATCGGTCTGACTTTTGACTCTTAGGGTGGAACTAAAGGAGGGACTGGGCTTTATTTTGGCCACTTTAAAAACAAAATGTGACCAATAAAAGGGTTTGAGATCAATTACTCCCTGCTAGTCTGTTGTTTGATGATTTTAACGTAGGAATATTGAAGATCTGTACCTTAAACCTGAAAGACACAATTTTTAAAACTTAATCTGCACTTTTGATGAAAGAAATTGTCAGTATATCCTTTTCCTATTATATCCAATGTTATCCTGTAGCTTCTCATTCATCGAGATAATGGTACTTTGACCTTAAAACTGAAGCAACTGGAATTCTGTCTACAGTTTGAGGACGTTTTACCTCTCATCCAAGAGGCTTCGTCTTGGATGAGAGGTCAAACGTTTTCAAGAAACTTTCTTAAAGTCCAGTGGATTGATTTAAACAGCTTTGGATAATAATGACCTGGATAACTGAGAACCTACACAGGCATCTAGAACCTCCATTGGTGTTAATAACCCATAATACCACTTTGTTGACTCACCTGTAAAGCTGACCCTGACCACTGTCAATCCAACCCCAGAAGAATTCTTGGATAAGGAGTGAAACGTCAGACATTAAACAGAGACTCACTTTCTTCAGATTCAGCTGCCACATTTACACATTTCAAAGATATTAACACATTAAATGCATCGAACAAATTTAGAATATGTCCATGTTTTATTATTTTATTGCACCAGTTTGTGGACAGGTCCGTCGAACTTACTTATATTGACTGATGGAACCTGGACCGGTATGCTCCAGTGTTTGTCCTTGAGATGTACAGTGTGACTTGTTGGTTAATGTTTTCTCATGACCGAGCTAACCGCGCTCAATTACCATTTGGTCATTTGGTCCTGGTGATGCCACCTGACTCAGACAAGGAGAGACGAATCTGATAGAAAAAGAGAGGGAGCAAGAAGTTGGGAGAGGCACGATCAATTTCCTTTTTACAGCAGGTTTTTTTTTTATTTTTATTGGAGCACATGTTTGTAAAGGTCGTTTGTGTGATACTTCAAAGAAGAGAACGTACAGTATGTGCTCAGCTTGACACATTCATAGAGGAAATACTCCCCAGTCTTGTAAGTGCCATTTTCTATTAATAAATGTCTTATTGTGAAATGCTTCACAATTCCTCAGAATCGTGTGATGAAGTGAAGAGCTGATTTCTTTTGCTGTTTGTCAGGCGCATCTGTGAGGACGGATGATGGTCTCAAGTAAACTGTAAAATGACAGCGTGTGCTGAACTCATATTGCACACTTTACAATTTATTTTTGAAGAGGTGCTTCACCTTACAAATATCTCAACTAATTATGCTACGATGATGTTTCTGTGATGACAATTACACCGTCTACTCAGAGTGGGCGAAAGAAAGAATGTCATTTGTTTGTTCTACTGCGAACTGTGCTGTTTCAAATGAAAATCAATTAAAAGCCTGATCACAAATTTAAACACTGCATGCTTGACTGGCCTATAATTTGTTGCACACATCGTTATCCACGCAACTTAATGTGCTGTTTGGATCAGAAGCTATATCAGTCCAGGATACTGGTGCTAAACTTAGTTGTTTGTCCTCTGGTTTTGCTATTTTTTCAGCCTCCCATCCAAACTCCTTCACACTGGACAGTGAAAGGTTACCAAAAACACTAACATTAAAACTCAAATTTGCTGCCAGAGGCCTCTCTTGTATTCATTGTTTACAAATGATCCACCATGTATATGTATAAATAATAATATTTCTGCAGGAATTCACTGTAACTTAGCAAAATGCTTGTAGGAGAGTTGATGCTGTTTTGTTAATGGGTCACGGAAAACAAGCTATAGTCGACAATCTCAAAAAAGTCTGATTTATGATTATCTTCATCGTCATCATCATCATCATCATCATCATCATCATCATTTGTCTGTCTGATACTCACAGCTCCAGAGGTCTTTGTAAGGGGTACTTTGAAGGCCAGACAAGCCAAACTGTCGACACTCAACTTGCATTAATTTATTTGATAAAAAACAGCAAAAGTATTTCAAACTGCAAGTCAGTGTGACTTCTCCTGTTTTTACTGAGAGACCAGTTCAGATATGTGTGGTTTCACCTTGGCAAGTACTACTCATATCATTTTCTCAGCAAAGTCTGTTTCTTTTGTTTTCCATGCAGCTTAAGGAAGTGTTCCTTTCTTTTTGCCAGTGCCAGACTAGAGTTGCTCAACTTGACATTGCAAATCATGCAGAACGCTGACTCCCATCACGTTCCGTTATACAGTACATGTAAATTCACGTTAATAATAATAATAATAATGGATTAAATTTATATAGCGCTTTTCTGGTCACTCAAAGACGCTTTACATTCGATCCATTATTCATTCCCTCCTCATTCGTACTTGGTGATGGTAAGCTACCTATGTAGCCACAGCTGCCCTGGGGCAGACGCCTCCTTAAGAAAGCAGTCAGATGACATATCATCATGATGGGCATAAATCGACTACTGAGTGCGCAAAATCCCATGTAGCACAGGTAGGCTAATCGATGTAGCGTCACGTGATCACCTGCAGCCAGTGATGGCTAAAGGGGGCGTGTCATCACGGATTGACACGATGTGTCAAACGTACACAGTGATTCGTGTATGTTCGGCAAAAACACCCGAAACCATGTGTCGGGTGTTTTGTCTTGACCTCCGTCTCCGCCGAACCCCTGAGACCGACTCACCGAACCCCTAGGGTTCAATCGAACCCAGGTTAAAAACCACTGGTCTAGAGACAGTGTCACTGAGGAAAAGACAGGAGACAGAGCTGGAGGTAGCAGAGATGAAGATGCTGAGGTTCTCTTTGGGAGTGACCAGGAAGGATAGGATCAGGAATGAGTACATCAGAGGGACAGCACATGTTAGAGGTTTTGGAGATAAAGTCAGAGAGGCCAGACTGAGATGGTTTGGACATGTTTAGAGGAGAGATAGTGAATATATTGGTAGAAGGATGCTGAGTATTGAACTACCAGGCAGGAGGTCTAGAGGAAGACCAAAGAGGAAGTTTATAGATGTAGTGAAAGAGGACATGAAGGTAGTTGGTGTGACAGAAGAGGATGTGGGACACAACTAGTTAGTTTGAACTGGAGACAGCTCTTGGATGAGCAGTGAAATATCTTCAAACCGTAAACAGAAGTCCAAGCTTTAAGCTCCATAATAACCACCTCACTCAACAAAGCAGACCATCCTGATCAGCAGTGATTGATTAGAGTTGAGGGCTATGCAGGCCTGGTGATTATGGTTGATGGTGGAGGAGAGAGCCACATGCTTTCTGGTCCAGTAGCTGTGAAACCTGTGTGCTTTCAAGGAGACCAACATACAGGGTATCTAAACAACAGCAATGGTAGACACAAGCCTTCATAGGATGATAATATTAACTTAAACGCTGTAATGAAAAGTGTCAAACCTGGGACAGTGTCACATTATAACAATGACCACTTTCAGTTGAAAAAAGTATTAACAGAAATAACTACCGGTGAGATCATTATGTATTGTCTGTTTGCACAAAAATGTATAGGGCGTTGTTAGGAGGAAGCCCTGCGGGTCCACAAAGACAAATTTTCATGTTCATGGAATCTTATTTTGAATGTCAAACTATAAGGTTAACTACTAGTGACTGCAATTATTAATAGTTTATTATTTATTTAACACTCACAACTCAGCTCTTTAACATTACTAATCCTCTCTCTCTCTCCCTTCTCTCTCTGTCTCTCACTCAGACACACATGCACACACACACACACACTCACATATAGTCATAAAGAATGTTGAGTATTCAAGGAGACAAAGCCTCTGCATACTACAGTATTTATAGATCCCACTTGTTCTTGTGTGCTCAACTTAGAAAAGGGGAAATTGTTTTACAAAATACTGCTTATGCATTATTTACCCATCTTTCCCTTTTACTCACTGCTCCTTTGTAGTCCCTCTTTTTTGACATGAGCATGGCGAGATCTTCACACAGGAAATGTCCTGGAACACTACTACTAATACTTTCAATTTGCTGTGAACCTTTGTATTAAATTCACACTTTAATGCTAGAACTGAATTTCAGATTGTTTGATGGTACGAATGTTTCTAGCTGTTCATATAAACTGAGCCAATCCAGCTGTCGATGACTGTGACCATATTTCAGTGACAACACATTAATGTAAATAACATATTCCAGAGGGACACTCAGAGCTCCACTGTGGTCCAGTCATCATTTCTTAATACGGTGTAGGGGAGGTGTTCTTGTGGTGATGGCGCTGTCTTCTCTTAGTCCTGGAGCTGCAGATTGGAAGGAAAAGAAAAAAGGGTGGAGGCGGTGCTGTGGTGGCTGTGTGGTAGGCATCATTTCATGGGTGAGAGAAGATGGAGAACCCCAGTTGCTGCATCAGTTGTGCTCAGACAAGCCAGGGGACGGCGTCTTCAGGGCCGGGGAGATCAAGAGAGAGTTTAAAAGTCAGAGGGAAAGAGGGTGGGGGGTTGGGGGGTGGGGGTTCCTGCCATCACATGGGGCAGATCAAACCACAGCTGGCTGATTTCATCCGTCCCATGCTTCCCACTCTTCCCATCCACTTTTTCTAACTCAATTCCTCCATTTCTCCAAGAACACAGGAGATCATAGGGGCTTATACAACTCTGCCTGTTTTCTAAATAAAATATGTTTATATTTCACTTTTCTTCAAAGTATTACATACATACATTACATTTATTTGTATTGATGAAAATACAATTTCTGTTATTTCCCCTGACAGTGATAACAAATATAAAGTTTCAGTTTTCTACAACCGTGTCTTTCCTGTCCTCTTCTAAAGCCATGCATCTTATATACAGTATTTTTAGCACCATAAGGCGCACCTAAAAGCCTGTAATTTTCTCAAAAAGCGATAGTGCTCCTTAGTCTAGTGCGCCTTATATATGAAAAAAAAAAGTTTTAAAATAAGCCATTCGTTAAAGATGAGTTCTCAGATGAATTCTCAGCTCTCAGCTATAACCTCGACCTCCACGCTGTTGCCGATCTGGTCAGCAGCCCAGAGAGAATACACAAGTCGAAGCTGCGTTCCCTCCCCCCACAGTTACCTGCTGTTTCAAGTGTCAACCAAATTTGCGAATCAATTGTAGCATGCCACCTTTGGCTAGCAGTGACTTGGCTCTTGAAATTTGAGAAAAGTCTGCAGAGTCGTGAATGCAATTCTTAAAGCGCAGCTCAATCTAATTGATGTATAATACAACCACAGCCACTACAGTAGTTTCTGTTCTATGCAACTGATAATGCGGTGTCATATTCAGGTGAAAACAATTTTAAAATAGGCCATTCATTAAAGGTGCGTCTTATAGCCCAGTGTGCCTTATAGAGCGGAAAATATTGTAAATCTATTAGGGTGTAACAGATGCTAATGCTAAATGCTAAAATGTTCCCCAGGTATCCAAGTTTAACATTGTAGTATGCTAATACTGTAGTGCCACCAAAGATTATACTGTATATAAAAACCAAACTATTGGTCATATCAAACTTACTTCAGATGAAATCAACTACATGAATGACAGTTCAGTGTTTCATGGACAACCAATCAATCTATCTTTTTGTTCATTCAAAAAGATTGAAGATTTGACCTGTTGCTGATGTCAGATGAGATCCAGAGTCAAAGGTCAATAGTTTTGGAGATAATCCAGGGCGGTTAAGTTTGGATTAAACCGAGTGATTTCACCATCCCTGGAGCTGCACCACTGGTTGAACTAAAATACGGGTTCTGGTTGTATCAGTCATGGTTTACTTATTTAATGACATGTGCTTGTACTCAGATGCATATCTGAGAGCTGAGAGTGCACAGTAATGCAATAAAATGGTGTGTGTGGTGAGGTCAAATATTCACTGCAGGCCAAATGAAAGTAAATAAATTGAAATGAGTTTTGGTATTGTAATTACATGTTTTCTGTCAGTCTTCTCCTGTTCTTTATCTCAAACGTTCTTGAATATAATCCAAATAATAAAGTGCGGGTTGCTGAAGAAACGACTCGAAGAAGAAGACATAAAGTTCTCATGATCACGAGCCAATGGCAGTATTTCAAGCAACGGTGTAACTCCCTCCAACACTTCCTGCCCCTTGTTCTCCTTTTTCTATGTAGAGGAGGAGGAGGAGGAGGAAGGAGAAAGATTAGACCACACATACAGATCCAGGCCTCCACTTTCCACCCCCAGCCTCTCGTTCCCCCACCATCTGTGCATGTCCCTCCGCCTGCAACTTCATAACAACAAGGCCCTGAACCTCTGCTGAGGAGTCAATCCATCACTGGGGAAAGAGAGAATGAGACAGAGGAGGAAGAAAAGAGGAAGAGAAAGAGGATAGGGGGTGAAGGGGGTGAATGAAGGAGGAGAGGTGAGGAAAAGCGAAAGTGAGATGCCATGAAACTTAATCACAGAAAGGGTCGTGTCGGGCAGGGGAGGGGAACAGATTAAATTAGCATAGCATTAGATATGGAAAATGATCTCTGTCAAAATCATCCGCTGCACAATTATAATATGTTAATTACTTATTTCATTAAGGAAGTTTATTATGGCCTCGCAGATGAAATCATGCAGGCCAAAGACACCTGGAGGAAAAGCAGTGATGCCTGAATATCTCTCTCTCCCTCTGTCATTCTTCTCTCATCTGCCCCCCCCCCACCCCCACCCCAACCCCCACACTCACTCCCCCCCTACCCTTGTTTCTCCCCACATCACTCACAGTCACTCTTTAAAACAATGTTTCATAAATTCTATAATCGCTATAGGGGTGTCGTGCTGATGACGACCAGAGAAGAGAGCCACGCTGTCTCTCTTTCTCTCTCTCTCACACACACACACACACACACACACACACACACACACACACACACACACACACACACACACACACACACGCACACACACACACACACACAAATAAATACTGCATATGCTGTCTTTTGACTTGACACAAGTTTAATCCAAGTGTGTTTTTGGTTCAAGTTTGATTTTAACTCAAACACTTCTTTTGCATCATGACATCAATCATTGATCATTCAACAAATTTTGTCTTTCAATAATGTAAAATTTTGTTGTAAAAGTTCTGCTAGTAGGTCAAAGTACACCAAAACGATCAATTCATTGTCAAACAACCACATTTTGCTGTGTTTGGATGAAGACATTAAAGGTGACAAACATTATCTGTCCCTACGGAGCAATAGCAACATGCCCAGCTCTCATTAATTATTAAAAGGCAAGCGATGCTTTTAGTCATTTGTGAAGCCAATTTATTCACTCAAAACCCGTCATAAAAACACACCTAATGCACACTCAATTTTTTTTTAAAAGTTTGCATAAAATTTTCTTGACAGTTGGATGCTAACGGGGAGCACAGGGCAGTTTGGAATTCGTTTCCACAGCCCCGCTGTCTGGCGATCTGGCCGGCTGCCTGTCTGGCCTGTCATCGCCGGTCGGACAGACAGACGGTGATGATGACAGTCATCAGAGAGCAGCTTTCCACTAGTCCATTCAGCAGTTGGAGCGAGAGAAGCAGGTGCAGAAATTGGAGAACAAAGAGAAATGAATGAGGCGAGCAGAAGGGGGGAGAGGTTAGTCGAGGACAAGAAAATCTTATCCCATCTTACAAAGGTGTCCAATGTCGTTTTTGTTAAAACTACGCTCGGCTAAGATTTCCACTGTTAAAACGTTCAAAAAAAGCATCAGCTAAATGATGCAATACAAAATTTTTAGACTAACCCGTTTCTCATTTTATTTACAAGTACAATAGGAACATAAAGCTATTGTTGTGACATAAGTCAACAAGATAACATGCTCACATCTACACTGCTAACATGGTGATGGAATGAATTAACCTGTCACTATTAACCCTAACACTATTTACAAAATATAATTGGTATATAGTAGATTAATTCTCATAAGATCTCGTCTAGATCTCTGTTCTAAAACATTTAATGAGCTCTAAAGCACAAAGAAAACAGAATACAATAATTTCAAAATTCTTTTTCTACTCAAATCAACTTTAAAAAGTGCAGAGACTATATGCTTAAAGTTGTGCCTCATTAACTTCATTCACTTTTACAAATATACATATTCTCTATATTTTATGCAGCATCATGTCTCACACTCCTCAGGTAAAGCAGTTCTTTGGCAATAGGTGACAGAATCAAAGGGTCATTTTCCAATGTCTCGTCAGTCACAAGAAAAGATGATGAAAAACCGGACAAAACTTTCTGAAAATATGAGTAGGCAAAGAGATGAAGAGTTTCTCAACGTTCCTTACTTGTAAAGAATTGCAAGAAATTTGATGATAACTTCATCAAAAATTTCCAACAATCCTGATCAATGACAAAAACCAACGGTGACCAGTGATCGTGGGCTCAGGAAAACGGTTCCTGTTGGCTGTTCTGAATCTACTTTAAGACTTGACATCCAAAAGTGCTGCTGACTTCTTTGGACACTAGCTCCACCAATTAAACCAGCACATCCTCTATTTGGTCTGTTTATGAACTGAACTTTTCACGATTTAAACTAGTGAGTCTACTCACAGGAATCACGTTAAGTCTCACATACAGCAGAACGCTCTGATGATGCAGTGTTGATTTCAAATGAAGCAAATGTTTTTCAAAGTAGATTTATGAATATATAAATACGCATATCACATGTTCATTTTGTAACTATAACTGCTACATCCCCGATTTAGTGATTCATTAATAGATTCAAATGCAAGAATCAGAAACATTATATAAAAAGATACAGGGAGATCAAAGGTAGCTGATAAAAAGCTATAACGTCTGATGCACGTAAGTATGCAGCCGCGAAATGGGAAAAACAAATTCAGACGTTTAACATCTCTCAGATGTACCCAAATTTTCAAAACATCTTTGCTGTTTAACATGTTTAGCATCCCAACTTCAAAAAATCCCGTAACTTCTCTCATATTGGCCGCAAGGATTGAAGTGAAAACTGTATTGATCACATAGCAGGAGGATTGCAGGAGATAAATGAGAGGGAAAAAGAAAGAAGATGGGGGGAGAATCGAAACATATATACTGTATATATATATGTATATATATATGTGTGTGTGTGTGTGTGTGTATATATATATATATATATATATATATATATATATATATATATATAAAGAGAAAGAGAGAAAAGAGACACAAACCAAATAAACCAGGGGCAATATCTTCAGTATCTGGGTCTCTGTTCTGTAAGGAACACAAGGAGGAGGGAGGGAGGATGGGAAAAGAGGAGAAAAGAGGAGGAGAGCATGAACATCTTAGAGAGTGTGTACAAAGACAAAGAAAACACATACACACCCGAAGGCTGGGGTCACAGAATGCTAGCGAGGTGCAGCAGAGCCGGCGGCTATGCAGGAACACCTCGCTCTGCCTTTAATATACACTGCCCACCGCACAGACTCCAAAACAGATAGTCAAAAACAAAAATCAACGCCCCCAAACACACACACACATACACATGCATGTAAGTGCGCACACACACACACACACACACACACACACACACAGACACACATACCCACCTTACGCAAACACACACTCTCCACCATGTACATAAACTCTGCAGCCCCATGCAGATGTTGAGTAGTCTTGTTAGGTTGAGCTCAGAGGGTGGGAATGGGTAAATTCGACAATGGCAGCCTCTAGGGAATTGCAAACAATCTTTCTTTCTCTATCCCCCCCCCCCCCCCCCCCCCTCTCTCTCTCTCCACATTATGCTCTCCATATCTCAATCTCTCTCTCCCACAAAACAGAGGAAGAGAGAAGTGAAAGGTAAGCTTTTCTTATGGTTTCATGCATAATTCTGCCCTATAGCGTCAAACATTTTGATGAATTTTCAGAGGGAATTTTTCTTTCTCTTGTTTTTTGGTTGTGTGTTTTTGAGGCCACAAGGTGCCGTGATGACAAGATAGCCGAGCTGGGTTGAGCAACAGCATGTTTTCAATCAGGACATTTATGAGGGGTTAAATCATTTATGCGCCTGGTGTCTCGGGCACATGACAGATCCCTTGGAAACATAAATTATCGTGTTGACTTGCAACAAACACTGTGTAATTACATCATGGCCTGTCGAGAAGCATTAAGGAATCTTCTCTGTATCACCAAAGTAATGAGGCACTAATGCAGCTACATATGACACTCACTGGCTGTTAAAAGATCTGCCAAAACGGAGTGCCCCTGAATAATGATAAATGATCAGTTTTGTAGGTTATGATGTTGAAGGTCCTCTTGCATGCTGGCTCAATTTCAATAAAAGATTCAGTAATAGATTCACAACCAGGGACACACGTCTCTGTAGCCTGCTGTTACATCAGGTGTGCCCCCGAGTACCAGACCTGCTTCTGATTTCATTTATACATTTCTATTCTTAGGTGAGGAATAAAACCGCCCTGACTTTAAGTCCCATTTGAATCCAGCTACTCCCCTCACGTAAAAGAAACAGAAATGGGACAGTCCTTCTGCATGTGTTAGAACTCCACTTGATCCACCGAGCAGCTATCTATTCACAGAGGTCTCTTTAGGAGCAGACTGCTCAGGGCTGTTTGCCTTCCCAATGTAAGTGTGAGTGAAATTGGGTAGGCCGTAGCCCTTAATGGTGTTGCCCCCTCTCCCTCTCCCAACCGCCCCCAGCCTCCTATCCTTAAATCTGCGGGGAATAAAGAGTGCTGTTAAACCAAACTGGAAGAGAAATGGTTTTGTTCAATGGGAAGCCGTCTCCATAAATCCCCACTTAATGCGGCGGAAGAAAGTTGAAGCAGAAACAGGTGAATTTGCCGTGGTGATGGAAGCCATTCATTACCTCTCAGGAGTGGGGAGAAAGAGAAGAAATGAGCACTTGGATGGACAGAAGAATGGATGAGTGGAGAGATTTGGCCTAGGGTCTAACCATTTATTCATCTTTGTATTTTTGTGCTCATTTGATGTATTGCATTAGAAAAGGTGGATGGAAACAGAAGGATTTGAGAGTCAGCAAATTTTTCAAGGTTAAGGTGGGTCTAAAGCACTATAGGATAGGGAAATAGTTTTTACAAACATGTTCTGATGATGTTTAGTTAATTCTGTGAACTGAACTGAACTCAGTGGATGACATCTTTTTTGAATTTCCATTTTATTAACATAATCTTTTGGAAACAAAAGTGTAATTTATAACTGTCTATCATCTACCTGAAAGCACTGATGCTGCTGCCAATATTCAAAAAAACGTAAATGAATCCTGACTGATACGCTTAATATTTCTGATAACAATATAACTGTGGTACCTGTATGGAGTCCCTGCCCGTTAAAATCTGAAAGAGATTTCTTTTCAATAATGTAATATTAGGGCACACGACGGTGGAGTTATTCTCCAAAGAGATGAGGCGAGGATAAGTTGAGACGAGAGACTCTGAAGGGTGAGATAAGTGAAGGGAGGAGGAAAGGTAGGATGGGGGCGTCGGAGCAACAGCGGTCGAGGGAGAAGAGGAGTGGAGTTTGGAGTGAGCGGTAAGTGAGTTATATTTAAACCATTAGGCAGCTTATTCGCTCAGTACAAATGCAAATGAACTGGCATTATCATCACGGCCTCTTCCCTGGAAATCGACTCCCTCTGTAATACCTCGGCAGAAGTGGACCGGTCGTGAACCC